>CAMAPF010000167.1:0-491508 GCA_945859915.1 Cuscuta epithymum
AAAGTAATTGGGAGTCCTATTTAGGGAATAATAAACTTAATGTCCTATTGTGGAGTTTTAACCCATGTTTTAGTCCTATTTAAGACAATTTCTTTTTTATTTTACACTCCATATTTTTTTTTTCATTTTCTCTCTCTCCAATTCTTCATCCTTCCATCTCACCCCATAGGCCATAGCCACCTTCGCCCCTTGTTCTTTGACTTCCTCAGACTTTCAGAGTACTCCATTTTTCTTTTCTATATTTCTTCCTCTTTTACCTACTAAAATACACACAAGAATAAAAAACAAATCATCCCAGAGTTCTTGTCGCCGGCAAACAGTGGCCGTCGTAGCGTCGTTCCCCAGCCGTCCACTATCTGGGCATCTTAAGCTCCGCCTATGGACCATTGTTTGGGCATCTTCGAGGTCTTGCGATCACCATCATGGTTTGAAATAGTGGCCCGCTACCGCTTATAGCGGCCGCTATATAGCTGCGTCGCGGGGTAGGGGGCCGCAACCGCTGCCCGCTATTCGTGTGTGTGATTTCCAAATTACGGGAAAAATCCGCTACGCCACCCGCTACAGGCCGCTATAGCTCGCTATAGTCCGCTACAGCCAGCTATTGACATTTCCAGCAGTACATCACGAACTGTTTGATGTGTAAATGTGTAAATGTTGTGTGAATGTGAAAAAAATACATAATGGTGATGCATGGAGTGAAAATCAAAATTAAATGTTGTGTGAATGATGTGAAAAAATACATTTATATTTTGCGCAATTGAAAATATTTCACGCCGCTGCAACAGCTACAGTCGGCTACATGCCGCTACAGTCGGCTACATGCCGCTACAGGCCGCTACCGTGATGTCCGCTATCGCTACCCGTTGCCGCTACGGCTATTTAAAATCTTGATCACCATGGCTTTGATACCTCTTTCCTTGCATCTCCCCATTGGCTCCGATGGAAGCCGTCGCCGGAGTGTTTCTCAGCTCCAGCTGTACGCCGTCGATGGGCCAAATCTCAATGAAAAAAAATCATGTGCTACACCTTACTTACGTTCTCCGGGAGAGCTCGTTTTCTGTGGGGCCCCATCGACTCATCGAGCAAGGTGTGTGAAGGTATAAGAAGAGAGGGGAAAAGAAGTAAAAAAGAAAAAGAAAAAAGAAAAAGAAAAAGAAATACGGTCAACGAAATGAAAGAAAAAGGGGCTGACAGCAGAGAAGGGTCGGGTAGGAAAGAATAAAGAGAGAGAAGGAGAAAACAGAAAAAGAAAAAGTAAAATTGACACCAAGACTGCCACATGTAACTAGTAAGCCGGTTAACCTGGAGTTAACCTACTAGATTTTACATTTGATTGTTTTTCCATATTTGGAGGGTTTAATTGAGTTTTTATTTAGTTTTAGAGTCTAATTGACTTTTTTGATATACTACAAGGGCATATTTCACAGTTTTCCCTTATTTTATACACACACAATATGCATAAAAATATTTTAACATAAGATAAGGAAAATAATCAAATATAAAAAAATAATGTATTAATAATTGTAGGCTTAGTTAGTGGTTTTTCCCCTAATGAGTTTAGGGCTCTAGGTTCTCTTGATATTAATCCCTTTCTTGTTTCAAATTTTGTTTCTGTTAAGTTTGAGGATGTATAGACTAATGGAAGCGAACAATATTTTGCTTATTTATATATTATCTCTTCCAATATGTACAACAATTTTGCTATTTGTAATATTTGTTTGCATATGTCAATTGGTTTTTTTTGCAGGTATACCCGACTTAGATCCGAGACCCGCCGGACCCAAATTTGGAACATATGTTTAGGACCCGAAGGGTAAATGGGTCCGGATATTGACAAAAAATTACTTAACTGATATGAATATGGAATCTTATAGTTTCAATTCGGCCTGTATCTGACCCGTTGACAGGCCTACACCTGTTCTTAATTCTCTTCAGATCTCTAAGTTTTTATAATCCTTCTAATTGCAAAATTACCATGTTATGTTAGGCCTCCCATGTTCAAAACTCCCAATTCGCAAAGCCTATCCAAATTGATTTGTTGTTTCCAAATTCTAATATCAACAAGAATAAAGAATGCAGCAAAGCGGTGAGTGCCTCAGCGGTTTGTTAAAAATTGAAGCCGATCAATCGAGAAGGCCAAACAGCGGTCAGTGACCAAAAAACTTCTTCTTTTAAGGCTTCAAACAATCCATATCAATAAATTATTCTTGATAAAATTGGTGAATCAGGTTGGGATAAAAAAGAGAAAGGGGATAAGATTAGAAAAGACAGGGTTAAGTTAGAAGGGATCAATGAAATATTTTGTTTTGGTTAAGAAATTGAATCTTGAAAATTCTGTGAGAAACATTTTTAAGTAATGTTTTAATTTTTATGTGATACTTGTATTGTTACTTTTCACCAAATATGTAATTTAAATAATAATAATAAAATGAGTTTCATTTTTAATTTAATGACCTTTATTAGATAATTTTATTATAATTATTATTTTAAATAAGTATAGTTTATTATTAGTCTTGAATATAAGTCCAAAATATTATCTCACTCATAGACCCAAAAATATATAGGACCGGCCCTACATCACATGGGAAATGTATGTTCTTAAAGGCCACTTTTCTAATAAGTATATCTCTAACAATAAATAAACGTTATCAATATAAATTGTTAAAAAAATGAGTTTGTTGATACTTGAAATTGTGAAATGATTGAACGATGATGAGAAAGGCTTTTTAGGTTAGTTGAAAAATCTATTTTTGATCTTTTCATCTCAAAAGTTTGCAAGCCACTAAATAGAAATAATTACATATTATGACTAAAATAATGATCGTTTACAAAAATGTAACTAGTGACTAGAATAGTAATGGAATTGAAATAATGACAAAAATATTAGTTGTAAGGTTTTGAAAATATATATAACCATTTTAAATTTAGACAAAAAGTGACCCACAGCTCTCAAACCCAAATCTAAATCATTCCCGTTTACTAAGACTTCTTCAGATTGGGTTCCTCTGCCTGACTAGGAGGGTGCCTTGGAGGGTGCCTTGCGCATCAGATGGTCGGGCAGCGGCGAGGACGACCTCGAGATCAGCGAAAGTGTGGACCCCAAGATCTACGGTCATTGATCTTGCGGTCGGACGGTTGTCCGGAAGCAAGGCACTCTACCTTGCTCTAAAGCAAGGCAGAGGCTCCGAATCCGACTTCTTCTCCTTCGATCGGCGTCTACCTAACGCAACCAACGGATGACACCATCTCTCTGTGCGCCTTCTCTCTGCTTCTCTCTCCGTCGATCTCTCTGCACCTTCTTTGCGTACGACCATCATCCACGTCGTTCTTATTCTCCGACACGACCTCTCCTTCAAAGATGGTGGCAAGGATTCAGTAAAAAATGACGGCGGCAGCTAGTGTTCGACAATGGCGGCGGCTATGGTACGGAGATGACGTCTCGAGCTTTGGAGAAGACAACCATTGTTGACAGACCTAACTCTTATTCTTCTCCTTTCTACGTTGATTTGGTCTCTACATATGTGATTGCTTCGATGGGAATGGAGATTGGATTGATTAGGCTTTTAGATCTGGTTTGAGTTACAAGAAGAATTGCGGGTTCGATGTGGCAAGGTTGGTACTAGGAGGGGGTGGTCGGCTGCTAATGGGGCTGGTGAGATGGGGGATGGGGCTGCTGAGCGAGGCTGGGGAGAGGCTGGTGGGAGGGGGAGGAGGCTGATGGGATAGGGAGGGGGCTGGTAGCAGCTGGGGAGGGGGTTGGTGGGCAAGAGAGGGGGCTGGTATGGTTAGGGCGGCGGTTGTCATCGGTGGCGGTTGTCGGGTGTGCGGGGGCTGGGAATTGGGGTAGGGATGTCGGCTCATAGGCCGCAGTGTTGGTGGAAACAATTTAACTGAGCAGAAACGTGTTTTTGATGACAGTGACATTCAAAAGTGACACAAAAAACTACAGTGACAAATCATAAGGACACAAAAAAATCGCAGTGACATGAAAACTATGGCCGACGGGAGCGCCGCCAGTGGTGTACTGTTTCACCGGAAAAAAGTTCCCGGAAAATTTTTCAACGATGATAGTGACATTGAAAGTGACATAAAAAACGTTAGTGACATACAATAGTGACATACAAATTTGTCAGTGACATAAAAAACAATGACATCATATTTTTCTATATATGTGACCTTAGTCACATTTTTGTCTTTTTATAAAATGGTCACTTTTTTGGAAATTAGCTTCAATTAGGTAATATTGAAGTAAAAAGCCCGATGGAATTGCAGTAACTTATGTTCAAGTTTTAAACTTAAGTTATCACTGCACGACACTACATTTTATTAACTCTTGGTCATATTTGTGTCAATAAGCTTTATTGTAGTACTCCGTATTAACTTAAGTATTGGCATAAGCTTTATGTCAATAACCGACTAAAAATGTATAGAAAAAAAGATTACACTTTATCCCTGAGGTCCCCTGCACCGAGACAATTAACTGAAAAATATAAATATGATTTTAATCACAAGTAAATAAATACGAAGTAGTAGAAAACTAATACTACCCTCCGTCCCCCTAAGTTTGGGACAAGAGAAATTGGCACGGTTATTAATAAAAGTGGATTTATGTGGTTGATATTGAATTAATAAAGTAAGAATAAAGTAAGAATGATTTAGAACCACACAAAATTTACCAAATAAGGTATGCGACAAACTTAGTGGGACGGACCGAAAAGATAAAATGGGACACTCATAGCGGGACGGAGGGAGTATATATATAGATGTATACAAGGTACCAAATTATACCTTACTTTCTCGGCCTTTTGGCTAAGATCAAGTGTAGTATATGTTCTTATCAACTTAATATCTTATATGTGGGCTACTAGAGCTAGCCCACACGATATTAACTCTATTTTTTAAGGGGGAAAGTCCATTAAGGCAGCTTGCTGTTTGGGCTTTCGAGAGTCGCATGAGCATTGCACTAGTGCTTGGGCCTGGCTCACCCCACCAAAAAAAAAAAAAAGGTACCAAATTAGGTGTATAACTGTATATGTATGACATCGGGTGGTGGGGGGTAATGGGGTATGCACATCTATTCAGCATTCACCTGGCTGCTAAATGAAGGAAATGACAAAAGCAACACAGGTTACATGCCCCAATATTACATACTTCCTCCGTTCTTAAATAAATGCAACAGTCAACATTTCACATTTGCCGAGGCACAACTTTGACTATTAATATATATAATTCCCGATTAGTAAAAAAAGTTTAAAAAATAGATTTTGAAAATTTATAATGAGAAAAATTTAATAATATTTTTTTCAAAAATATATATTATTACATTAATAAATAAAACGTAGTCAAAGTAGAACATGTGAATAGTGCAAAAAGTCCAACGTTGCATTTAAAAGAGAACGGAGGTAGTACATAAATTTTTACAAAAAATGTGAAGTTTCAATTGGTAAATGTTTTAGAATTAAATTTTAATTATGTAGATCCGAGTGCTAAAATTAAGATCTTGACAATGGTTCATAATTTTTTATATCTTTCAAATATTTTTTCTAAAAATAGATCTAAAGTAATAAAAAAACGAAGCCTTCACTTTTTTCGCATAAATAGCAAAAAATGCTCTATAATAATAAAATTTAGGATTTAATCAAAAAATTGCAGGCACTGGGTAAGTATATTAATCATGTTGAATTGTAGCTTTGTAGAGGAAAAACTTAATTTAGTGACTAAATATACAAATTTCATACAAATAAATTGGGAATTAAGTTTATTATCAGACCGAGTTGTCTGGTCTGGTCTGTTTAAGTCTGGTCTGGTTTGGTCTGGGACTGAAACAGTCCAAAAGAAAACATCCTACATGTCCTACTTTCCCTTTTGAATTGTCCTAAAATAAGTGTCATATTTTCTCTTTTGGAAAGAAATATGTGGCTTACGTCATTTCACTTTATTATAGTCAAATCTTAACCATAACTTTTACTTTTTCATCCACTTTAATAAAAATTGTGTCAAGCAAAAGTGAGACACATAAAATGTAAATATGGGACGAAGGTAGTACATAATATATAGTACTTGTATAATATACTACATCGTTGATTTGGGATAAGGAAAGTATGCACAACATCGTTGATTTGGGTGCTACCACGATCGTTGGGGCTAACATGGGAAAGCAAGGACCATCTGAATGGAAATGTTGCTTCTATAAGCGTTTTTATTCAGTTTGGTTTTTCCAGTTTAAGCTCATGTCAACCTTCTATCCAAACAACACTAATTGTATAATAATTGACTGGATTTTAAATATTTCAGCACTTTTTGAGCTCATGTGACTTGTCCAACATAGCCTTTATAGGAATTGAGACCGTGATAGTGACATAGAGGAGTACATCTTTGAATACATCAAAATTGAAAAAGTGAGTAAAAGAAAACATGTCAATTGGAGCATCAATGATACAGAGCGGTGTGTCGAGTGTGTTGGGCAAAACGCGATCCCCGACCTTCACCAGGATCACCAGCTCAAAGGATTCTTGTACATTGAGAGC
The DNA here is from genome assembly GCA_945859915.1 of Cuscuta epithymum. Classification (NCBI taxonomy): domain Eukaryota; kingdom Viridiplantae; phylum Streptophyta; class Magnoliopsida; order Solanales; family Convolvulaceae; genus Cuscuta; species Cuscuta epithymum. Next base: position 6,528 of record CAMAPF010000167.1, read on the forward strand.
CATGAGTGAGCCTCAAGAGTGAGAGAGCTTAGGAGAGCCATGTGAGTGAGGGCCTAGAGAGAGAGAGCCTCCTTGAGGGATGTAAGAGAGGAGCCTCAAGGAGAGCTCGTGACTGAGGGAGAGCCTCCTTGAGATAGGAGAGTGAGAGTGAAGTAGTCCCATACGCAAAGAGTGATGTGAACTACTCGTTTTACTTGTAAAATATCTCTTGTACATTTCAATTGTATAATACAATGTGATATTGTTAGATTGAATCTTTGTGTTATGAGTGAGTGGGTGAATGTACAAGAATCCTTTGAGCTCGTGATCATGGAAAAGACCCGGGGATCGTGTTTTTCCCCAACAGAGTGTTAATGGAGGGCAGCACGTCTTCATCTGTTAACCTGAAGCAGCAGCGGACACCATCTTCGGGAGCAGGGGCGCCGTCTTCTTCGAAGTTGTGGGGAATAGCAGCGGCGTCGACTTCGTCGAATTCATCGGGAGCAACAGTGGCAGGGGCGGAGCCAGGACACTGGGCCGGACTGGGCCGGTACAAAGAATATTTTTGGAAAAAATTTCAAACGAATTTTTTTACACTAAAAATATAGAGATTTTTAAAATTTAGGCTGGGCCAGGGCCAGGGGTGGCCACCCCCTAGCTCCGCCCCTGAACAGTGGTGTCGTCTTCTTCGAAGTTGTCTAGAGGCTGGAGCAGCGGCGGCGTCTTCATGGCTTAGGCAGACAGATGGGTTAAAAGGATACCCGAACGGTTCTAATAATAAAAAACTTGCGGAGTAATAGAGTAAGTGACCACAGTTTTGAAGTGTGGGGAAACAACAAAAAATAAAAACCGTTGCCCACTGAAGTTTTAGAACCGTCTTTTAGTGAGGCAATTAAAAATAAGATGATTTTTTAAACTTTAGCAACATTATAAAAAAATGCAGTCAATGTAAACCTAAGGAAACACTTTCACGGCAATGAAAAGAATTGGTGTTGCTGTATCCCTAAAATGTGGTAGTGTTATTATCAGGAAGAATAATTTAGTACCTCAATAATTCTTGTTTTTGTATCATATTACCCAATTAGCTTCTAAAATTTCAAGCATTGTCGAGGGGCCTGGCTAAATTGTGCGACACTATATTCTTCAGCTTCCTCTCCTCATTAAAATGGGACAGTCATCAAGTTAAGATTCAAGTTCTATCACACATCCCAACTAATAATATTCCAATGCAATTTCCTTCGTGTTTTTCTCTAAATTATTTTTAGTGCTACTTTAATTCATTGGGGTGGCCGGTCTTGCTTTGAATGGTAATATATGGACATCTAGGTTGGATAATTCATTGTAATTAATAGATGTGTACCAATATTTATAATAAGGTACGCAATGAACAAGAAACCAAAAATAGAGATTTTTTACTTGAAAGTTGAAACTATTACTTCGTCGGACTTTGAATTTAATTCTTACACGACTCATCAAAAGCATTTTAATTTATATCACTACGTACGTAAAATCTAGCTATGATTCACATTTCTTTAACTTTCGTACATCATTATGCGAAAGAAATAATGAACATGCAATTATAAATGCTTGAAAAATCTAAAGGTGGACCTCATGTTACTAAATGAAAATCTCCCTTGTTTATATCACCAAATCAATATTCTCAGCTCCCTAATGAATATAAGGGGTGATTCGATTCTGTTGTCTGCTTATTTTTTAAAGCAGAAGCAGAATCAGAATCAGTTTTCAGAAGTTTGTCCTCCCCAACTTCTAAAAAAACTTTTTAGAATTAAATTAGAGTACCAAAATCACTTCTACATTTTCATTCAAACACTCTAGTTTCTGCTTCTACTTACTGAAGGAGCAGAATAAGTTTTAAGAATCAAATCCAAAACCCTCATAATTGCCTATCTGATCCCATTAATTGACTTGTATGTGTTGTGTAACTCAGGGAGTGTTTGCGATTGCTTGTGCTTTTTAAAAGTGATTTTTTTAAGAGATTATTGGAAAAGTGATTTGGAGTAAAAGTTGGTAGTGTTTGGGAAAAAAAGTGATTCCAATTAAAATGGAAAAGTTGGAGTGTTTGATAAAAAAAGTGATTGTGATGGTATATTTTAATGAAAAGTACAAAAATACCCTTTTTTAACATTTCCCACGTAGGGTTAACGCAGCTCCTCAAATCGCAGCTCCTCAAATCGGAAATCAGAAATCATCGTAGCTCCTCAAATCGCAGCTCCTCAAATCGGAAATCAGAAATCATCGTAGCTCCTCAAATCGCAACTCCTCCAGCCCCAGCTCCCCAAGTCTCAGCGAAGCTTTTGTTTCCCGGATTTTGGAGACCTCTTCTTCACTGCGTTCAAATGGCGCCGACATGGGAGAGAAGATGGAACGAGCGTGGCTGGGGTAGATCGTAGTTATTTGAGGGTTATTTTGGGGGGTTTGGGGATTTATTTGCCATTATCATTAGTCATAAAGTTGGGGGTATTTACAACTTTACCTAGAAGCTATTAAAAGCTGGGCTGGGGTAGCTTTTAGATTTTGAGTTTAAAACACTTTTTTTAAGTCAAAGTTGGGGTTACCAAACACTTAGAATTGCTTTTTTTAATCTAAAAGCTCCAAAGTGCTTTTTTTAAGCAAACAAAAACACTCCCTCAGTGGCGGTTCCACTGCTGTTCAAGAGTGTTCACCTGAACACCCTGAATTTTCAAAAATGAGTACCTATACATGACTACTTATTATGTCCAGTGATAGAAAGCTAGGCTGATATGTGATTGTTGGTCCAAGCGATCGTGAGATATTGTCCAAACGCACTTTTCAAATGGGGCTGCAGGTAGAAGGAGAACATTCTATTTTTTCCTATTCCTATAGGGGGTGCCGGCCTATACCTCTCTGGAAGAAGAATTTGGAGGGGGCACAATGAAAAAGAGAAACCGCCAGACTTTGGCAAAATTCTAATACTAGTGCCTTAGTGCGGACTATAGTGTTGTTGGTCTGCTGCTTGAAGAAAATTGCTTATTTCAGATTTTGGAGTTGCTTATAATAATTTCCTAATGTCTAGTATTTCAACTAGTTTTCTTTTCCCCTGCTGAAATGTGTGTGTGAAAAATTCTCTCCAGAGGTGTGATAAGTGCATAATTTGTTGACCATTTAGTAGTTTTTATTGGAATGACAAAAGTGCATAATTCTTGCATAAATTGATGCTCCATACTATCATTTGAAATTGTGATTTTAATGTGATTTCAAACACCCAAAATGTAAGTGATAGATCCGCCACTGATTGTGTTATGTACCATGGGATATACAACCTAACTATTGACACTATTATTAAATACTGCCTAACAATAACAAATGTTATCAATATATTTTGAAAATGTTTGGTATACATTTTTTGGGAGATCTTTGACACACATTGTCTATCATACAGACAGAATTGTCTCTATACGTGGCAATTTCTATATTTCCATATGAATTACTATTTGACTCCATTGATACTTGAAATTGTAAAATGATTAAACGATGATGAGGAAGCCTTTTGATGTTTGTTGCATTCTCAGGTGGCTGAAAAATCTGATCTATTCTTTATCTTTTCATCTCAAAAGTTGTGCAACACGTACTCCAACCCACTAAAAAATACTCCCTCCGTCCCATTGGACTTTGTCAAGTTTCCTTTTTTTGTTGTACCAAAAAACTTTGTCACTTTCCCATTAAAGTAACTATTCTGTGATTCTGCTCATTTCTCTCTCCTCTGCACAATCTCCAACCACACAATTTTTACTATTCTTATTTCTCACCTAACTCAATGAGTGCAAGGTCCATTGGGACGGAGGTAGTAAGTGTATGGCATCGGTGGGGGGTTGGTATTCCGAATCACCCGGCTGCTGGAAGAAGGAAATGAGAATTGTTCCCAAAAAAAGCAATGGGCAAGGGACCTAGAAAGGAAATTCTCTTTTGCGAAATGTGTTATAACTCTTTTGTTTCCGTTTGTATTCATTTTTTGAAATTGAATCTTGATGTTTGCATTCGGCATGGTGTTCTAGGAGTTCTATTAATAAAAAAAATAAATGTCTTTCATGTCTGTAAGATTTTGGAGGTAATTATTAACTAATGTCATCTAATCAAATGTAAAAAGTGGGTGGGTAATGACGGGTTGTTAGGTCATTTAATATAAAAAGAGTTACCTGAAACATAAAAGATTTAAATGAAATATCCCATAAAGAAAACTGAACAGGTCTAAATGGCACGGATGGAGTATATCACAATTCATGCGGAGTAATATTTTATGATCTTTCTTATGGTATTAATATTGCAAATATAAAGTTTACCAAAAAAACATGGGGTTTCAACGAGTAGATGTCTTTAGGTCCAAAATTCTTCTTGAGTAGATTCATCATCCATGTGTTAAAATTAAGATTTCATGATTAATATCCCTCCGTCTCATTTTGGTTGTCCTACTTTCTTTTTCTATTGTCCCAAAATGAATGTCTTGTTTTTTTTGGCAAGAAATATGTGGTTCTTATCATCTCACGTTATTCTACTCAAATCTCAACAACAACCTTTACTTTTCAACCACTTATTAATAATCGTGTCAAATTAAAAGTGGACAACCAATGTGGGACGGAGGTAACATCTTTTTACATTTTTCAATTATTGTTTAAAAAATAGATCTCAAGTAACAACAAAAAAGTAAACCCCGACTTTTTCCCAAAAAGATTGACAAAAAGTTGATTTATAATAATAAAAGTTGGGACTTAATTAAGAACGGGCACTAAGAGAAGATATTAAGGGTGTTGAATTGTAGCTTTGTAAGGAAAAACTTAATTGAGAATATACACATATAAACTACGTAGTTGGAAGATACAATTAAGTTTATTACCTGAGCGAGTTGCAACCAGCCTTATGGAAAAATAACTAACATATGGATTATAAAACCTGTTATGTCGGACAACTTATGGACACAAATGATTGCATGCATTTTTGTTAGTCTACTCACGTTAATGCTTCACCACACACGCTTTGCGTTTAATGCCATAATATTGTGCCGAAGTGGAAAGTTTTTCCAGATTAAATTGCTGAGCTTACAAGCTAGTTAATTATAGGACTTGTTGTTTTGAAGGAAGCTAGTTACGGGACTTAAAAAAGTAAGGACGTTTTCTTTTGGACTATTTCAGTTCCAGGTCAAATCAGACCAGACTAGACTTGACTTCCGCAGTTATACAATACACACAGACCAGACATTTACGAGACAAAACCAGACCAGTTTAGACCAGACCAGACCAGACCAGATCAGATTAGACCAGCAAATTTCAGTCCAAATGAAAACATCCTAAGTCGCATCATTAAACTACAATTAAGATAACTCTCAGGTTTAGATTAGAAATAATGGCCTCAATATTACTTCTCAGCTTATCTTAGACCAAATTATAACCATTTTAAAAAATCCCACAAAACTAACTCCTTCAACATATCCCTCACTTCCCTTTCAACTTACGCACAGGACTTCCGTCCAGGACAAGCTCCTTCGCCGTACAGGTTGCACAGCTTTGAATACTTTCGCACAAGCTCATTTGCCGTCAGATCTCCGCGCCGCTTCGCCGACCAGATCTACGCCTCGCCTATGCCGGCCACCAGGGACGGCCGCCTCTAAATCCTCTAGCTCCATCTATTCATCGCTGCAGTTCGCCCATCGCCGCAGATTTACAAATCTCTGCTCGCCGCTCGTCTCCCAGCAAACTCTCTGTCATCTCCATCTTCTCCCATTGCCGCGTGTGCAAATCGCATTGCCATCTCCGCCGCCTAAATCGTTTTCTTCTCCCTTCTTCATCTCCATCTCGGATCTGCGACGAGTGGAGGCGGTGAAGTCAAGTGTTGGTGGTTCTGGGCGGCGTTGGGTGATAAGTCCGTATTTAGACACGCATTTGATGCGTGTCCGGGTTGGATTTTGATGATTTTCCTAGCTTTAAGGCGTTGCAAGTCTCAATTTTGGCTCAAGTTGTGTTTAGCAGGCGTTGGATCGAGTTTCATTGCATTTGGAGTTGATTTGAAGAAGTTAGAGTCCGGCAATCGGCGCTTGAGAAGCAATCGGGCAGAGTTTGGAAGCATTCGAAGAAGATTTGAGAGATTTGGAGGCCACCGGGAGATTCACGATGACGTTTTGATGAAGAAAGAGCTATTGGATCGATCGAGTAGTCAAACGGAGGCTTAAAACGGAAGAAATCGAAGAAAATGAAGAAGAAAGGCCACGCACGGCCGTGCGTACAGGGACGCACGGCGTGCGTGCGTGGCAGTAGCGGCCAAGTAAAGTAATGAGCAACGCACGGCCGTGCGTCCGGGTACGCACGCCGTGCGTCCAAGGCGTTGAAAGACGAAGGGCTACTGGCAGAAACGCACGGCCGTGCGTCCGGGTACGCACGCCGTGCGTTCAAAGCATTAAAATTTCGAGAAGCTACTGGCAGCAACGCACGGACGTGCGTAGGGGAACGCACTCCGTGCGTTGCCTATTTTCACGCGCAGGTCCGTCGGACGCACGGCAGCAACGCACGCCGTGCGTAGGCTCCGTGCGTACCGCGGATCTGTCCTTTTTCGACCCAAACTCATTATTTTCTATAAATAAAGCCTCCCTAACCCCGTTTTGAGGGTCGGAAACCTAGAGAGAAGCTTAGGGACATGTTTTACAGTGTTTTTCCGCTATTTTGTTCAAGACCCTGAGATTCTTTGTAAGTTTCATCTTTTTAATTAATGACAATTATTTCTATTCATCCCAATTCTATTGATTCTTCAATTATGAATTGTGAGTAGTTTAATTAGGGATTTGGGGTTGATGAAGGGGTTAATCATGATGTATGGCTAGATTCTTGTCGGTCTAATTGCATGAATGCCGTTTAATTTGTGTTTGAATAATTTAACTGATATCTCTTGTAACCTAGATGGCCACTAGAATTACAATTGCATGTAGAATAAATTAAGAGAGATCTAATTTGTTCTAGGACACATTCACACACACTTAATCGTTCGCTAAGAGATTAGTAGCGATTAAGGGGCCGTAAGCTCGCTCGTCTTGACAATAATTTAGGATCCTGTCGCATGAGAGATCAGCCTGGTCCCCTAAATTATTGTACTCTACGCCGCGAGAGCGGTAAGAACTTAGTAATGATTAGCTAGGCTCAATTAAATTAATTTCATGTAATTAGGCCTGATCTGCCAGAAATCTGGTTACCCCGGAATCGATCCCTGTTCCCTTCGTCATTAATTAGAAAGAACCCCCTAGGTTAATTGTTCACATTAGTTTAATTTAATTTTTATTCAATCAATCAATCTCGCACACTTGCATTTTATTTTATTTTATTTTATTTTTATTCGCTGAATTTAGTTAATCTTTAATTCCCTTTTGTCCGTCCCTGTGGAGACGATACTCGTACTTTCAACCACTTTACTACATCATTTTTAAGTGCGAGAAAACACTCATCAGTTTTTGGCGCCGTTGCCGGGGATCGAACCCGGGTCACCCGCGTGACAGGCGGGAATACTTACCACTATACTACAAAAAGCGTAAGATGAGACTTGGGTATCTTTCGAAAGAAATGGCGTTCTCGTGCCAACATGACAAGGAAAACTAAACCATAATTAATGAACTTGGAGGCTATTGAAAAATTAGCTTTAGTCCTCCGCGTACTTCAAGTATACGTCAAAGTACAAAAGTGCCGAGACGGTTTAGCTTAGTTGTACACCATGTCTACTCTTTGCATAGGTTTAAATGATTGTTCCTAATTTGTGGCCTACTGAGTTCCCTGTTCCTACGAATAGCCCTGAAATTCCTGAATGCATTGAGTCTTTGTTAGAATATTCCTATCTCTCGAAAGAATGGGATTATTATTATTATCCATGCACCATCATCTTCACAAGTCCTTCTGATCAGTAGCTAGCTTATTTGTGTATGCTGTCATTACTTTGAGGATGTTGTGAATAATTGTGTCAAATAGTTTAGCTTGAGTACAAAGGTGTAGTTTAGGGAAGAATTTTCTTGGTTTAAATTGTCTGTCCTGTGAATATCCCTCTAACTACGTGTGTATGTTAACTATTTTAAATTCCGTGTGGTGATTATCGTAAGTCCCGTTGTTCGATTTGCTTGAGGACAAGCAAAAGCTTAAGTGTGGGGGAGTCTGATAAGTCCGTATTTAGACACGCATTTGATGCGTGTCCGGGTTGGATTTTGATGATTTTCCTAGCTTTAAGGCGTTGCAAGTCTCAATTTTGGCTCAAGTTGTGTTTAGCAGGCGTTGGATCGAGTTTCATTGCATTTGGAGTTGATTTGAAGAAGTTAGAGTCCGGCAATCGGCGCTTGAGAAGCAATCGGGCAGAGTTTGGAAGCATTCGAAGAAGATTTGAGAGATTTGGAGGCCACCGGGAGATTCACGATGATGTTTTGATGAAGAAAGAGCTATTGGATCGATCGAGTAGTCAAACGGAGGCTTAAAACGGAAGAAATCGAAGAAAATGAAGAAGAAAGGCCACGCACGGCCGTGCGTACAGGGACGCACGGCGTGCGTGCGTGGCAGTAGCGGCCAAGTAAAGTAATGAGCAACGCACGGCCGTGCGTCCGGGTACGCACGCCGTGCGTCCAAGGCGTTGAAAGACGAAGGGCTACTGGCAGAAACGCACGGCCGTGCGTCCGGGTACGCACGCCGTGCGTTCAAAGCATTAAAATTTCGAGAAGCTACTGGCAGCAACGCACGGACGTGCGTAGGGGAACGCACTCCGTGCGTTGCCTATTTTCACGCGCAGGTCCGTCGGACGCACGGCAGCAACGCACGCCGTGCGTAGGCTCCGTGCGTACCGCGGATCTGTCCTTTTTCGACCCAAACTCATTATTTTCTATAAATAAAGCCTCCCTAACCCCGTTTTGAGGGTCGGAAACCTAGAGAGAAGCTTAGGGACGTGTTTTACAGTGTTTTTCCGCTATTTTGTTCAAGATCCTGAGATTCTTTGTAAGTTTCATCTTTTTAATTAATGACAATTATTTCTATTCATCCCAATTCTATTGATTCTTCAATTATGAATTGTGAGTAGTTTAATTAGGGATTTGGGGTTGATGAAGGGGTTAATCATGATGTATGGCTAGATTCTTGTCGGTCTAATTGCATGAATGCCGTTTAATTTGTGTTTGAATAATTTAACTGATATCTCTTGTAACCTAGATGGCCACTAGAATTACAATTGCATGTAGAATAAATTAAGAGAGATCTAATTTGTTCTAGGACACATTCACACACACTTAATCGTTCGCTAAGAGATTAGTAGCGATTAAGGGGCCGTAAGCTCGCTCGTCTTGACAATAATTTAGGATCCTGTCGCATGAGAGATCAGCCTGGTCCCCTAAATTATTGTACTCTACGCCGCGAGAGCGGTAAGAACTTAGTAATGATTAGCTAGGCTCAATTAAATTAATTTCATGTAATTAGGCCTGATCTGCCAGAAATCTGGTTACCCCGGAATCGATCCCTGTTCCCTTCGTCATTAATTAGAAAGAACCCCCTAGGTTAATTGTTCACATTAGTTTAATTTAATTTTTATTCAATCAATCAATCTCGCACACTTGCATTTTATTTTATTTTATTTTATTTTTATTCGCTGAATTTAGTTAATCTTTAATTCCCTTTTGTCCGTCCCTGTGGAGACGATACTCGTACTTTCAACCACTTTACTACATCATTTTTAAGTGCGAGAAAACTCACGTCAGTTTTTGGCGCCGTTGCCGGGGACGGTGTCGGATTTAAGGGTTAAGTAATTTTAGCGACTTGTTTTTAGTTTTTCGTAGGATTTTTGTCTACTAACCTTGCAGGTCAGATCTGTTTATTCATACACGCTCTAAGAAGGGAGAATCACTAGTCCCTCTTAATCCTGAGATCGAGAAGCTAGCTAAACAGAATCGCAAGGCCTTTAGAGAACAGAAAGCAATCATGGATCAACCATCCGCATCTGGAATAGCTGGGACGTCTGAGGTCCAAACCACTTCTGGTAATCTGGATTTTTATGTTAATACCTCTCCCCAGTCTTCACAAGAAAATTCACCTAGAGCTTATCCGGGGTATCAAAATCTCCGTACCCCATTCCTCCACCCAAATCAGTCCACTCCACAACTGAATCTTCCACCACTCTATCAGCTCTTCCAAAATACTTCTATTGCTCCTGAAACCACTTTTCAAAACCAAACCTTTGGGATGCAAGGTCTAGGGCAAAACAATCCAGTCTTTCAGCCCAGACAGAACCAACCGCCAGTCACACAAAATCCACCCCTTACTCAGCCACAAAATCAGCCTTTTCAACCCCAATATCAACAATTCCATCAAACCCAACCTCAGCCAAATATCATCAGTCCACAACCCATTCGACCCCAACCAGTTCATCAGCCAAGATATCAAGCTCCTCCTTACCACAATTATGTTCCACATGACAATCCGCTCTATCAAGGAGAGAGCATTGCAGATTTCCTTACTCCAGACATCACAGAGTATGACAGCATTCAAGTGCAGGGAATTACTGCACCCCGCTATGAGATCAACCCAGCAGTGATTAACATGGTGTCCAATAATCAGTTTGGAGGGAGCCCTACAGAAGATCCAGTGGCACACATTACAAAATTCTTGAGGATGTGCCAAACTTTTAAGATTCCTGGACTAGCTGATGATCAGGTACGGATGCTATTGTTCCCTTTCTCATTGAGGGATGACGCGCAGAGGTGGTTGGATAGCAATCCACATCACCATATTCAGACTTGGGATCAGCTGCACAAGGCCTTCATAAAAGAATACTTCCCAACATCAAAGGCCATAAAACTGAAGAAGCAGCTGCAAGATTTCAAGCAAGGTTCGTTGGAAACATTGGCAGAGGCGTGGAAGAGATTTAAAGTGCTGAGAAGAGCTTGTCCTCAAGGCAAGTTGACCGATAGTGAGATTCTTTTTTGCTTCTATAGCGGAATTTGCGATGAAGGGAAGATGATGCTTGATGCTTCGGGTGGAGGAGCTTTTCCTCAATTACCATCTGAGGTGGCGGAAGAATTAGTGGAGAAGATTGTTTCTAATAATGCTTCATGGTACAGCTCTCGGGACACACCTCACCAGAAGACCCCGGGGTTGTATGAGATCAGTGATAATTCGGCCCTTTCTGCGAGAATAGATGCTTTGACTAGCATGATTCAGAAGCTTGCTACAAGTGTGGAGGATAATCAAAAGAAGACGAATCTTGCTCTCTCGGTGCCCAGTATTAATATGGTAGCCCCCGTTCCTATTAGTCCCTCTTGTACTATGTGTGGGGGACTCCATTCGCCACATGAATGCACTATGATGGCACACTCGGCAGCCCCTGGAGTAGAGCAAGTTGATGCGATGAATTATCAGCGACAGGGCTACTACAATCAGCCCTACGGACAGCAGCAACAAGGGAATTACGGGTATGGAAATCAGCAGCAGCAGTCTAGAAACTATAATCAACAACAAACATCTCAGTCAGTGCTAGAGAGCTTTAAGAAAGAGAGTGAGCAGAAATTTTCTGGCATAGAGGAAACACTCAAGAAGTTGTTGCAAATTCAGCAGCAACTGTTGGTCCCGTTTAATATGGTAACCAGTCTAGAGGGGGGGGGTGAATAGACTGGTTCGTTTTTCAAATTTTCTCTAAGTCCGAAGTGACTTATCAGAGAAGGTCTGATTCTGATGACAGAGAAAGGCTGGTTCTGATATCAGAACTGGCCTTGGCAGCGGATCCTGATCTGTCCGGGTAGCCTCAGAAACACTAAGGCAGATGCCTTTCTGATAACTCTGAAAACAAGATCTGCTGAACACAGATTCCAAGTCTTAGAGTTACTCAGTTAATATCCTAAGTGCAGAAATATAAATTGCAGTAAAGTAAATGACACCGGATATTTTATAGTGGTTCAAGGAACAACTCGTTCCTCTAGTCCACTGTTCCACTAGCTTTGAAGTAGATCAGTTACAAAGCTAATTCCTAGCACTTAAGAAGCACTCCTCGTCTTCTTCAAGCCTAGACGCCACCCAGGATGCAATTCCACGTCCTGATGGCTGATCCTTTCACTCAGCTTCCCGGAAGTATCACCACTTCACTACTGCAGTTACTTGGACGCCCTTCTTTTCAGAAGATCCTTTTGAAAAACAGAGTTTTTCCTCCAACTTGCTTCGTTACAAAGGATGTTTGATGAAGTTCTTGAAGTGTTGAAGAACAGGATGAACTTTGCTTGTTTGTTGGGGATGAGAGATTTGGAGTTTGAATCTTCCCAACGTAAGCTTGTCTTGTTGAAGGTTGTTAGAATTTGAGTCTCAAGAGAGCTTGAATGATGATGAGCAAAAGTTGTAGCAAAGTTGTCTTCCTTGTTCTTCTTCGTGTAGCTTATATACGGAGGTTGTCTGCCCGTTGGAGGAGGAGACAACTGCATTAAATGCGCGTACTGTTGACTTGACCGCCGTTTTGGAAGGTTTCTATTTTTATAATATATCTTCCCGGATTCCTTGGTCAATCATTTGCAATCAATCCTTCAGCGTATCAGGCTCATTTAATGTGCATTAAATGCTTTCCTTTCATGCACAGTCTTCTAGCCGTTGGATGTTTTACCCGTTGGATTCATAGCTGTTGGATGTTGCATGAAATCTTCTAAGTGTTAGTCGGGCTCTGATCAGGATCTTCTGATGTGTTGGATTCTGATGGCTTTCTGAGTTCTGATGGCTTTCTGATGAGTTGAGTTCTGATGGCTTTCTGATCTCTGACTGAACTCTAACTCTGACTCTGATAGGTCCGCTGATGAGTACCTCTGATCTGTAACTCTCATCGGTTATCAGATGTCCAGGTTTATCAGCAACTCTCATGATGCAACTCTGATGAACTTCTGGTAAGAGAACTCTGATGGAGCAGTTCTCATAGAGCAAGTCTGGTCGAGCAGTTCTGATGCACTTCTGATCTGATCCAAAGTAGAGCAACTCTGATCGTCGACTACACTAATACTTATAATTAAAAATTCTAATACATAAAATCTAATTTGGGGGTACTCTAACTTTCTAATCCTATAGCATCATCAAAATCTAGTTACATTTATTCCTTACAATTTCCCCCTTTTTGATGATGCCAAAACCCTTAAACTATTTCCAGAGAAGTGCCTTTCACCATAAAGAAGATAAGTTAAAAATAAATTTTCATTTAAAATCTTGGTGGGCACTTAGCATAGGAAAGTAGTAAGAGTAAGATACAATTAAACAAATAATCAAAATAAGGAATAGCAAAGGTATCAGAGCATACATGGTCAGAGTGCAATATAGAAATAATTTGAAATTGCCATGCAAAATAGAGGCAAGCTGGTTATCTTATTAATGAAAGATATTTAAAGCAACAAGAGGATAGAGTTTAGATATCTTCCTCTTCTAGATCAGCTTCCTTTGCCTCAATTTCCTTCAGATCAGCATTGACCCTAGCTCTGATTGTAGCAAGATTCCTGGGATTCTGATATTCTGACCAGGCAGGTTCAAGCTGGCAATCTAGATAGTTTCTGATGGCTTCAGATAGGTCCTTGCCAGGGATCACTTTCAATCGCCACCAGTCTTCTGCTTCTTGCATAGACCCACCATGGTTAATTATTATTAGTCCATCTTTATCCTGAATGAGATTCTCTTGTTGAGTAGGGGTCATATGCTTCTTCATTTCTCTGAATTGAGCAGCATCAGGTTTAGCCAAGTCACTGTTGAGCCATTGGGCCAAAGTGAAAGAGGGAGTTTTCTTCCCTTTCTTGGAGCGAGGAGGGGGTCTCTGAATACCAGCAGCTAGCCTCTTTTGCCTTGCTCTTTCAAAGTACCTAGCAGGGTTAATGGCTCTGGAGCTTGGACCTTCTGCTTCTCTGGGAAGTGGGACAGATTCTCTGCTATCTTCCCCCTTTTTGGCATCAACAAGATCGCCAAGTAGGAGTCCAATTTTCGAGAATTCTGTAGCATTGTTCTCTTTTATAGCTTCAAGGGTACCTGGCAGAGTCTGAGTTACAGAAGCCAGCCCTTCTATCAGCTCCTTTTGCTTGTCCACAGCCGACTGAATATCCTTGGTAGTAGCTTCAAGGAGGGTCAACTTATGATCCCTGTCCTTTCCACTGTTTATCAATTTGATGTCAAATTCCTTCAAGGTTTTGCAGATGTCCTCTACATCTGTGAGCTGCTCAGCATGCTTATCAGAGGACCATTGAAGATCATCCACAGCATCAGATAGGTCTTGAATAGCCTTGTCTTGAGCAGAGAGAGTCTGAGATTGTGAGAACAGGACCGTGTGCAGACTGGCAACCTCGGAAGCAATGTCATCCACCTTCTCATTGGATGTCTTCATGTAGCTGAAGAAGGTGGTCGACAGTTGTGAGAGGGTGTTGGCGATTTTCTCAAGTCCTGACTCAATGTTGTACTGTACCAAATCCAGATGAGCATCATGCTTCTGATTTAGTACAAGTAGCTTGTTCAGTCCAGCCACCATCTGATCTCCAAAGTCTTCTGCTGATTCCACAAATTCCTGGAAGGGAATGAGGACAGCTTTGGGTGGTTCTGGCTGAGGTACTTGATTGACCTGTGGTTGAGGCTGAGCAGGAGATAGAGGAGGAGTAGGGGTCTTCCTCTTGTTAGATTGGAGGTCACAAGCCAGAGAGGAAGTAAGGAACCCATTATTATCTTCAGTTGAGGAAGGAATCCTTACAACTGGTTCTCTCTTTTGAGTGGAGGCAGCAGAATGCTGAGGGGAGGGACAGTTAGATGTAGGCTTCTGCTGAGGAGAGGGAGATTTGGATTTCTGATGGTTGGGGCTCTGATGGGGTGAAGTCTGAGGGATAGGGGCTCTCTGATGATGTGATGGAGGAGGAGGTGAGGGTGAGCGGCTTCTGATGGGGGTTTTCTGATGGCAAGGTGAGGGTTGTTTTGGTGTGGAAGATTTCTTAGGTGAGGGAGATGGGATTTGCTGAGGTTGAGGAGGAGATGGGGGTGGAGTTGTGGTTGGTGTGACAGGTTTGGGTGAAGGGGATTTGGGGGGAGATGGAGCAGTAGTAAGAAGAGTAGGAGCGTGGGGAATTACCTCTAAAACGGTTTCTTCAAACTGAGAGGTTCTCCATTCTCTGATGAGGTTCTGCATTGCCAGAGATAGGTCATTGGCAGTTGAGGGTTCACCTTCTATACCAGGGATAGGTCTCATTTTGATCAGGGATTCCTTTCTCTTCTTCTCCAACAGCCATTCCTCAAAGATTGGTATTTCAGCTTCTGCAAGAGCTTTGACTGGCTCTTCTGATGAGGTGTCAAACACCTTTTCCTTTCCTTTGAAACTGGACTTCTTCTTCTCAAGGACAGAGTGTAAGAATTGAATATCAAAGCAGAGAGAGATGTCATCTATACCTGCCCATTTGAGGACTTCCTCTTCCTCTGATTCAAAAGTAGCAGCTTGAGCAAGAATCTGTTGCAGAGGTCCCATTCTCCACTTTCTCCATGTTAGCACCCTTTGAAATTGTCTCTCAAGAGCAGAGATGGGATCTACTGCAGGAATCCCAGTTGAGGAAGTTGGGTGCTCTTGTGGAGAGATGGTGACTTGCAGTGCTGATTCAGAGATGGGCTGGATCTCTGATTCAGGTTCCCCCTGAGCATCAGAGATCACCAGTGCAGTAGCCAGCTCTGGTGCTGGTTCCTCCTGAGGTTCTGATTCCTTGGGGGGAGAGTTGGTCTGCTTCTTTTTCTTCTGCACTCTGATAGGAGATTGGGAGCTATCAGAGTCACTCTGAATCACAGCTTTTCTTCTCCTCTTCTGTCTCAACACTTTGACAGGGGCCATAGCGGGTGCATCCTCCTCTGATGCTTCCACCTCTGATGCAACCTCCTCAGTGGTGGTTTCAAGCTTCTTCTGAGGTTTCTTCTTCTTGCCCTTGGGTTGTTCATCATCAACCTCAATTGCGGTAGCTGGTTTCTCCCTCAGTTGTTCTTGTTTCTTGGCTTTCTTTAATTCTGCAGCAATGGCTACATTGAATTTGGGAGAGGCTGTGAGGAAGATGGTCTTTGTGTGATTGACATCAGCAGCTTCTCGGAGCGATATGTTGATATTGGAAATCAGTCTTGAAATGAGAAGTCCATGACCCATCTTGGTTGAGAATTGGCCAGTCTTTTTGTCTTTCTTAGCCACAGACTCAGAGAGGGACTGGAATAGTACCCTTCCCCAGTTGATGTTCATGCCCCGATGAACAGCATAGATGGCCTTAGCATTTGTGTTGTTCATCTGATCAGTTGAGCCGGTTTTGCACCACAGGCACCGGTGCATTATGCTCATCAGACGTTCATAGTCCTTCTTCAGCTGGTTTTTCTTCATGTAGAGCTTATCTACTCCGGTTGCATCCTCCCGGCAGTAGGTTTCAGCAAAAGTTTGGACAGAGATATTCACATCGTCAAGCTCAATGAGGCTGGTAGTATCCTCTTCTTGAGGATCGAGTTTGATGTCGAAGAACTCATTGAGAGCATCAGCATCTATTTTCAGGTCCTTGCCCTGAACCTGCGAGTGGATGGCCTCAGTGGTAATGATGGCATTCAAGTAGAACTCAGCAACGTCCTTCGTGCTGTATTGTTCATAAGGATGAGCAACAATCTTGCTCAGCTGGGAATCATGCATTCCTTGGATGATTTTCTTCATCCGCTTCTGATTTTCTGCCAATAGGGGCAGTGAGGACATGTCAACGCGCATGCCAGTGACGATGTTGTTCACAAGAGTCTTGATTTCCTCCTTGGAGAGTTCGTTGATGTTGATGAACTTCATTTTTGTTTAGTGAAGAGTTTGAGAGGTCTGAGGTTTGAGAGTTTAGAGAGATAAAGCTTGAAGACGAGGAATATAATTGCAGTAGCAATTTAGGTTTTCAGAACGAGTATATATGAATTTGGGTTAGTGGACGTTTGATATAATTTACGGTTTCGAGGTTGTATTAAATGGATTGTGGGCGGAAAGCCGTTTTCCAAAAGTGGTAATAACTACCGGGGGTAAAATAGTAACTTCCGGTTTATTGAATAGTCTCGTCCGAAATTTAGAAAATTTTTCTAAGTCCACAGCCACTCTGATAGGTATTAGCCCTTGTATCAGAGATAGAGATGTTCTGATATGAGGACCTCTGTTGAATACCAAGTCTGATCCTTCCTGCAACTCTGACTTTTGCAAGTCTGAGCCTTCATGATTCTGATTCAAGCTTCTGACGGATAAGAGCTTGAGTATCAGAGATGGGATGTTCTGTTGAGTCCACATCTGATACTTCTACAACTCTGATTCATGCATCTCTGGGAAGATCATCCATCATTCCCAATTCTTCTCTTAACTTGTTAAACCTTGCCTCAGAGAGAGGTTTGGTTAAGATATCTGCAAGCTGGTCTTCAGTTGGGACATGCTCAATTGAGATGTGCTTCTTCTCCACATGATCTCTGATGAAGTGATGTCTGATCTCAATATGCTTGGTTCTTGAATGCAGCACAGGATTCTGAGTGATGGCAATGGCACTTGTGTTATCACATAACAGTTTGATCTCCTTTGCTTGCGCTCCATAATCCTTGAGTTGTTGCTTCATCCAGAGCAATTGAGCACAGCAGCTTCCAGCAGCAATGTATTCAGCTTCAGCAGTGCTAGTTGAGATTGAATTCTGCTTCTTGCTAAACCAGGAGACAAGTCTCCCACCTAGCAATTGACAATGACCAGAAGTGCTCTTCCTGTCCAATCTGCAACCTGCAAAATCTGAATCAGAATAGCCAATTAGTTCAAAATTACCTCCCTTGGGATACCATAGTCCTGCGTTTGGATTTCCTTTGATATATCTGATAATCTTCTTAGCAGCTACTAGATGGCTCTCCTTGGGCTTTGATTGGTATCTGGCACATATTCCTACTGCAAAAGCTATGTCTGGTCTGCTTGCAGTCAGATAGAGGAGAGATCCAATGATTCCTCTATAAGTTGTTGCATCAACATCTTTGCCTTCATCATCTGGTCCAATGCCTTGAGATGCATTCATTGGAATTTTGACTGAAGATTTTCCATCTACTCCAAACTTCTTGATGAGATCTCTGGTGTACTTTCCTTGGTTGATAAAGATGCCTTCCGGTACTTGTTTGACTTGTAATCCAAGAAAGTAACTGAGTTCTCCCATCATGCTCATTTCAAACTTCTTCTGCATAACTTGAGAAAATTTCTTGCATAATTCTGGATTAGTACTTCCAAATATAATGTCATCAACATAAATTTGCACTAACAGAATATGATTAGCAACAGAGATTTGAAATAGAGTTTTGTCCACCTTTCCTTTAGTAAACCCATGGTTTACTAAGAATAGGGACAATGTGTCATACCAAGCTCTGGGAGCTTGCTTAAGACCATAAAGGGCCTTTCTAAGCTTGTAGACACAAGAAGATTGAGTAGGAATGACAAAACCTGGAGGTTGTTCAACATAAACTTCCTCTTCAAGTTCTCCATTCAGAAATGCACTCTTGACATCCATTTGGTATACTTTGATGTCGTTGTAAGCAGCATAGGCTAGGAATATCCTGATTGCTTCCAATCTTGCAACAGGTGCAAAGGTTTCATCAAAATCTATGCCTTCTTCTTGACAGTATCCCTTTGCTACAAGCCTTGCTTTATTCCTTACAATGTTGCCTTCTTCATCTGCTTTGTTTTTGAATACCCACTTGGTTCCAATGACATTCTGATGCTTTGGTCTGGGAACAAGTTTCCACACTTCATTCCTTTCAAACTGTGTCAGCTCTTCTTGCATTGCATTGATCCAATCTGAATCTTCTAGAGCTTCTTCTACACACATTGGTTCCATCTGGGATATGCAGCAGGTGAACATGGCTTCTCTTCTTGATGCAGATCTGGTTCTAACACCACTGGTGACTTGACCTATTACTTGATTAGGAGGATGGTCTCTTAACCAAGTTAGATCAGGTTCTGACAGTTGCTGTCTAGGCAACTCTGATGGTTCATCTTCTGATACATCATCTTCATCTTCATTTTTGTCTATCAGAACTGGATTGGCAGGAGGAGTTGAGAATATAGGGTTGTTGATGACCTCTTCTGATAGTTCTGCAACCTTATCTTCAAGACTGATCTTCTGCAGAGTCTCTGATAATTCTTCTGCAGAGGTACCATCATCAAATTTGACATGAATGGATTCTTCAACTTGTAGAGATCTTCTGTTGAGTATTCTATAGGCTTTGCTTGAACTTGAGTAGCCTAAGAATACACCTTCATCAGCCTTTTCTTGAAATACCTTCAGATTATCCTTTCCATTGTTTAGAATGTAGCACTTACATCCAAACACATGGAAGTAGCTGATGTTAGGCTTTCTTCCTTTCCACAGCTCGTAGGGGGTCTTCTGATGATTCTTGTGGATCATGCTTCTATTTTGAGTGTAGCATGCAGTGTTGATAGCTTCAGCCCAGTATCTGATGGGCAATCCTGATTCTGCAATCATAGTTCTTGCAGCTTCCTTCAGTGTTCTGTTCCTTCTTTCTGCAACACCATTTTGTTGGGGTGTTCTGGCAGCAGAAAGTTGATGGAATGTACCATTCTGATCACAAAAGTCTTTGATCACTTTGTTGACAAATTCAGTTCCTCTGTCAGATCTGATTGTTCTGACCTTCATATTCTTCTCAGTTTGGAGTTGCTTTAGCAGAGATGGCAACTTCTGAAGAGTTTCATTCTTCTTGGTTAGGAACACAGTCCAAGTGTATCTTGAGTAGTCATCAACCATAACAAGAGTATATCTTTTTCCACCAACACTGGGAGTTTCAACTGGTCCAAATAAATCCATATGGATCAGATTTAGAGGACAAATAGAAAGATCTCCAGCTATGGGTTTGAATGAGGTCTTCACTTGTTTGCCTTTCTGACAAGCACTGCAGAGGGTCTCCTTCTTGTAGACAATGTCAGGCAGACCATCTACAATATGTTCCCTTGCCAGTTTGTTGATGGTTTTGAAGTTCAGATGGCTAAGCTTTTTGTGCCAGTCCCAGCTTAGCTTTGAATTGTCCTTAGCTATCAGGCAAGTTCCATCTTTTGCTGTTTGCCAGTCAACAACATAGATGTTCTTCCTTCTCTTGGCTGTAAGAACCACTTCTTTGGTTGTCTCATGCTTGACATAGCATAAGGTCTTGGTGAATTCAACTGTGTAGCCTTTGTCACAGAATTGGCTAGCACTCAGCAAGTTGAACTTTAGACCTTTGACATATGAGACATCTTCAATGATTATCTGGTTCTTGATCAGCTTCCCTCTTCCTTTTGTTTGCCCTTCCTTGTCATTTCCACCGAAAGTGACTCTGGGTCCATTGAATTTCTGGAACTCTGATAGGCAACTCTTGTCACCTGTCATGTGTCTGGAGCATCCACTGTCAATATACCATTCTTTTTCTGAGATGGCTCCAGCACACAGTTCCTGCAAGATTAAAAGGAAGATTTAGGTACCCAAGCAATGTTGGGTCCTGGGGGGTAATGCAGTCTCGGTAGTTGGTACCATTTTGGTCTCATCAGCTGAAACCTTGGTGGATGGTACCCATTGTCCACCTGGTAGTTGTAGTAAACAGATGTATGATTCACTTTGGGCAGATGCTTGTGAGGATCATGCTTTCTGTTTGCATACTTCTGCATAGCCTTCTTGGTTGGAAAGAAGTCCCATATACTGTCAAGATCAGAGGAGCGCTTAACTTTAGACTTCTGAGGTTGACCAGACAACCTCTTCTGCCTATAGTTAATCTTCTCTTGATATCTGCCTTTCTGATAGCAGTTTCTGATACCATTGTCATGAGATTGTCTGATAGGGTTAGGCCGTTGATTATTATTGTTCTGAAAACTTTTCCTTTTGTTAGAGTGTCTGCCAGGTTCATTAGTTTTCAAACTTTGTTTTGGTTTGGCCTTTAGAGTTTGTTTTTCTGGTATGACCTTCTCATGAACAACTTTAGTACCAGAAGTACTAGCATGGCAATTGGGGCTCAGAGTCTGTGGCACTATGACCTTTTTAGCTTTAGCAACCCGGGTGCTAGGCCTTACAGAAGGCTCACCAGACTCTGGTTCAACATATCCAAGGCCAGAGGTGAAGTTATGAGAGTCACCAATATTCTTCATGGAAGATTGCATCTTCAGAAGGCTATTATATCTACTCTCAAGTTCCTCAATGTCTCTTATTCTTTTCAGAAGAGACTCATTTTCAGCTTTCAGTCCATCTCTTTCCTTAGTTAAGAGATTAAGTTTACACTCAGTCTCTTTCCTTAGATCAGAGATATCAACTTTCAGCCTACTGTTCTCTTCTTTAACAAAAGAATAAGTGGCTTGGATAGTTTGGAACTCTTCCCAGAATGATGACATTGGATCATCATTTAAGGCTGTGCCTACCGAAGAGGAAATAGAATTAGAAGTAGAGCATACCTCATCATCTGATTGTGCCATGAGGCAAAGGTCTTCAGTTTCTGCATCCAAGCAGCAGAATGCTTCATCAGAGTCGGAGTCTGAGCTGGACTCTGATTCAGAGAGTGGATCTCTCTCAGTTTGTTCTGAGACAAACGCTCTTCTTCTTCTGTGTTGATCATCTGGTTTCTTTTCATCTTCATGTCCTTGCTTCTTGGACACTCTTGGATAGGGGCAGTTTGCTTTGAAGTGCCCAGGCTGTCTGCAGTTGTAGCAGAGGTACTCTCCATTGCTTTCAGAGGACTTGGTCTTCTGATGTGGTCTTCTGATGGAAGATGGACTCCTTCCATCTTTCTTCATAAACTTCTTAAACTTTCTGGCAAAAGCAGCCATATACTCATCAGATAAGAGAGTAGAGGGGTCAAAGTTACTTACCTTAGAGGTACTGGCAGTGAGAGCAGTGGTGGTCCTCTCATCAGGAGCTTCTTCCTTCTCTTCATGCATCTCAAACTCATAAGCCTTGAGATCAGAGATGAGTTTCTCAGTGGCATAAGTCTTGATGTTCTTGCTTTCCTGGACTGCAATCACCTTCATCTTCCAGGCAGAAGGCAGTCCCCTGAGGATCTTCATGTTGACCTCTTTGATGGTGAGCTCCTTTCCAAGCTCAGAAATCTCACTAATGAGAATCAGCAGTCTCTCATGCATCTTAGCAATACATTCTTCTGGCAGAAGTTTGAAGTCATCAAACTTCTTCATAGCAATGGTCAACTTGTTATCTCTTTCTTGTTCATCTCCTGCTCCAATCTCATCCAGTTTATCCCAGATTTCTTTGGCAGTTCTGCACTTCTTGATTCTGTTGAAGTATCTTTCATCAATAGCCTTGTAAAGGATGTCCTTGGCTATATTGTCCAGGTTGTACTGCCTTTTCTCTTCCTTGGTCCATTCTGACCGGGCTTTCTCAATCATCTGGGGCTGAGAGTTATCAATAGAGTGAGCAGGATTGATCTTCATGAACTGGATAAAGGGTCCATTCTCCAAGACTTCCCACATTTCATCATGTAGGGCACATAGATGTGCCTTCATTCTGATCTTCCAATCATCATACTTCTGATCTGTGAACATCAGATGCTTGGCAAGAGAGTTATCCATAATAACGATTAAATAGAGGCTAAGAACAAGTGGATCTTTGTTCAGAGAGTAACCTGAAAGATTACAAGAACAAGGAGGCTCTGATACCACTTGTTGGTCCCGTTTAATATGGTAACCAGTCTAGAGGGGGGGGGGTGAATAGACTGGTTCGTTTTTCAAATTTTCTCTAAGTCCGAAGTGACTTATCAGAGAAGGTCTGATTCTGATGACAGAGAAAGGCTGGTTCTGATATCAGAACTGGCCTTGGCAGCGGATCCTGATCTGTCCGGGTAGCCTCAGAAACACTAAGGCAGATGCCTTTCTGATAACTCTGAAAACAAGATCTGCTGAACACAGATTCCAAGTCTTAGAGTTACTCAGTTAATATCCTAAGTGCAGAAATATAAATTGCAGTAAAGTAAATGACACCGGATATTTTATAGTGGTTCAAGGAACAACTCGTTCCTCTAGTCCACTGTTCCACTAGCTTTGAAGTAGATCAGTTACAAAGCTAATTCCTAGCACTTAAGAAGCACTCCTCGTCTTCTTCAAGCCTAGACGCCACCCAGGATGCAATTCCACGTCCTGATGGCTGATCCTTTCACTCAGCTTCCCGGAAGTATCACCACTTCACTACTGCAGTTACTTGGACGCCCTTCTTTTCAGAAGATCCTTTTGAAAAACAGAGTTTTTCCTCCAACTTGCTTCGTTACAAAGGATGTTTGATGAAGTTCTTGAAGTGTTGAAGAACAGGATGAACTTTGCTTGTTTGTTGGGGATGAGAGATTTGGAGTTTGAATCTTCCCAACGTAAGCTTGTCTTGTTGAAGGTTGTTAGAATTTGAGTCTCAAGAGAGCTTGAATGATGATGAGCAAAAGTTGTAGCAAAGTTGTCTTCCTTGTTCTTCTTCGTGTAGCTTATATACGGAGGTTGTCTGCCCGTTGGAGGAGGAGACAACTGCATTAAATGCGCGTACTGTTGACTTGACCGCCGTTTTGGAAGGTTTCTATTTTTATAATATATCTTCCCGGATTCCTTGGTCAATCATTTGCAATCAATCCTTCAGCGTATCAGGCTCATTTAATGTGCATTAAATGCTTTCCTTTCATGCACAGTCTTCTAGCCGTTGGATGTTTTACCCGTTGGATTCATAGCTGTTGGATGTTGCATGAAATCTTCTAAGTGTTAGTCGGGCTCTGATCAGGATCTTCTGATGTGTTGGATTCTGATGGCTTTCTGAGTTCTGATGGCTTTCTGATGAGTTGAGTTCTGATGGCTTTCTGATCTCTGACTGAACTCTAACTCTGACTCTGATAGGTCCGCTGATGAGTACCTCTGATCTGTAACTCTCATCGGTTATCAGATGTCCAGGTTTATCAGCAACTCTCATGATGCAACTCTGATGAACTTCTGGTAAGAGAACTCTGATGGAGCAGTTCTCATAGAGCAAGTCTGGTCGAGCAGTTCTGATGCACTTCTGATCTGATCCAAAGTAGAGCAACTCTGATCGTCGACTACACTAATACTTATAATTAAAAATTCTAATACATAAAATCTAATTTGGGGGTACTCTAACTTTCTAATCCTATAGCATCATCAAAATCTAGTTACATTTATTCCTTACAGCAACAAATGCAATCTCAACAACAAGCAGATTTGAGGATGCAGCAGGCTGACTCAAGGATGCAGAACATGGAGACTCAATTGGGGCAGATCTCAAGGGCTTTATCTGAGAGGCCTCTGGGATCCCTCCCTAGCAATACCGAGCCAAACCCAAGAGAACATGTTCATGCAGTCACCTTAAGGAGTGGAAAAGAATTAGAACCTGCTGCCACGGCAAAGAAGTCTGAGGAAGTTAAAGATGTACCTGCTGCCCGGGAGGAAGAAAAGGAGAAGGAAGAGGAGAGAGAGGTGGCAGTTGCACCAAAACAGCCCGTTCCCGTCAAAAATTACACCCCTCCTCTCCCCTATCCGGCGCGATTAACTAGGAAGAATGATAGTGACCAGTTTGGTCATTTTCTGAAACTCATGAAACAAGTCCAGCTCAACATTCCATTCGTGGATGCACTAGCACAGATGCCAAAGTACGCCAAGTTCATGAAGGATTTACTCACTAACAAAAGGAAGTTGGAAGACGCGTCAACGGTAAGGCTTAACGTGGACTGTTCAGCAGTGATTAGGAGGGATCTACCAGAGAAGCTTAAGGATCCAGGTTCTTTCACTATACCTTGTTTAATAGGAGATCTTACTTTTGATAGGGCCTTAGCTGATTTGGGTGCAAGCATTAATTTGATGCCATATTCCTTGTATGAGAAGCTTGCACTCGGTCCACTTAAACCAACACGTATGTGTATTCAGTTGGCTGACCGTTCAGTCAAATATCCTAAAGGTATTATTGAAGACGTGTTGGTTAAAGTGGACAAGTTTATTATTCCTGTAGACTTCGTTATTTTGGACATGAATCAGGATCGTGAGGTACCTTTAATTTTGGGCAGACCATTTTTGGCAACTGCCCGAGCGCTTATTGATGTTGGAGACGGTAAGCTTGTCCTCCGTGTTGGGGATGAGACTGCCACCTTTGATATGTCCAAAATAATGAAGAGGCCCTGTCAGGACAGTGGAGAGTGTTTTTATGTGGATGATATTGATTCTATGGTGGAGGATTTCACACCTAACATGCTTTCCAAGGAAGCCCCGTTTGATATTTTGTTGGAAGAGAGTATATCAGCAGAGGATCTTGAGCCACTCCCTAGCTTTGATTGTCTTATGATAAGTGGAGGGAAGGATTCAAGTGATGCTAGTTCTGAGCGAAAGACGAGAGGTGATTTAAATGAGTGTGATTTTATTCATGATAGACTTAACCTCCCTGTTAGTTTTGCATCCGGGCATGAGCCATCCCAAAATACAGCACATTTTCAATATCTTAGTGAACAAAAGGAAGCTCCAGCCCGGAAAGTTTTTTACATGAAAGGGAGTGATTCATTCTTAGACCCATTCTTTGCTAAGGGGCCTGATAAAGGCCTAGACTCATTATTTTGCTGTACAGGAAACCCTGAGATGTGCAATTGTTTTCATGAATTTAAGGTCTTACGCCATCTCAGGGCATTTGTTGATAGGAGGTTTGATTTGTGGAAGACTAATTTTTTGAGCGGGAGTGTCTTTGACTGAGTTTTTGATGTGGTGGTTGCGTCGGGCACACGACGTTAAAAATAGCGCTTCTCGGGAGGCAACCCGAGCTTATTTCAACTTTTGTTTTTTCTTTGTTTGTTGTTTGGTTGTTTTGCTTTGTGTTTTTGTTGCAGCTCAGGGTCTTGTTATTTGGGTGATGTGCCAAGGATTACATTGACTCAGTTTTGTTCCTGACCGACCAGCGCCATAGGGAAGTTTCTTTGACTCTTTTACTCGCTTGTTGTAATAATGACCTGAGTTAAGTTGAGCACGTGTGACCCTTTCCTCTTTACCCCTTGTGCATAGTGCATTTTTGGTCATCGAGGGCGATGCCAAAGTTTAAGTGTGGGGGAGTGAATTGGGCATTCGGGCAGTGGTTGTTACATGTGATTTGCTAGAGTTAGCATGCGCAAGTGTTAGTTGTATATTCATAGGAAATTCATGCAAATTTTTTGAAATTTTTTCTTTAAACTGTGTCTTTGTGAGCTGGCTAGCGTTTTGACTATACTTTTAGAACATCCTTGAAGTGTTTAGGCTTAAATTGCTTGCACTATAATCTAGTTGTTGAAAGGATGAAGGCATTAGTCACCCATTGAATTAATCCATAAATCATCCACCCCACCTGAAAAAGTCCTTTAGGAAAAGCCATTTTGAGCCTGACCGTTTATTGTTTATCCAATTAATTTAGCTCCATAGCCAAATGGCCTGTGTTCCTTACCCGTGAATATTTCTGACTTAGTCTTGATGTTTAGGGAATTAAGGGATTAATTTGCTAAGTTTAGGGAATTGTGTGTAGGAGCCATTTTTGGCACTGTTCCTATGCCCAAATGGGGTAAGAGCAGTCACTTTTTAGGAATATGATACTTTCGAGGATTGCATTGTAGGCCTGGATTCACTTTGAAATTAATGAACTTAAATTGCTATTTTTCCTTGGTGAGGCCGAGATTAGAATGGGGTAATGTCTAGTGAGAATCTGAAAGATGAAAAATTAATATAGCTAGACCTCTTGCCTTACGAAAAAGAGAATGGGAGCCCCGGTCAAAAAGCGTAAGATGAGACTTGGGTATCTTTCGAAAGAAATGGCGTTCTCGTGCCAACATGACAAGGAAAACTAAACCATAATTAATGAACTTGGAGGCTATTGAAAAATTAGCTTTAGTCCTCCGCGTACTTCAAGTATACGTCAAAGTACAAAAGTGCCGAGACGGTTTAGCTTAGTTGTACACCATGTCTACTCTTTGCATAGGTTTAAATGATTGTTCCTAATTTGTGGCCTACTGAGTTCCCTGTTCCTACGAATAGCCCTGAAATTCCTGAATGCATTGAGTCTTTGTTAGAATATTTCTATCTCTCGAAAGAATGGGATTATTATTATTATCCATGCACCATCATCTTCACAAGTCCTTCTGATCAGTAGCTAGCTTATTTGTGTATGCTGTCATTACTTTGAGGATGTTGTGAATAATTGTGTCAAATAGTTTAGCTTGAGTACAAAGGTGTAGTTTAGGGAAGAATTTTCTTGGTTTAAATTGTCTGTCCTGTGAATATCCCTCTAACTACGTGTGTATGTTAACTATTTTAAATTCCGTGTGGTGATTATCGTAAGTCCCGTTGTTCGATTTGCTTGAGGACAAGCAAAAGCTTAAGTGTGGGGGAGTCTGATAAGTCCGTATTTAGACACGCATTTGATGCGTGTCCGGGTTGGATTTTGATGATTTTCCTAGCTTTAAGGCGTTGCAAGTCTCAATTTTGGCTCAAGTTGTGTTTAGCAGGCGTTGGATCGAGTTTCATTGCATTTGGAGTTGATTTGAAGAAGTTAGAGTTCGGCAATCGGCGCTTGAGAAGCAATCGGGCAGAGTTTGGAAGCATTCGAAGAAGATTTGAGAGATTTGGAGGCCACCGGGAGATTCACGATGATGTTTTGATGAAGAAAGAGCTATTGGATCGATCGAGTAGTCAAATGGAGGCTTAAAACGGAAGAAATCGAAGAAAATGAAGAAGAAAGGCCACGCACGGCCGTGCGTACAGGGACGCACGGCGTGCGTGCGTGGCAGTAGCGGCCAAGTAAAGTAATGAGCAACGCACGGCCGTGCGTCCGGGTACGCACGCCGTGCGTCCAAGGCGTTGAAAGACGAAGGGCTACTGGCAGAAACGCACGGCCGTGCGTCCGGGTACGCACGCCGTGCGTTCAAAGCATTAAAATTTCGAGAAGCTACTGGCAGCAACGCACGGACGTGCGTAGGGGAACGCACTCCGTGCGTTGCCTATTTTCACGCGCAGGTCCGTCGGACGCACGGCAGCAACGCACGCCGTGCGTAGGCTCCGTGCGTACCGCGGATCTGTCCTTTTTCGACCCAAACTCATTATTTTCTATAAATAAAGCCTCCCTAACCCCGTTTTGAGGGTCGGAAACCTAGAGAGAAGCTTAGGGACGTGTTTTACAGTGTTTTTCCGCTATTTTGTTCAAGACCCTGAGATTCTTTGTAAGTTTCATCTTTTTAATTAATGACAATTATTTCTATTCATCCCAATTCTATTGATTCTTCAATTATGAATTGTGAGTAGTTTAATTAGGGATTTGGGGTTGATGAAGGGGTTAATCATGATGTATGGCTAGATTCTTGTCGGTCTAATTGCATGAATGCCGTTTAATTTGTGTTTGAATAATTTAACTGATATCTCTTGTAACCTAGATGGCCACTAGAATTACAATTGCATGTAGAATAAATTAAGAGAGATCTAATTTGTTCTAGGACACATTCACACACACTTAATCGTTCGCTAAGAGATTAGTAGCGATTAAGGGGCCGTAAGCTCGCTCGTCTTGACAATAATTTAGGATCCTGTCGCATGAGAGATCAGCCTGGTCCCCTAAATTATTGTACTCTACGCCGCGAGAGCGGTAAGAACTTAGTAATGATTAGCTAGGCTCAATTAAATTAATTTCATGTAATTAGGCCTGATCTGCCAGAAATCTGGTTACCCCGGAATCGATCCCTATTCCCTTCGTCATTAATTAGAAAGAACCCCCTAGGTTAATTGTTCACATTAGTTTAATTTAATTTTTATTCAATCAATCAATCTCGCACACTTGCATTTTATTTTATTTTATTTTATTTTTATTCGCTGAATTTAGTTAATCTTTAATTCCCTTTTGTCCGTCCCTGTGGAGACGATACTCGTACTTTCAACCACTTTACTACATCATTTTTAAGTGCGAGAAAACACTCATCATTGGGGCAGATAGACTGGGGATGGGTTGAGAAGCAGTGGGGGCTGGGGTAGCAGGGGAGGAGACTGGGTTGGCTGTGGTGTGAAGCTGTGTGGGGGGGCATGGGAGGGGCAGGGGAGGGGCTGGGGGTGCAAGGGACGGGGCTGGGGGCAGAAAAGGGGGTTGGGAGAGCGGGGGGGGGGGGGGGGCTATCGTGGGAGGTTCAAGGCTGCGATGTTGGCGGTGGAGATGATGTTTTTGGGCGGATTTGGCGGTGACTACAGTGACACAGGCGGGGGCTATAGTGACACGGGCGGGGGCTACAGTGACGCGGGCGGTGGCTACAGTGACGTGGGCGGTGGCTACAATGACACGGGCGATGGTTGCAGTGACACGGGCGATGGTTGTAGTGACACAGGCGGTGGCTACAGTGACATGGGCGGTGACTACAGTGACATGGGTGGTGGCTGTAGTTACAAAAAAACGAACACGCAGTGACATAAAACTTTTGCAGTTACATTATGTTTTCTAATTGCACATATATGACCTTCTTGATCACTTTTTTGCTCCTTTTTAAAAGTGGTCACTTTTTGGGTAATTGGTTCAAATTAGTAATATCCAAGTAAAAACCCTTTAGATTATCTACCAAAATCAGCATCAGCTTCTCCTGAAAGGTAAATCAAAATATTATAAAATTTCCTAGAGTAGCCAAATATTTAATTTATGGTGTTTCTCGCCTTCTCGGTATATCCCTATAATATGCTCTCCGTATTTAAACATAATAATCATTATTATTGTACTACCTCCACAACTGATATATCTTCCCATTTGAAAATAGGTGAGATTAAGAATAGTGAGAGGAGATATAAATTATTGAGGGTATGATGGGAAGTTAATGAAATAATGTGCTGGAATGAAGGATACATCCAAAAAAGATAGTTGTAATAGTGTATTATTTTTAAAATTATTGAGGATATGATAAGAAGATTTAAAAATTGAATGTGAAAATATGAATGTTACAACTAAAACAGAAAAGTGGGAAGATGTGAATGTTACATAAAATGTGAGTAAATTTTTGTATGCAAATGGCAACAATGCTCGTTAACTTCTCGTGAGCACTGATAATGTTCACGTGGTCGTTCATTTCTATACCATTTTTTAATTTGTAGTACACAAAAAATTCCATAAGTAATGGACGTAGTTGTTATTTCTCGTACATTTTTTCTCAGGAAATTTCACAAAATAGAAATAAAAGAGACCAAGTTAAAAAAGCAGACTAATGAAAGGAGAATAATGATTTTCCAAAATAACAAGGAATCTATTTTGAAAGGAGAATAATGATTTTACTTCGATTATATTAAGAGAATTTTGTTTTTTCTCTCTGATCATCTAAACCCAAAATGTGGGAAATCACAATATCATACTAGTATGATTCATATCCAAATGATTTAATGTCTGCTCCACTTTGGGCGATTCTCACACTACCATTGCTTGAAACAATTGAAACTATTTGTACCATTGCTTGAAACTACTATCGTCTTTGGGAAACTTAATCAAGTGTCTCACTAGCCAATCATTGATCTGGATCTAGTTGTTGGGTAAAAAAACATTACTCCATTTATCGCGTTAAGGTGGTCTGATCTTTTCTTTGTGATTCATCTCGGTGATCGTGACACTCCTAAGGAAGAGGTCATAGGTTCGAATCACATCCCAGTTCAAGAATGTTGGCATTAACATTGACCAGATATTATATAGGTTAGAAAGAATTGTACAAAAAAAAATCATCTCGGTGATATTGTCTCATGCCAAATTTAATTTAGTATTTTATGTGGTTCTAAGTCATGCTTACTTATTCTCAACATTAATGTCATAAACCCGTTTTTCTTAATAATCACACTACCTTTTTATTCCATGACTCAAACTTAGTGGGAGATGTTTTTTATTGAAATTTGCTTGTCTCAAATCTGGTCTTGTGAGATCTGTTTAAGTCTGTTTTGATCTAGTCTAAACTGGCCTGGCATGGTCTGGTCTTGTAAATATCTGATCTTGTGTATTTTTTAGTCAAGTCTGATCCGGTCTAATCTAATCTTTTTACGCCTGGTCTGATTTGATTTGATTTGTTTAAGTGTGATCTAGTATGAAATTGAAAAATAGTAAAAAAGAGAAAACATCTAACACACCTCCCATATGTCCATATTAGCAAGTATCGTTTTTCACTCCCATTCATGTGACACACAGGGTAATAATGTAGTTATACAAGGATTACGTTGTAATTTCCTAAACTTGATTTTAGTATAAATATACCCTCAAGGCATCCAATAGGGTACGCCATTATTTCCCAAATTTATTGTTTTATATATGGTATCAGTTGCTTAGGTTATTTTTCCTCCCTATCTTCCTCATGGCCGGGCATCCCAACCATATGGCCGCTGTCTCTGAGGCGCCCGCTACGGCGGCGCAGCCCACCGTTAGCATCATCGGGTCCACTGCAGCGCTCGCCGGCAATCAATTCTCTTTCGGCTCGAGCAGCACGCAACAATTCTCCATGCCGCACGTCACCATGCCGATTGGACCATCTTCTTCAGCCGCGCAGATTCGTTCTCCGCCGTCGGCATCGCAGCGCTTCCGTTCAACGCTCGACAATCATCGGCTCTTTGGCATGCCCGAACCGTTCAGTTGGTCAACTTCTGCTCCGACGATCCCAACCCTTTCTCTACCACCGCCGCCAGTTTTTCATGATCTCGGAGGCTCTTCCACAATATTTTCGGGCCCAACGTTCACTGGTCAGCCTGGGGTGGCACCACTACAGCCGCATGCAGGTTCTTCCATGCCAGGTTTCAATAGTTCAATCAGTTTTTTATCTTCCCTGGCATCACAATTGGCTTTTTCTACCCCGAATGTGAATAATATTGTGACAACCCGTCTGTCTGAGGTCGAAGATTATTTGCCCTGGAGAACTCAGTTTGAATCATTTTTAGTCTCTCACAGTTTATTGGGAATTTTGGATGGTTCTATTCAGCCACCATCCCCTACTGTAACTGATTTATCCCGACAGGAAATTCCCAATACTGACTATCATCATTGGCTAAAGATAGATCAAACTGTGAGGTCATGGCTTTTTGCTACATTAGCTCGAGATGTCCTTATGGAAGTTTATGATTTAAAATTTTCACATCTCATCTGGGATAGACTTCAAAAACGTTTCATGTCTGCCTGTATTTCTCGTTCCGTTGAATTGAAGCGTTTACTCTCTCATGTGAAAAAGAAGGACACTCAGACTATGGATCAATACTTTAGCAGACAAACTAGCAACCATTAATTCTCCTGTGAGTGCTCGTGATTTAATTGAATATGCTATCATTGGATTGGGTCGTGGTTATGAGTCCCTCATCAACAATATTGACTGCATGTCGGAAATTCCTTCTCTGGAAGACATACGACCCATTCTCCAAGCACAAGAACAGAGAAATCTCTTTTTCCAGGCCCAGGAATTATCTTCCGTTCCTCAAGCCTTTGTTGCGGCTCCAGCTCCAGCGGCTCGAGGGGCTGGTCAACCGCGAGGGGGTGGTCAACAGCGGGGTCCTGGTGGTGGCCGGGGCCAGCGAGGGGGTCGTGCTTGAGGGGGCAGAGGCCGCGGCGGTAGAGGATATTACCAGCAGCAGTACGGTGTTGCACAACCGCAGCATGGTGGTTTTCCGAGTCAGCCGGCTCAGGGGCAGCCGCGTCCACCTGCATTCTCTGGGGCTCCAGGTTTGGCATCGTGTAATATTATTTCTGGTGGTAATTACACTGATTATTATTCTACTGCTGCTACTCATAGTTTTTATTCAGGTTTTCCATCTACGGATCCCACCTATCAGTATCCTCCTCCCCCCGTTGTTTGTCAGTTGTGTTTTTCCCCAGGTCATTCCGCATTACACTGCTCCCGCTTTACAACTTCTCATACCCCGGCTCTGGCTGCTCTTCCCACTGGTGAAAACAATGATTCAGTCTGGTATCCTGACTCAGGGGCTAGCGCTCATATGACTCCGCATGAAGGTATTCTTTCTTATAAAACTCCTTACAATGGCCCGAATCAAGTTTGTGTTGCTAATGGTACTAAATTGCCTATTTCTCATGTTGGTAATTTAAAGTTGTCTACTCGTGGTCGCCCGTTAAATCTCAGTTCTGTTTATCATGTCCCACATACAAAATACAATTTATTGTCTATTCAAAAATTGTGTGCGGATAATGTCTGTGAAGTAATTTTTAATAAAAATTCTTTTTATGCTAAGGACACTCAAACGGGGAGCTTCTTCTTCACGCATCTAATAAAGACCATGTTTACCCTTTCCATGCCCTTCAAGCCCGTGTGGTCCCTGGTCCAATTTGGCACAAGCGTTTGGGGCATTGTGGTGATAGAGTACTTAGTAGACTTAGGCAGCATAAATTAATTTCTAGTTCTTCTTCTTTTATTCACGATTGTGTTTCCTGTAAGTTGGGCAAGTCCCACAAGCTCCTTTTGCTGATGTTACTCATGATACTGTCGCCCCTTTACAACTTATTCACTCAGATGTTTGGCAGTCGCCGGTTTTATCAAACCTTGGTTTTAAATATTATGTCTACTTTATTGATGATTTTTCTCGTTATACCTGGATTTATCCTATGCGTCGCAAGTTTGAAGTGTTTACACATTTTTGTGCTTTTCAAAAATTAGCTGAAAACATTTTAGATCTAAAAATCAAGATTTTTTAGAGTGACAGAGGGGGTGAATTTGATAATCAGGTTTTTCGTAATCATTTTTCACAATCCAAAATTTTATTTAGGAAATCTTGTCCTGAGACTCCGGCTCAAAATGGTGTTGCGGAACGCAAACATAAGCATCTGCTCGAACTAACTAGGACAATGCTTATTGATTCTTCTGTTCCTAGTCAATTTTGGGTTGATGCCCTTTACACTGCCACTTTTATTATAAATCGCCTTCCCACACCTATTTTGAACGGTCTTACTCCGTATGAGAAACTTTTTAATAAAACCCCGGATTATAATTTTATGAGAGTTTTTGGATGTTCATGTTTTCCCAATTTTATTGTTGCCCCTCATAATAAGCTATCACCTACGATCAAAAAAAAAAATAGGCTATCACCTCGTTCTACTCACTGTGTCTTTATTGGATACGCACCGGGGTACAAAGGCTATCGTTGTCTCTCACCCTCCACTGGTCGCGTTTACGTTAGTAGGGATGTCACTTTTCATGAAAATACTTTTCCATATCCCCAACTTGTTTCAACTACTATACAACCCATCTCTGCCTCCCCAACTTCCTGGCTTTCTACCTCCACCACTCGGCCATCCCTTAACAGCCCCACCCTTTTACCATCTCCTCCAAATTCACCGTCTGCTTTACCCACACCCGAGCCTATCCCTTCTCCTTTGACCACACCAGCCGCTCATTATCCCAGCGACCAGCCCTTGGCCGACAGCCCCTCTAGTCCAGACCTGTCCCCTACCAGCAGGCTGTCCGACCCCGGCAGTCCTGCATCCTTATCGTCTGGCAGCACCACACCCGATAACAGCAGTCCACCGACTCCGGAAACTCCTATTAATATTCATCCCATGCGTACGCGCGCTAAGGATGGAATTTTTAAACCCAAACCAATTTTTAATTTAAATGTTTTAGCTCCCCCGGATGATCCGACTTGTTATACACAGGCAAATAAAAGTGAGGTTTGGCGGGCAGCCATGACTGATGAATTTAATGCTTTAATTGCTAATAAGACTTGGGATTTAGTACCTTTGGACCATACTAAAAATGTGGTTGGTTGTAAGTGGATTTATAAGACGAAATATTTTTCTGATGGTTCTGTTGAGCGTCACAAAGCTCGTCTCGTTGCTCAGGGTTTTAAACAACAGGCTGACATTGATTTTACTGAAACATTTAGTCCTGTCGTTAAACCCACTACTGTGCGTCTCATTTTATCTGTTGCTATTTCTCTGGGTTGGACTGTTAGCCAACTTGATGTGAAAAATGCTTTCTTACATGGTTATTTAACTGAAGTTGTCTACATGCGTCAACCTCCAGGGTTTATTCATCCTTCTTTTCCTAATCATGTATGTCGGTTGCGCAAAGCACTTTATGGTTTAAAACAGGCACCCCAAGCCTGGTTTCATCGATTTAGTGGTTTTTTATTAAGTCGGGGTTTCACACAAAGTAAGTCAGATTCTTCCATGTTTGTATATCGGTCTCAATCCCAGGTTGTCTACATTCTTTTGTACTTGGATGATATTCTCATTACTGGTTCTTCCTCGTCATTTGTTCAGTCTGTAATTCATCCATTATCTCTTCAGTTTGCTATGAAAGATCTGGGTGATATTCATTATTTCTTGGGAATTCAAGCTAAACGTACACCCAAGGGCTTATTTTTGTCACAGGCTAAATATATTTCTGATCTTTTACATAGATTCCATCTTCATACTGTAAAGCCTGTTCGCACTCCTCTCCCGTCTCGTACCACCCTCTCTCTCACAGAAGGAGAACTTTTGTCTGATCCTACTGAGTATCGCAGTATGGTAGGTGCTCTTCAGTATTTAATTATAACTAGACCTGATATTACATATGCTGTTCATCTGGTTTCCCAGTTTATGCATGCTCCCCGTACTACTCATCTATTGGCTGTCAAA
This sequence comes from Cuscuta epithymum, assembly GCA_945859915.1. Lineage (NCBI taxonomy): Eukaryota > Viridiplantae > Streptophyta > Magnoliopsida > Solanales > Convolvulaceae > Cuscuta > Cuscuta epithymum. Next base: position 42,085 of record CAMAPF010000167.1, read on the forward strand.
AGAATTTACAGGTACTTACAAGGGACATCATCTCACGGCCTATGGCTCACTTCTGACAGAAATATTTCTGTTATTGTTGCATATTCTGATGCAGACTGGGCAGGATGTCCAGATAGCTCTCGTTCCACCACAGGTTATGCAGTCTTTCTTGAATCCAATATCATATCTTGGCGGTCCAAAAAGCAGCCCACCGTCTCTAAGTCATCTACTGAAGCAGAATACAGGGCAGTTGCATATACTGTCCAAGACACACTGTTTATCAGGTCTCTCCTAACTGATATGGGCATCTACATCTCGGCCCCAGTCACACTTCACTGTGACAACGTCTCTGCTTCCTATCTGGCGGTTAATCCTATTTAACATGACTGCAGCAAGCATATCAAAATTGATTATCATTTTGTTCGAGAGCGGGTGGCTCGTGGCGATCTTGTTGTCAAATATATTCCTACACAGTTGCAACTGGTTGACATATTTACTAAGAATTTATCTAGTCAGCGTTTTGAATTTTTATGTTCCAATCTGCGCGTGATTTCCCCTGCACAGATTGAGGATGTGTAATAATGTAGTTATACAAGGATTATGTTGTAATTTCCTAAACTTGATTTTAGTATAAATATACCCTCAAGACACCCAATAGGGTACGCCATTATTTCTCAAAATTATTGTTTTGTATAGAGGGAGTAAAACACCAAAAATTCACATTTTTCTCCGATATTTTCATCAATTGATGTTTTAGGTGGTAGAATAAATAAAGGGAGTATAAGTGATGAAAAGGTGGAGACAGAACAGTGGATATTACGGAATGCAATGATGGAGGTGATAATTGGGCGGAAGCTTCAGATCAGTCATTGATTGAACCGATCATATCCGATCCAATTAATACTCAGTTGTAGCAGAGGCTGCGATCCATACGTGTGGGTCACGGAGCTCTGCCTCCAGCAGGCACCGGCAAAGATCCATCAGATCACTCCATCTGCACACACCCATACACCATATACTATAGCAACTACCCCCTCCCTTCAACATTACTTATCCGGCCTGGGTGTGGGTGCATCTCTCTTTTTTTCAATATTGTTTATCTATAATGAGATTTGATAAATATGAGGTTGACCCATCTACTCAAATTATGATTGGAATAAGGATTTTTTATTTTCTATTGTCTCAGTTTCTCTTTCAGACCAGCCTTAAATAGATCAAATAAGATCAAATCAGCAAATCTCATTCCAAATAAAAACATCTCAAGTGAATTATGATTCTGCGCTGCTGAACTATGAAGGAAAAAATAAAAGTATATTTTATTAATAAAAATAAAAACTAGTTGAAAAAAGGAATTTAATCTTCTTTTCTAAATTCAATAACTTTAGCCTTTCTTGTTTTAATTACATGAAAAAGAAAGGGCAGTCCAGTGCACGAAAGCATCCCGGCAAGGTGAGAATATGAGGAATGTATCCCATCACAAGGATATAAAAGGGACAAATCTTCTCTGGATTCCTCCACACTCCGACCAGACAGAATGAAGGAAGAGTAAGTCATGATATTAGCTCAATGGTTTCTGAGCGATGTGGTCAAAGTCCTGGTACGCACAAGGAGCCACCACATTGAATGAAATCTCACACTGCCGATACCGCGAATTGAACCTGAGACCTCAATTCATCAATCTCACTCAACCACCGTTGTGCTACCCGTGCAGGTAAGACTCCCCTTCACTAATGGTAGGGATGAGAAGTAGAAACAATTTATCATACTGGCTTAGAGATTTAACATTTACGTGTGATGTAAAAATTTGTTTAATGCAAATATTGAACTAAGAGTTAGATTTAAATGTGTTTAAGACCTCCCTACAAATTTATTAAATCCCAAATCAAAATATGGATAGAATATGGATGTCATAAAATTTTGTACATCAAACACGAAGTTAAAAGTGAGTTTAATTGACACGGTCACACGGGCCTTCTCCCGAATCCCTCGAATTATATGGATAGGATAACTTTACGGGCGAATCAATGAAATTGAGAGCCCGTTTGGTAGCACCAAAATCGGCCGTTTTGGCTGATTCTGCTGAAATTTATGATATTCTGGCTGGAGTGGCTGTTTTGGCTGATTCTGCTGATTTAAGAAAAAAATATTTTAAAAATATATTTCATTAATAAATTAAAAAAAAAATATATGTAAAAATAGCTAAAATGGTTCTCTACAGTAACTTCAGCCAATACAGCCAGAAAAGTAACTCCAACCTTACTTTTTCGGCTTATTACACAATTCAGCGCGCGAAAGTAAAAGTTACGTGTTTCGTGAAAAAGTTGGCTGATAAGCCTGATAAGCCGAAAACAGAGTTCTCCAAACGGGCTCTGAAAGTGAAATTGACTAAACGGGATCAGCAAAATAATTGAGGGACGAAAATACCGAAATTGAATCCAAATATTTAAATTGTAGTTATTTTGTTTCAATTTGGTTTTCACCTCAAAAAAAAAAAAATTAACTATCTAATATTATATGCTGTTTTATTTATTACTTCGTAACTATTAAATAATAAATCTCTAAAAAAAAAGAATATTAAGTGGAGTAGTAACAAAATATTTTCTTTAGTTCTTAATTCCTAATTGTAGAATGCTAATCTTTTGTACTACACTTATTATGATTTTTTAAGATACTCATATATTTTTTTATGATAAGCGTCTTATATTAAAATAGATCAAATATTGATTTGTTGGTTTTATGATTTAATTAGCTGAAATATTTGGGTACCATTGTTTATCTTTAATAGATCAATGTGAAATATTAATCAAATAATTCTCTCGTGTTTATTGTTTAGAAGTATATTTGTTTCTTCATTTTTGTATTATGTTGAAATTATTTTATTTATGTTGTATGTTTTTTATTTTTGTTTTGCAATTAATATGTAGTTTTAAATAAAGAGTGTTTTTTATTTTGGAATTAAAAAGGTGAAACCGAGCTGAAATTATGTGAAACTGATCTGGAGCATGATGCGCGAACATAGGGCAACGTAGATGTAGTTCTTTTATTGTTATGGATCTGATTTCTAAATAAATATTCAGTCTTTTGTTTCTCAGTGCAGTTTTGGGTCTCCAAGTCTAACAATCTCCACGCTTTCCCTTTTTAGCCGTAACATTAATATCTTTTCATTTTCAAATTTTCTCATCATACTGGCAATGATTTTAAAAACAATACACCATTACAACTACATTTTTTGAATTTATCTTCATTCCAGCACACTATTTCATTATTTCCATCATACCCTCAATAATTTAAATCTCTTTTCACTATTCTTAAACTCACATACTTAGAGCTGAGCGCGGATCTGGGAATTCCTGTTCCGTACCGAAGAACCGTCCCGAACCGTTCCAGAACCGGTAGAACCGGAAAAATGTAATATCGTATTGTACAGTACCGAGCTTTTTTAATAAGATGGTACGATACCGGTTTTTAGTGAGAACCGTTCCGGAACCGTCTCGGAACCGTATTGAACCGAACCGTCTCATACCGTACTGAATTGTCCCGAAAACTAGTGTTATAATATAATTATATATTATATACGGAGTATTATATATAATATATTTACCGAGTGTAAATGTCGGTGACCGTATGTCATTACAAATGTGCACTCTTGCATATTCTTTGTCATGTGATGTGATACTTTTTGGTTTTTTTAGTTTGACGATCAATTTTGCTTTTTAGTTTGGATGTTACTTTTCTTTATTATAGTTTGATTATTAGTTTCATATTTCAATTTGATCACACAAGATCAATTAAATGTAGTCTTGCAAGTTCTTCTCTTAAATTTTTGTAGAGTTATTTATTAATGTTAAAATCTAAAGTTTTTTATATTTCATGGGGGTTAATTATTTAGGAACTAAATAACACTGAAGAACCGTACCGAACCGTACCGAAAATTGGTACGGAACGGGATAGGTTCTATAAATATGCGGGACGGTACCGGTTCTTGATTTTTAAAAGAACCGTACTTTGGAACGGCACAGGTTTTTCAAAATAACCGTCCTGTATCGTCCCATGCTCACCCCTACACATACTTTTCAAATGGGAAGATATATCAATTACGGAGGTAGTACCTTTTTAGAGTGGGCTAGATTTATATGACCATACATATACGTAGTACTTTTACTACCTCTGTCCCTTAATAAAGTTTGACCAAGTTTGACCGGTACGAGGATTAATAAAGTAAAAAGTGTGTGATTAAGTTTTGTGCAGAGGAGAGAGAATTAATTGGAACCACAAATTCTTTACTTAAAATGGAAAATGACAAAGTTAGCGGGACATCCAAAAAAAGAAAATTGACAAAGTTTTAAGGGACGGAGGGAGTATTTTTTCATTTCAGCTTGGGCCACAACCTTTCTTATCCGGGCTATATTTACCGTTGAGTTGTACTTACACTTACATATCTTGGGTCTCGCATATAAACAGGGTCAGAGTGATCGACTGAGGATGATTTCTTTTGGAATGTTTTCAGTCCCATATCAGATCAGACCAAACCAGATGAGACCAGATCAGACCAGACCAGACTTGACTTCCGTAGTTATATATAAAATACACAGAGACCAAATGTTTACCAGACCAAATCAGACCAGACCAGTTCAGACCAGATCAGACCAGACCACACCAGCTCAGACCAAACCAGCAAATTTCAGTCCAAAAGAAAACATCCTAACCCCCTGAAAATTAGAGAATCTAGAGGAAAAATATCTTTGATTTCGCATCTACACTACAAATGAATCTGTATCAAATAGTTCATGTTAAACTGATTTTTGCACGAATTTTACATATTCCTACCAAAATCCTTGCCAATTTCGAGTATGCGTGTGAAAAATCTTTGTCAATCTCGTGTTCTTTTATACTGATATTATGTCGTATGTAACTCATTATGAGTTAAAAGTTATGATTTCTAAAAGTTAGCACGACTACATCTAAAATTGAAATGAATACAAGTTGATTCGTAATACTCCCTCCGTCCTGTTGGAATGTTCCCGCTTTCCTTTTTTGGATGTCCCAAAAAGAAGTTCCCATTTCCCTAAATGGAAAGTTATCCTCCATCAAAACAGTGTCAAACAGTGTAAAACAGTGTCAAACAGTGTCAAAATAGTAAAATTTACCCCCTGATAAGTTTATTTCCTTAATATGTGTGTAGGTCAAACCGGGGAACATTCCAACGGGACGGAGGGAGTATTATTTATATTTCCAATATCAAAAAATAAAGTCTTCATTCATTAGTTACGTGAAGTGAGTGGAGTAGAAGCTTAGTCAAGCCCTAAAGTCATCGATCCTTTTTTCCAGTGAAAAAATCAACAATTCTCAATGTATACACTTTACTATACACTTTACTGTGTACACTTTTATATGTGAAAAGTGTGTATTCATAGACAAAAAAAAATAACAGACATATATAAACAATAAAAGTTTGTAGAAAAGGTTTTCTCAAAAAATATATGAAAAGAATGTAAAAAGTCAAAACGTTTATTGCATGATGAAACAAACACAACCATTAGAAAATTTAATTTCGTTGAAAAATTGGGTCTAAGTCTGAATACAACAGTTACTGGTAAATGTCGAAACGGTAGAGAAAAGTATTTAAAAATTAATGACTTTATAAAACTATTTATGGTCAATAAAATAACAATTCAAGAAGGAACCAATGGATAAACAACACTCCGTATTAATAAGTGAAGATAATAAGTTGGGAAATTTGATTGTTAGCTGTCATCAATTTTGCTTTGCAACGATATGGTGTGTTGGAAATTCTTTGAAGTTATAATTGTATGTTATTACTTTTTATTCAGAAACCATATTGTTAATTTTGTTCAATTCTAAGATTCCAATATACTACGTATAATATAATTACTAAAGAAAGTCAAGTATTTACGTATTTATGTTTTTCACATATTGCTAGTATACATTATTATAGCTTAAAGAAGTAAAATCTACAATTTCTTTATTATAATACTACCTCCGTAACCTAAATATTTTCCCACTTTCCTTTTTTGGACGTAACATTAATATCTTCCCATTTCTAAATCTTCCCATCATACCCTCAATAATTTTAAAAATAATACACTATTACACCTACTTTTTTTGGATTTATCCTTCATTCCATCACATTATTTCACTATCTTCCTATCATACCCCTAATAATACATATCTACTTTCACTATTCTTAATCTACCTACTTTTCAAATGGGAACATCCCAATGTTACGGAGGTAGTAGTAGAATTGCCTATAGGCTCCGAAGGATATAGGGCTTCCCTCCAATCTGTACTATTACTGCTGCTTATTTCGTCAATAGAAACACAAAATAATGGTAATGCAGAACGAAGACTAACCCTCAATGGCAGATTCACTTGTTATGCTCACGTGAACATATAAGTTTTGAGAAAAAAAGAACAAAATTACGCATATAAATTGAAATAATAATAAGTTGAGAATATTCCCGAAATAGGAGTAAAAATGTTTGAGAATTCCAAAATAAGATCGACATATTTTTTGTTCTCTAAATAGAAGTTATTGCTGTCAAACTCGAAAAATAGTCATGTTTTAAATCAGCCAAAACATGATAATGATTACTACTTCTCAGCTTGAATATTTTTGCTCCCACTTTCCTTTTTTGGGCGTCGCATATAAATGTTTTCATTTTCATTCTGGGAAATAATTAACAATCTTAATTAACAAATTAATCATTAAATATTAAAAATAAAACATTTATAACATCACAGTTATCAATACTAACTACATTATAATATATACCTATTTAAATTATTTCTCAAAATATACTCGAAGTACTTTATTTAATTGTTGTCTAAATAACTGTGCCGTTTTGTTATGGGAACCTTCCAACGGGACGTAGTACAATTTAGGAAATTAAAACATGATAGACTTTTTTTTAGCAAAAAACATGATAGACTTATTAGCAAAAAACATGATAGACCTATACAAATAAAATACTCCATTTTTAAGGCTATTTCCCTAATAACTTGTACAGAGTACTTTATTTGTATGTAGTCATGGACTCAACTGATTCCCGGCCCGGGTCGGGCCTAGGCCCGGCTGGGCCAAAAAAATTTATGTTAGGCCTGGGACCGGCCCAGAAGCAGACCGGTGCCGGTCCGGGACCAGGCCGGGTTGAGACCGGTTATATTTTTTTTTTTCTTGATTATTTTTATCCCCTACCCCCATCCCACAAACCCATCTGAAAGACCCATTCCAGCCCATTTAAACCCAGCCCAAAGCCCCAGGCCCCCAAACCAACAAAAAACAAAAAACAAAAATGGAAAGGCCCGAACCGGGTCCGGAACCGGCCTGGCCGGTTCTCATTTACCTAAGCCCGTACCCGACCCGATTACCCACCCCAAACCGGGCTTAGACCCGGAATCGGTTCCCGGTTCCCGGGCCGGGGCCGCACAGTACCGAGCCGGGTCGGGTGGCCCGAACCGGGTCCAAGCCTATTTGTATATTATGTCTACTTTTAAGTGCATTTGTTACCTCCATCCCCAAATAAAATATCGTTTTAAAATGTAAAATATATGAATCATTTTTGTGCATTGAAATTGAAATCTGATAGCTATAGTAATGTCACAAATGCATAAGATTTAGCATATATGTGGTAGCATTTTCATAATAAGTGGCGGTTTTTGTTATTATCACTACAAGAAAAATATTTAATTGTGACGGGAGACACTGTATTTAAAAGATGAAAAACCGTCATAGAAAAGTTTTGATGGGGAAATCTTCTGTCACCCTCTGTCACTATAGCTTTCGCGGTTAAAAATAAACGGAACTGATATGGGCGGGTAATAGAAAGAGCATGTATAAAACCGTAAACACACCCTTACCCATAAAAATAAAACAATTATTCACCATCTCATATGCGTGACTCAATCAATGTAGTTTTCCCATTTTGACCAAAGCAGTTTCCCTAAGATAAGTCACAATCATCATCCCTACTTGATTTACCGTGCGTCTTTTTCATAAAACTCCTTTAATTAAATAATTAGTAAACTCAATTGAATAAACAAAATCAGAATAATATTTACCATTATTACATGTTCTACTTTTACATTTCACTAACTATAGTAATGTTTTCCCAATGTACAATGATGTAATTTTATTTTCTCAACGAGTTTTATTTCAATAACATTAAAGAAGATGCCTCGAATAGAGGAAAGCGAGAAAACTGAAAATCAAATCTGTAGACATCACAAATATTATTATTCAAACATAATATCACAGATAAAACCGGAGACCTAACGTAGCAAATGGAGAGGCGGGTATGTTAAGCACTTAAGCTTTAAGGATTGCATGAAAAGCCTTTCTCATCTCAGCCGCAGAGGCATCACAAGCAAGTTCAGACTTTGCCCGCCAGGCAATGTGTTCATCAGGCCTCACTAAAATAGCTCCCTTGTCCGTCATCTTGCAGATGTCCCACCAAGACGATGGATTTCGTGGATTCTTAACTTCCAAAACATCTACGAAATTCTCCCAAGGTACCAATGCAGCTTTGGTTCTGCCTTTTGCTCCCCCAGTAGTTTCTCCGGGCCACATGACGCATACCTTCAGAGGAACTTTACATTCCTCGGCCACCTGGAATGCCGCTACAGCCAGATGGTAGGACGTGTCGACCGGTGCTATAATGAGAAGAAACTCAACCTTATCTGCTGATACCAAGTCCAATGTAGAAAATGTTACCTGCAAATGATGTTCTTTCTATCATTTTAAAGCAACCACAAAATATACTCCATCTAAATGTGTAGATGTGGCGGAAATTCTAAAGTGAAGAGCCTGAATTTCCACATTAAAGAACGTATGATAATAGTTTCAACATCACCCATCGGACCATGCTAAACCACCCCAATGATTATAATAAGTTACTGCAACAGCAGATGAAGAAATAAAGCAATACCTTGCTACTTGAATTTGATAATGCTGCCACACTCATGTGTGGCAATCTGAATCCAGGATCTGCAGAGGGCACAAATTCCTTTCTTCTCCCTGTGGGTGTTTCGGGTTTAGTCAACACATCATCTCCATCAGGCACCAATGCTCCTCTGAGATACCTAATACAAATTAGAGAAACCGTAAGAGCAGAAAGTTCAGTTAACCATAAAAATAGCCTTCCTGAGAAACTAGTCAAAAACTACATGCATCAGAAGATGTTTGAATTATGAATCAATGGATAACAACATATAGGTTAAGAGAACCAACTTGATAAGAGCACAAAATCAATTCAATGTAAGCATTTTTTTCAATACATCTACCTGAAACCAATATCCTCAGCAGGGAACTGGAGCTGAAGGCTTTGTCCTTCCTCAAATATTTCTCTTAATTTCTCAAGTCTAGCAGATCCAAGCGGATTATTTGGATTTAAAACAAGATTAGAAAGCTGTGCACGGCCTATGCTAAAAATTCCATCTAAGATAGTCTTTTGTAGTCCAGATGGTATAATGGAACCAAGAGTGTTATTAAGAGTTTGATGTACTGCAAGGAAGTTGATACCTCATTATCCATACCACTACATCACAGAGTACATTAGCATACATGTAGATAATATATGAATGTTGAAGCACACATTTTACCTGCATTTGCAATGGTTGGATCAAGACCAAGTGCAGCAGGAACTCTCATTGCTGCTTTGAAGTTTTGGACGCTGAGTGACGTATTAAAACTGGCAATCTAACAATTTCAGGTATGAGTATATGAAAACTGCAAGCCAAAGCTATAATGCTACACAATGGTAACTAAACATGCCACATTTCAGGGGGTGGGCGAGGGGTTTAGGGAATTTGAAGAACTGATAATCCAGAAAAGGCAATACCTGTCTACGTTCTACTTCATATGTGGAAAGAAATGATGCAGGTGCAATACCCTTACAAACTAAAGCTAATTTCCATGCAATATTATGGGCATCTTGAATACCAGTATTCATCCCTGAAATGGCATAAAGAATCTTACAATAGTTCCATTTCATCATATATTCATATCAACAGTAAGTCAGTAAAGCTTAAGTCTCAGCCCATACCAATTAGTTGTTGCATAATTGTATGTATAGCTATAGTTAATCCGGGCACAAACATAGTGTGATTAGCACTTTAGCTGATGGCTTCAAGTATAAGTTCATGGGAGATCTTTCCCATCATGCAGATGGCTAAAGTCACTAGGTATTCTTCCTCTAACATCTTGTTTGGTAAAAGGGAAAATATTGTGTTCCTTTTTTTATTCCCAAAAACGCAATACTCCAACATTTCATTGACAAAGCCAATTGAGGAATGATTTTTATTCGAAGATTTTTTACCTCGCAAAGTTGAAGAGTGATTCTTCCCTAGCTTCCCCATGCTATAGGGGTTTCCAGTACTTTGAGAAGCAAAAGGTGTCACTCAAGATATAAAAAAAATGTCTGTTCACAAATTGGTCATTGACAAAGCAATTGGTGTATGTTTATTAAAAGTATGGGCATTTTGGTCTGTAAAATTTGTTCCTTGATCATTCAAAATGAAACCAAAAACTGAATGGAATATGAACCTTTGATATTTCTCACATTCTACTCCTAAAGAATGAACATCTACTACTACCCTACAAATTCCTTCTTTCCAACCAAAACAGACCATTAAATGAGGGCATGTGCACCAAAAAGCCAAACTGCTAATTTGGTCCAGAGACTATGAATCTGAAAACCAAAGGTTCCAGATAAGCTAAAGAAGGCCAATTTAAGTAATCCATAACCTTCACAGCCTAAATAGCTTCAGACTTGCTAGATTTGACTGGTCGAGAGCTATTTTGTGTATGATGATTGATTTAAAAGGACAACATACAACCACCTAAAATTACACAAACAAATGGATACATAAGAGTAATTGCCTACCAAACCCTCCGGCAGGGGGGAAACGGTGTGCAGCATCACCAGCAAGAATAACTCTGTTGCCACACGACAGAAAATTCTCCGCAACTTCAGCATGCATTACCCAGGGCTTTATGTCTACCACATTGATGTCTGAAAGTTCTTGCCCGACCAACTCATAAATTATTTCAAATATCTGTAGCATTATGATCATAAAAACAAGGTTACCAAGTATCCTTACAAATTTCATAGAGTGCAGCAAGATATGGAAAGAAACCAAACATCATGTTGTGTTAACATGTTCATACATACAAAACTTCTCAGCAAGCAGAGCTGCAGAGAGGTATACCTTTGAGCTGAAGTCCTCAAGCCTTTGATGAGGTGGATAAAATGGTATCTGCAAATTTAAACCGAAAGTAGTGTGAGTTTTCTTATGCACTGTAAAGAAATCAGAAATGTCAAAATGATTCCATTTAGATGCATACTTGCAAGACAAATTCCCCTTGCCTGAGATCATGGGCAACAAGGACACCTATAGCCTTTTCATTAAAAATGAAAAACAGCATCCCTGGTCTCTCATTGATGAGGTATTGCCCCAATTCGTGGCTCATGAAGTGGACGCTGATAAGTTTCTGCAAGTCTTTTTCCCCTTTCATATTTATTCCCATTAGCTTTCTGACTGTACTTCCAGCCCCATCTGTACCGACAAGGAACTGACACTGTATGTTTTTCTGAGTAGACTTTCCTTCCTCGTGAAAAGATGCCTTCACAGTAACAAAATCATTGCTGGGCTGTATTGCTATGCACTCATGCCCCATTTGTAGCTGCCCCTCTGAAACAATGTCATCATGCATTCTACGCCCTTCATTGCTCCCAATATGAAATCCAAGTTCTTTCAGCTGCTCGCACATCAATCTGATCAATTTGTACTGTGAAAAGTGTGCAACACAGACGGGGCTCACAACATGATCGAAATCTGAATAAAAGAGAAGTATATGGAAGTGCATAAAGCATAGCACTCTCAAGAAAAGATATGAAAGAACTGTCTTCCACCAGTTGTACAACTTGTACCGTTAAAATACTTATTCAAATATGACTGCTCAGTACTATATTATACCTTCGGATCGCATATGATCAACAGAGCCAAGAATAGGACCAGTAAGAGAAGTACAGTAAATGAACTTCTGCCAAAACTCCACTGGCGGTTGAGACCTCAGAACCTCTTCTGCTAGGCCATCCATTTTTCGAAAAACCTATAAGCAAACTCTGCATTAAAAAATGCTTTCTCAAACCACAAGTCCTCAGTTAAATTATGAGACAATACAATAAAGCACATTCTAAACAATAAATTCCAACCTCCATTGATCTATTGTTAATAAAATGGGCTTGAGGATGCCTAGAGAAGACCTTGTTCTTTTCCAAGACTGCACATTTCACACCTTAAAAAACAATGAATGAGATGAGTAAATCAAAGCCCGAAATACAAACCTGATGAAGTGACTACGATGCAAATCTACTTTGGGTTTACGTAAAATAGATAACAAGTAGAGCGACTGAAATCATAGTATTGAAAACATAAGATTTTTATATGCTCAAAAGGGGGAGATGAGTACCTAATTTGGTGAGGAGTACCGAGAGAGCAAGTCCAACAGGTCCCGCACCAATGATTAGAACAGGCAAAATTGGATCTTCACTGTTTGTGGTGTGTGAGTTTGACAGTGCTCTTTGTTGAGTGTACTTGTATCTGAAAGACAATGAACTGAGTCTTGTACTTTTAAGGTAGATATTCCAGAGGCTATTTCTCCCTACAGTTCCCAATACAAGAAGCGAGGTTGATTGTGCCATTGAGTTCTACAAGTTGCGGCTAGTGGAGCACGGAAAGTTATACAATGCTCGCCAAGAAAAGTACCTACAAGGCTACTGGGACAAAATGGTTTGTTACTCTCAACAACAACAATTAGAAATCCTCTACTTTCATTAGTACAAATGATTGCTCAGATGCTGCAATACACCAAGCTCAGCTTATACTTGGGAAGGGGGGAGGGGGGAGAAATTGTGAAGAAATATCTTACGAAGACAAAAGATGCGGAAAGGGATCCAAATTGCTGCTGATTGGGGCAATAACAAGCTGATTGTAGTTCCACGGCCTTTGTCTTCATAATCAACCGGTGTAGATTTTGCATCTTTTAAATGTCCAACTCTGTTAACATGTCCAATCCGATCTAGTTGATCTTTTCATCTATGAACCTGATGCAGTAGATATAACATACCCAGGCTTATTAGTTTTTTCACTTTGGTTGGGTACATATATAGGAGTCACAAAGGCTATATTTTATTTTAGTGCGAGAAATGTGTTCTATGCTTGACCATATTTTGCAATACTAGAGCTGCATGATAATTTAAGATGATATAGTTACTACAAATTCCATATTGGCATATTGATGAATTTTTTCATTTCATACAATCATACTCCGTATAATTATGTATTCTTATCAGTATACTACAAATTTAATGATAAAAGCTACTAATAATTATTTAGGATAATATTCCATACCGTGCATCTCACGAGTGGTATACTAGTTACTGATAATATACATTAATATTACTACTATTTATTACTAATATTAAGCACTGTGAAGAGGGATAAGATCATGTATCTTCTTTTTTCGATTTTTTCCTGTGTTTTTGTTTCTTTTGGGGTTCTTTTTTATTTGTCAGATAAGCTTAAATGCCCTTCAGCACACACACTACTAAAAGTAAATTTAATCATGAATCAACATGGACATAGAGAAGAAAGCCTCAAAACCGCTATACAAATATAGCGGAAAATGTTGCGGTAGATAGAGGAAACATACAGGATTTGGTAAAATAAATTACATACTTCATATAGTCAACATCATACCAGGGCCAGTCCTGTCTGTTTGAAGGTCATGGGGCAGATATTTTCTAATGGGATTAATCCTAAAAATAAATTGTCAAAGCCTTTTATGTTTAAACTAACATGCATAATAATAATATTTAAAGACCTTTATAATAAATAAATAAAATTAAATTCGTAAAATTAAACATAGAAGAATCGCTGTTTCAAAAAAATACTTAAATACATTTCTGGCTGAATACTGTGAAGTGATATCATCAACCATATCTTCATAAAATTACTTAAACATTTAGAGGCCGTTTGGCAACACTGTTTTTCGACTTATCAAACTTATCATCCAACTTTTTCACCAAACATGTAAATTTTGCTTTCGCACGCTGAATTGTGTAATAAGGAGAAAAAGTAAGGTTAAAGTTACTTTTATTGCTGTATTGGCTAAAGTTACTGTAGATGACCATTTTAGCTATTTTTGCATATAATTTTTCTTTATTTTATTAATAAAATATACTAATCAACAGAATCAGCCAATGCAATCAATTCGGCCAAAACTTCATAAATTTCAGAAGAATCAGCCAAATCAGCCGATTTTCGTGCTGCCAAATGGGCTCTTAATAACACAATAACAGTCAACAGGACAAGAGCCAACATATCAACTACTCCGTAATTATTTATCAACTGTTCAATATTCATTTATAAGCATTAATTAACTATGAATTAAATCAATTAATGAACTAATCAAATCATTATATTAAACAAAAGAAAAATTGCAACACTCTAAGACTTGAGCTGTTAAGGAATAACCAAATCAGGAGGTTGCAGGACACGAGTCTGGAGGTGTACCTTTTTACCTGAAGGTGAAGCCGTGATGCCTGAAGCCGCAGAAGACTGAAGGCGAGCGGCGATGCGAGCGGCGACCGGTGTGGACGTGTGGCGGTCTCCGGAGTCCTGCGAAGGCTGTGGCGTGCGTGAGCGTCCAATTCATCGACTTCTTGTGCGGCTCTGCTGCGTTCATTCAGGTCAACGGTCAACACAATCCTTTTTTTAGATTAGCAATGGATCAAATTTTTATACCGGGCCAGATTGGCTCCTGCACTGGGCCAGATTGTTTTATGCACTAGACCAATTCTAATTTCTTGTTTCTAGTTATACATAATACAAAAAAAATATATAAAAAATACCCTCTGCCAGGGGCCCTCAGCCCCCCCCCACCCACCCACCATGCCAAGCGTACTACACAAGTGGCAGGGAGAGGCGCACGGAGGTAGGTTGCAGAGGGCAGGCGGCTAAGCGTCGGCGGTTGGTGAGTCAGCGACGTGGCACTTGGGAGTTGGCGTTCGTCAAAGTCAAACCGATTGGCGATGGGTTGCTCCTTTGTTCGGCGGAAAAAGCATTGTACACATACTAAATAAGTTAGTACACATTTCTTGTACACACCCGAGTGCCCTATATACATAGGCAGCTCGTTCAGAAGCTCTTTGTGTACGTAGGCAACTAGGAGTCACGAAAGTGTGTACAAGAAATTAGGGGTGAGGGTGGTCCGGAACGATCCGATAAATTAGTAAAATTCATAATGTAACCGCGAGATTTCTAACGGTCCGATACGGTCCAGTTCTAAATATAAAACCATTTGTTACCACGCCGCTTGAGACGCTACAAACAGTATATCATCTCACCGACCAACTCACATGAAATCTTAATAAAAATAAAGATTCAAAAGGCTGACATTTTTGTATTTAAATCCACAAATACTCAACGAGTGCAACACAACAGTGAATCTAGCAAACTTATGATACGCCTAATATATAACATCTTTAATTTAGTAAATTAATGTGAAAATATAAAAAGAATATCATCAATTGTTGTATATAATAGAAAAATTCAATGTTCATCTTCTTTGTTCTAGGTTTTTCTTTTTGAGTTGTTCTAGGTTAAATATTAGTTCAAATTTAATTTATAGTTGTACATGAGAGCTAAGATTTAAACCATACTACGTATTAATTAAGTTGTAGAACTCCACAAATGATACAACAAAAAGTCATATACACTACAGCATTACTAGAAATTAATATTCAATAATGATTTTTATAACTTTGGCGTTCTTTGAGTATATACCGAAATATAACATAAATTATCTAAAACAAAAAATAAAATATTTATATATATAAACACACACATTTAGCTATCTTTGGGACGCATGAGTACATACTTGGGTTGTAAAATTGTTGGTCTATAAAAGAGATTTATTGGTACGGAAAAAATAAAAAAATCTCAAATGCATTATTTTTTAACGGTCCAGTCCGGATGTTTCGGTTTTTAAAATTTAGGACCGGTCCTGTACCCGTTTCAAGTGGTACAGTTTTGGTTCAGGATAAAAACCTATAAAACCGTTTAAGAACCCGGTATTCGGTTCGGTGCCATTACATGCCGGTTCAGTTTGGTTTTTATGTTCATCCCTACAAGAAATGTGTACAACTTATCTATGCAAGTAGCACCACCAAGGATGGAGCCAGGATATCTATGAGGGGGTGAAATTAAAAAATAATAACATATAAAATAAAAATGCAATAAACATTAAACAATGTACTAGTGTTCATTAAAAACATCCAAAAATACATCATTAAACGTCATGGAAATTAAAATTTAGAACATCGCTCTTGCATGTCACGAAAATCGTCGATTAGAGAGTCCACACTAAATTCTTTTGCAATTTGCTTCTCAATATTCACTACCAAACCGCCGATAAGATATGCATCTCCCATCTTGTTTCGTAGGGTAGTCTTGATGATGTTCATAGCAGAACAAGATCGCTCTGTAGTTGCTGTAGAAACTGGAAGTGTAAGAATGAGAGTGACAACTCTATATACGAGCGGGGTAGATGTCTGATTTCCTAGTTCTTATCAACCACTGACTTAGATCGGAAATAGAGTCCAATGCACCAAAGTCAAGAAGATGGCGAACATGCTCAAAATGTTGAATCTGGACTCTCATATTCTTCAAAGTCTTGTGGGTAAAACTTTTCTACCAGTTTGCAGACATCATCAATTCTGAATGATATACGCATCTCTTTTGGATCAAGTGTTGTGCTAAGCCTTAGTAACTCGATTGTTTTGTCATTAAACTTGCTATCCAATTCAGAGAGTTGAGTATCAATCACCTCATTAAAAATGTTAAACTTATAATACTCTCCAAATGTTAAACTTATAATACTCTGAAACATTTGACACCTTCAGAAGTTCTCACATTCCCCCCTGGCTCCCTGCATTTCCATTATTTCCATTTTCTACCCCATCAACTCTCATCTTCTTATTCTTGTGGTTTGCCATGTGCCCTCCTAATGCCTGATAAGACCTGAACAATTTCTTGCCAATTTCACGCTCATATTTCCTCCTTATTTCTTCCTTACTTTCGTCTTCTGGTTCTTCTCTTACCCATTTGTCTTTAGAAAACATGATCAAACAATGAGCAACTTCATCATCATCCTAGATTTCAGAAATTCTTGATTTACTTACCCTTTTGGATAATTTGAATTGATGGTGAACGTCTTCTTCTTCGACTTCTTCTTCGTGGATTCTTGATCTTTCGCTAGTGCTGAGATTCATTTGGTGAGATCTTATATGCCCACGCAAAGCTCTTTCATTGCCAAAAATCCTTGAACATAACATATACGTGTGTTTCTCCATTGAAGGAAGCAGAAGAAGAATAAAAAAGTGATCTTTTTATTTTCCTTTCTTGGTAGTGTATGTTTTACACTCTCAATGTGTGCAGTTGTGTGCATTTTCTAGAAAGATTTGTATGTTTCTTTTAGAAGGCCCACAGGATCAGCAAGAAGTGGGACCGGAAAGGAGGAGTAGGTGACAAGCATTTCTCTTCATTACGAGTATATATAAATGGGTTTAATTAATGAATCAAGAGTATATATAAATCAGTTTAATTAAAGAATCAAGAGTATATATAAATCGGTTTAATTAAAGAATCAACACAAGACAATAAGGCATGATATACATTTTTGAACTAATAAGTTCAGGGTATAATCATATCGATTTTTTTTAGAGAATTTTTTGTATATGAGTAAAACTTAGTACAATTTCAAGTCATTACTTTTTATAGTTTTATACTTTTGAATGGACTGAATAAGTTCAATTTTTGAAAGAAAATGTCCTTAGTCCTATAATCTTATATGAGAACTTCAATAATATTTTTCTCCTATTTCAAATAATTTATTTTTTTAAAATCACTTCATGAAAAATTAGAATAAAGAAAATTATCATTCAATACTTCAATATATCATGTGTCTAGAAATATTGTGAAAGGAAATATTCACAATGATACACTCCACATAGTACTATACTACTATGTACTACTTTGGAGCCTAGGGCCTCATGCTGTCATGCATAGACAAGGTTATATATGGATCAAATACTTTACCCTTATTTGAATTCGTAAACAACTATTTGAATTCGAAAAACACAAATAGAAATAATAATTTTGATTCAAACATTATTTGAGTACAAATATAAATATATATATTGATATACTCGATTCAAAATTTATTCAAATACATGTATTCAAATATACTCCGTAATAACTAGAAATAATTATTAGTAAAGTTCCTCTCATTTAAATGTATTAGAAATCAATTTTTTGAAAAAACATAGGTACATGTCTCTCATTTTAAATATCAAAAAACTTTTTTTTTAATTTTTCACTAATAATGAATGAAATATATTAATTGTCAAAGTTGTGCATTGACAAACGAGAAAATGAAAACGATGTAAGCAAAAAAAGAATAGAGGAAAGTACATAATTCGCATTATTAAATTTCATTTGGTAAGGTTATTTAGTCTTCTAGTCATTATTTCTAGTTGTTTTATAATCCATATGCTTTTTTCTTTAAATGTAAAATAGTTTCGGGTATAAT
The DNA here is from genome assembly GCA_945859915.1 of Cuscuta epithymum. NCBI lineage: Eukaryota > Viridiplantae > Streptophyta > Magnoliopsida > Solanales > Convolvulaceae > Cuscuta > Cuscuta epithymum. The sequence goes on from CAMAPF010000167.1 coordinate 60,737, forward strand.
GTTTATTAAATTTTCATTGTGACAAATCAAGCAAACATCAGAAAGAAATGTGATTGTACACCATTTGATCATTTGTTAGTGTAGTTCTAGCTAGATTTAAAATTTATATATTATTATGTATGATGTATTTTATAATTAGGAAATAAGTGAGGATGCTTTGAGAAAAGTAATTCAATCAAATATGAATATTCTTTTAAGTTTGAATCTTAAACAAATATACATTCAACTGATTTAAACCCCGAATATAATATTTCCATCTTAAAAATAACGTTATAGTAACAATAAACGTCCATTCCCGTAATCAATATATATATATAAGAGAAACTTTTTAATAGCATACAAAGCGCCACCTCATCCTGCCATGTCATTATAAATTTTAACTATTTAGTTATTTTTATACCTTCTATTTTTATTAGCCAGATTCTATTTTTGATTGTATATTGATATGGAAGCAAAATCCTTAGAAATCCACCTTAACTAATTTGGTAACTTTTTCAAAACTCATTACGTATTTGATAAGTATTAAATTCTATAATTGGAACCACAACAATTAATAACCAAATTTTAAGCACGGACTCACGGAGTAACAATCATTTAATTATTTTTATACTTGTTTATTTTTTTTATTACATTCTATTAAAGAGATGAAATATTCGTTTTTTGCCCACTTAACAGATAAATCAGCCAAATTGATATTAATTTTGTCTTCAAAGTAATTTGATAAAATAAAAAATGTAATAATAGTGTTCCATTTCCTAAAATGTAATAGTTTATTTTTCTAAACTCAGTGTTGAGATAATGATTAAAATTCATTTTTTGAAAGAGATAATGATTAAAATTCTAAGCCCTGGATTTGCAATTGTGTTAATACTTCACATTTTGCTCCATCTTCATACAATTCTTTCTTGATTATTAAAATAATGATAAAAATTATAACCACCATATAATTGAAATTAAAAAAGGAAATTAAAACTATTAGATATTCTAATATAGAATCTTAAAAACAATACTTCTGATCAAATAGCTTACCTTATTTAATAAGGATGAAAATTGATATCATACATAAATACATACGTGTATGTATATTTTCACAAGTAAATTCGTTTAGGCCTAGCCAAAAAAGTAAATATGTTTGATTATATCTTTATTTTAACTACAATTTAAATGTACCTTCACTTTTGAAATAGATTCCTAATCCAAATTAGAAAATTTTTAAATGTTTACAAATTCCTACTTTTATTTTAATAGAACTTTTTTAATTTGATTGATTTCAGTTCCAGATTAAATCAGATCATATCAAACTTCAATAATAATAATAATAATAATAATAATAATAATAATAATAATAATAATAATAATAATAATAATAAATCACATAAAATGCAAAACAAACATCTACCAGACCGCAGACCGTATTAATTCATACCAAATCAAACCCAAAATTTTAATTCAATTAAAAATGTCGTTATTAATGAGTAAAATGTTACATCTCACAATTAAAATTTTAAAATGTGTATTTCATACCAAGTTGAATGAGAAATACTAGAAATGTATTATTTTGAAATGCTAAATAAAGTAATTTAGATGTTCATAACAATTAAAAATTGTTTTCAATGCAACAAAATAATGAGTAAAATGTTAAAAAAAAACTCCATTTTTTTTACATTTATGGTGTGACAAAATAATGAGTAAAATGTAACATCTTATTATTAAAAGTTAAAGGGATAAGGGTCAGATAGGGCCTCGAACTTGAAAAAAAAATGTCAAATAAGGCCATATTTAGGATGCTCTGTCCGGCCGACGACGTTTGGGGCGGTTCCTGGTGGAATTTTTTCATAATTTTTTTTTAGAATCTTATTCATCAAGTCTAGTTTACTCATATCAAATTTGAACTAAAACTTTAATCGGGAAGGCATTCAAATGAATTCTTGAAAATAACTGTGCAGTTAAAAGCGCAGTTATCTTCAAGAAATCATTTGAATGTCTTCCCGATTGAATTGTTAGTTCAAATTTGATATGAGTAAACTAGACTTAATGAGTAAGATTCTCAAAAAAATTCATCAAAAAATTCCACCGGGAACCGCTCCAAATGGCGTCATCCGGACATAGCATCCTAAATATGGCCTTATTTGACATTTTTTTCCAAGTTCGAGGCCCTATCTGACCCTTATCCCAAAGTTAAAAGTATGTACTCAGTATTTCACATCAAGTTGAATGAGGAATAGTAGAAGAAAAAAACTTCAAGTGCATAATAAAGTAATTTGGAAGACGTGAGATTGTGAATTCTTTAAAATCGGGTCCATAACAATTATATTTACGTGAGATTATGAATTCTTTATGTAGAAGATCAATTAAACTATTTTTTATATAATCTTTTCATGGCTTCACAAATAGAATATATTTTGCATTTTTTCCATGATTCAGGATATTCCACCCATTCAGCCCATTCGGCCAGAATTTAATTAATTTCAGTAAAAATAAGTTAATTCGATTTAATTTAGTATTATCAAACAGGCTCTATATTAGATTACGTTTATTTTTCTTTTAAATCACATTACATATGATCCGAAAGAAATTAAATTTCAAATAAGCTAAATTTCATACTGCCCGTGCATCGCACGGGCTTGAAAGCTAGTTAACTAATAAAGAAAAAAGTAAGTTGATGTTTCATTTATTTGACTTTTGTTTTTGACTTTGTGTATCTTGATATCAATGACAACTAATGTCTATTAAAATCACTTTTTTTTTCTTTTCTTTTTTCTTTTTCAGAATTCCGTAAAGGCCGTGTGACATGAAGCGGATGGAAAAAATTTGTGTATATTTCAAAAATATTTTATGTACTGATCCAGTTCGTGCCTTGACTCCGTCTGTGGAAATGTAGAGTTCAAAACATATTTTTATCTTCTTGAATAGACATCTTATATAAAATCGAATTATACTCCGTATATTTTAAAACTAAATACATCAATTAAGCTAATTTATAGACATCAATCAAAGAAAATAAAAATAAAACTAGACGATTTCTATTGAGTGTCCAGAAAAGACGAACTATAAAACTTTGGCAACCAATATGAGATCATGTAATCATACTATTCAATTTGATCCACATGATGGAACTGTAATGATCAATATCAATTTCACATCTAATTACAATTTCACAATATCTTTCTTAAAACAAATTGGTGATAAGGAAGTGGACACCCTCTATTTAACTCATTACTCTATAGTCCTCAAGTCAAGGTAGATTCCTGTGGGGCACCCCCCACAGTTCACTACGGCAGTGCAGAGCCCCACTACTGAGCGGTGGATGGACATGAGGGGCTGCACCAATTTGTGGTGCCAACAGGTTGGGCGGTTAAGCCCTAAATCAAAGGGTGGTGCTGATCTCCCATAAGACCAACAATCACCCCCCCCCCCCCCCCCCAGCACCAGCCGAGAGATTCACATGTGACCTCGCTCTGATACCACTTGTTGGATCGATTCACCCCTTGTCGACAAACTTCCCAGTGGGTCACCCATCCCTGGGCTTTCTTACCCCGGGCTCGCTTAACTCCAGAGTTCTGTGGTTAAATAGCAGCCATATCTTTCTTAAAACCAATTGGTGATAAGGAAGTGGACACCCTCTATTTAACTCATTACTCTGTAGTCCTCAAGTCAAGGTAGATTCCTGTGGGGCACCTCCCACAGTTCACTACGGCAGTGCAGAGCCCCACTACTGAGCGGTGGATGGACATGAGGGGCTGCACCAATTTGTGGTGCCAACAGGTTGGGCGGTTAAGCCCTGAATCAAAGGGTGGTGCTGATCTCCCATAAGACCAACATTTGATTAGCGGAATAAGTTGGCGAATTGCTAGAAAATGTTTGGCACTCCATCTGTTTGGCCATAAAAATTAGTAGAAAACACAAATTTTCAAAACACCAACCTAGAGCTTTGCTATTTGCAACATTTCCATTTCAATGCTTCCATCCAAAAATGCTAGGCCGAACAACTATTTACCAAACAACGTTTTCATTTATTGGAAAAGCTAAGAGGGGTCAAACCACCATTTTTGGCTGAACGCCATTTTCCATACACCCCCTATATTTCCAAACACATTTTGTACACTTTTTGTATAGACTCTCTAGTTGTCTGTCTATAAGACCACTTCTAAACTAACTGCATCTATAGATTGACAACTAGGGGATGTACACAAAATGTGTACAAAATATGTGTACCAACAACATGTGTGTTCATCACGAGGCTCCCATTAGATCACTCTAAATTATGAGTAATAAGCAAAGCTTCATGAAATTCTAGTTTCATTTTTTTTTTAATTTTCCAACCTACAAATTTTACTAAAAGAAATTGTGTAAAGGAAAAATCACATTTTTGATCTTTCAATCAGTCGCCGTATTGAAATGTCAGACCCGTGTATTTGACATTGTAAATGTCACTCCCAATTTGACAGATGTGTTGTAGATATCATCCCGGTAAATTTATGGATAGTCTAGAATTGGAGATAGATTAGAAACGACGAGAATGATATTTACAACACAGTTGTCAATTCGGGGGTGACATTTATAATATCGGAAACATGAGTCTGACATTTCAATATGGTGGCTAATTGAGGGAGCAAATGTACAATTTTCCCTTGTTTAAAAGAACTGAAATAAGATCACATATATATATTTGAAATAATTACACAAATATGACCAAAATAAATATGATTTACAAAAATACAACTAGTTAATAGAGTAGTAATGAAATCATAGTAATTCATGTCTAAGTTTTGAACTTAAGTTACCACAATACTAGATTGTAGTAATGAATAGTCATATTTATGTAAATAAGTTTTATTTTATTAATATTCTTATAAAAACCCTTTTTTCTTCTCAAAGTAATATTCTATAGAAAAATATTTAAAAAGTTTCAAATTAGGACTCATTCGGTAACACTAGAATTGACTGAATCGATTGAATCAGCTCAAAGTGATGGACTGTTGACTGAAGCAATTAAATTGATTCAATCTATTAGATTAAAAAAATGACTCCAATCTTACTTAAATAAAAGAATGAGTCACTCAAAATAATGTGTTACTACCTCCGTAACATTGGGATGTTCCCATTTGAAAAGTAGGTAGATTAAGAATAGTGAAAGAAGATATGTATTATTAGGGGTATGATGGGAAGATAGTGAAATAATGTGATGGAATGAAGGATAAATCCGAAAAAAGTAGGTGTAATAGTGTATTATTTTTAAAATTATTGAAGGTATGATGAGAAGATTTAAAAATGAGAAGATATTAGTGTTACGTCCAAAAAAGGAAAGTGAGAAGATATTTACTGCATTTTGGAATCAAATTGGAAAGAAATTGGAAAGACAAGATGTGATATGAGAAGCAAACTCGGTCAAGTATATCATATACAACCATTCTTAGTGTACACATTTTTGTACCCATCAGTACACGCATGTGTCTGTGAGAGTATTTTTTTGTCTGTGAAGCGCGATCCACAGACATAAGTTCGCTTGTTTTGTCTGTGGAAAATTTCACAGACAAAACAAACCAGCTTTTGTCTGTGGACCGCACTTCACAGACAAAAAAAAACTCTCACAGACACATGCGTGTACTGATGGGTACAAAAACGTGTACAAAAGGAATTTTTGTATCATATATCAATACATGGTTATATACTCCACTAACTGAATATGCTGCAGAATCCTTTACCTGTATTACTTGTTATTTCATCACGCGGTGTGGCCGAGCATATCCTCTCAAAATATTCTTACCCCCGATCTTTTCTTTACTCCATAAAATCCGCTGCCCATATATGCTTTTCGTCAAATTCACATACTTCATCATTTCCGCCTGAATAAAATTGCACAGAATTTGTATATCGATGAAGTTTGGGAAACGGTTACAGCAGCAGATCGAGGAGACACTGCCAGGGTGGCGCCGCCAGTTCTTGTCCTACAAGGCCTTGAAGAAGCTGGTCAGGGCTATATCGGCGGCTCAGCCGGCTGCCCTCGACGGGTCTCCGGCGGAGTCGACGTTTATCTCTCGGCTGAACAGTGAGATTGAGAAGTTTAATGCCTTTTTCATGGAGCAAGAAGAGGATTTCATTATCCGCCACAGGGTTCGTTCGTTCGTTCTACTCCTCTCTTTTTAAAGGATCCTTCTACTATTATTTGTTCCTTGCTTATTTTCGTTTTACAATCTTATTAGTTGTATCTCAAATTGATTAATGGTGTTACATTTTTTACTGGTAATACTGGAATAGATTAAATTTATTTAATTTTGAAAAAATTATGTTTAAAATACTCCATATACGAGTATTTTATTAGAGAATATAGAAAAAATTATGTGAAAAAATCTTACGAGTACTTGTTAGGGGTTCTGAAATAAGAGTAAAAACGTTTGAAATTAAAAAAAAAACTGTCATATTTTTATTCCCTAAATAAGAGTAAAGGAAGATATTGCTTACTTTAAAATCTAAAATCCGGTACTGTAAAAACATGACAGTAATTATCTCTATTTATGGAATAAAAACATAATATTCCTATTTTGGAATACACAAATGTTTTTACTTTTGACTTTTTTCAGTCCCAGATCCCACCAGACTTGACTTCCGTAGTTGTAAAATACATAGGGACCAAACGTTTACCAGACCAATTCAGACTAGACCAGACCAACAAATTTCAGACCTACAAGGTATATGGGTCGGGTTTGAAACGACATAGAACTCAAAAGGTTCTCATCTGACCCGTTGACACGCCTACCGCCTACTCATACTTCATGGTTTGACTGAACTAGAGGCTCACCAGTCAACATAATTTGGATTATATATTAAAGATATAGTGATTAATGACTTGAGTGTTACATAGTTAACCAAAATATATAGAAGGGTATATGTAGAAATAAATATTGATATGTATGTCTAAAATACAAAGTAGGTTAGCAGGACGAATGAGAATGAAATAAAGGTCATTCTTTTATGAATGCCAGAATGGGCATAGTACACTAGATGTATTATAGACTCATTAGTATTACGTACGTAGTATCATTTATTGTGGCTAAAACACTGAAATTGTGCATGCAGGAATTGCATCACAGGATACAAACAGTTGTTAATAACAAGGGGCCATATCACATAGAAGAAATGATGAACATCAGGAAAGACACTATCGATTTTCATGGGGAAATGATTCTTCTGATAAACTACAGCAATCTTAACTACACAGGCTTGGCCAAGATTCTGAAGAAGTATGACAAGAGAACTGGCGGACAACTTCGCCCTCCTTTCATTAAAAAAGTTCTTCAACAACCCTTCTTCACCACTGATCTGGTTTCTAAATTGGTGAAGGAGTGTGAGAGCACTATAAACACCATATTCCCGGTTTCGGAAGAAACCATTACAATGGGGTTGGGACAAGAGAAGGTTCCACTTAGAGGAGAAAGTATATTCAGAAACAATGTTGCTGCTCTTCTCAATATGCAAGAAATCAGAAAAGGAAGCTCGACTTATAGTCACTTTTCCCTCCCGCCTCTTACTTTAACAGACTTTGATCTCATTCAGTCATTGCAACTTCCTCCCCTTATTGCTATTCCTTGACGATTGTACTTTATATTATACTCAGCTTGATCATGTTAAGCTGTTAACACTAATGACTATCCTTTTAACCTTTTTACTCGTTTCTTAGTTTTATTGTTGAGGGTGCTAGAGTCAGAACTTGTTCATCACACAATTACATGAAGAAAGAAAATCAGCTATATTGTATGAGAAAAATACCTTGTATGACTATAAGCTTTTATGTTTCTGAATATAATACTCATAATTTCACCCAATGTGATGGCATATATGGTGTATGCATTCCATCCGGCCTTTTACTTATTTATTTATATATTCATTACTCATACTTGGATCATTCCTACTCCTGTTGTTCCACGGTTTGACCAATTGCATATCGTACTCTTGTAAGTCATTTGAAGTTTGTCATTCTCATTCTATCTCAATTCTCAATCATGGCTTCCCTTTCGTTTTCTCACTCTTCTTCAAACATAGGTGTCATGTTTAAGGTAGATGAATAGTGATTGTTGAACATATTTTTCATAGTTTATCTATTGTGTTTGTCGACATCCCTTTGTGAACATCATTTCAGGAGGTGTGTGAAATAGTTGTTGCTTCATGAGTGAAAACTAATCGAACAAGACGTGGACTTTTGATGTGTTTGAGTCATTCCCCTGTAGTTTGTCATTCCCCAAATGATCGAAGACCATTCAGCCAGATACTATAAGTTGCCTCTGTGCGTGGAGATGTTTCAACATGCAGAATGTTATTTAAAATTCTGCAGCTTCGATCCTTTGATATTATATAAATGCTTGTTTGAATAGTGGTAATATCCTTGTGTTTTCTCTCTTTTATTTTATGATTATAAATGTCCAACCTGTGCAGAATGTTTATATCTGTTTGTCTTTATAACAAGGACATCTTGATGATGTTTAGTGAAGAAGTTGAAATAAATGTTGTTGCACACGAACTGAGAATTTGAAATAAATGTTGTTGCGCGCAAACTAACACGATACTCTTTTGCAACCACTTGTGCTTAAATAAAAGAACTTTTTGGGAAAAAGTGATTAGTAGTAAAAGTTGGTAGTGTTTGGTAAAATAAGTGCTTTTTGTGTAATAGAAAAAGTTAAAAGTAGATTCTACACGAAAACCGAGATAGTAAAAGCTAGTAGTGTTTAGTAAAATAAGTGTTTTTTCTTAAAAAAAGCCAAAAACACTTATCAATAGAGATTGCAAACAGCCAAACAGAGCCTTTATGTTGTTTTGATGCATCCTCTTATGTCTTCTTTTGGATCACATTTTTTAGCCACCCATATCGCCCATGGACGCTAGTTATGAAAACCAATAAGGAGCTTGGTTGTCACTTGAATATGTATTCAGTTACAAAAACTTCCATTATGAAACAAGACACTCTCCCCTAAGGTGTTACATGTGTGTGTTTGAACCCACAGTACATATGCTCTTTGAAGGTTAACTGCCTCAAAGATGAGGGGCGCCCAAAGATGAGAGGTGTGAGTTAAAATTAATTTAATTTAGGCAAATTCTACAACACCTCAAGGTACCATACCTTGTACATGTGGATCAATTAAAATATAGCAATTGCCACTTGGGTAATTTGAATATAAATAAATGATGAAATATATTATAGGTACAATACCCGTAATTTTAATGTGTATTGTACCGGAGTAGCATTTAGTTTAAATTTATAGATACTTGTCATTTTTATTTTGGGGTCTTGCTTAAAAAATTTGCTACTTTTACATATGGATAAAAATGTTTAACAAGGATGCATATTTGAAAAAAAACACGATGTCAATGCTAGATTTTCATGTTATTAACGGATGTCACAGTCAGGTTTTCGTATCACTAATTATAACATATGTCATTGTTGGTATAAAACATGTCAATGTGACTGTCGAGAAAATTTCCAATGATTTTTGCCGACAAATTTTATAAAAACTTGAAAAAAACATCAAAATTTTACTGTGCCTTTTCCAGTGGCGATTCCCGATAGTGACTAAAATGATATGGGGACAGATGTAGAGATTGGGTATAATCAAGTACAATGAAAAAGTAGATTAATTAAACGAAAAATTAGTCATATTTTTGTAAAAATATAGGAAGCTAATCAATTTTTTATTTCACAAATCTATAGGTAATATTTGTATCCCTTCTCCTTTTACGTTTCGATTGAAATGCACTCCATGTCTTTTTGTTCACGTCAATGTATGACTATAAGAACATTGTCCTAACAGGACTATCATATTTTTATTCTCTAAATACAAGTAGTTAACATCATGTTTAAGGATGTTTTTACTTAAACTGTAATTTGCTGGTCTGGTCTGTTTAGGTCTGTTCTGATCAGCTTTGTTCTGTTTAAGTCTGATATGGTCTGAACAGGTCTGGTCTAATTTGGTAAATGTCTGTTCTTTATGTATTTTATAACTACGGAAGTAAAGTCTGGTCTGTTTAAGTCTGGCCTGATCTGGTCTGTTTACGTCCGATCTGGTCTGATCTAATTTGTTTAGGTCTGATGTGATATGGGACTGAAAACAATCCAAGTAAAAACATTGAAGTAGCATTGGACATTAATTACTCTTATTTAAAGAATAAAATAAAATATGCATCCATAAAAAAGTGAGTGTCAGGCTGTGAGCAAAGCCAAATCAGCCAACTGGGAGCGGAGGAGCCGGAGTGTCCCCATTCATACTTTCGGGTTGAAAGTTTGAAGGGTTTGCTGCCAGCTACGCTCTCTGTTGTCCTGCTTCTCTCAAATGTCATAAACTGCTTATTATTGAGGTAATTGCGATTTCCGACCTAAACCAGCCTTATTACATAATGCAAGTCTGAATTTATGGGCAATTCCTCTTAAATAAATTGATTGAAAATTTCAAATTGTTATGTGAAACCTGTTTCTGTTTATTGTTTTACTATTTCAGAAATTCAACACCGAAGTAAAAGAATCGGAAGAAGAGTTATTGTTGTTTTATGAGCTGTCTGTTCTCTTTTGGCTTTCTATTTGGGTTTTCTTTTGCCCCATATTTTGTTTAGTCTGTTGATGAGAAGTGGAACGTAAGGGACAATGGTTAGATTGCACTCTGTTTTAAAATTAGTTGGGGTTCGTAATTATACATGATTATTTTGGAGATAAAGATAACGTATCCAGTTTATCCTCTATTCTGGGTAGGAGTGTCTAGAATCTTTAATCTTTAATTGAAGTAATAAAGCTTAAGTGATAAAGCCATTGTTTTGCGGTAAAAAATTGGCATGCACCCTGATTATCAATGATCTGGTGTTTATTTCTCTCTAGATTCAGCAGATTTTTTTTTTTTCTTGTTTTAATGTGCATTGCACTTGCGAACGAATTGAACAACCTCTGGCGATCCACTTCAAAGGATTAGAATAATATTTTGCAATGGTGGAGTAATGTTTTATGAAATATGAATCAACATATCTTGTCCATGAATAGATGGTAAGATAGTACGTATACAGTATATACCTATCGCCTTATTTAAAAATGTGAATGAATTTATAGAATGGTCGACTTATGTTTAAATGAATATTATGAATTATAATTCCTGGTAAGCGAAGAGCATTAAAAGGTTAATGACCACCCACAACAACAACAACAACATTACCTAGTGCCGCAAAGGCTTCCCACCAACGGTGGAGTAAGGGGGTCAGATATACGCTGCCTTACCCATGTACTAAAGCACAGAAAGACTGTTTCCGGATGACCCACGATTGAAATCGCGGCGAAAATTACATGGACTGACTGCTGCTTCATAACTAGGAAGTGCAGACAATTTAGTGAGCCATTTTGCTTTATTCCATCATATTCTTAAGCCAAAAAAATAGTGTGTATTTGGCTCCATTGGAAATTATGGAACATGTTAATGACCGTTTAGAGTGTTCACTTAATAGTTAATACCCTAAAATGCTCTTGAAACTAAGCCTATGTTTGGTAGACGACTCTAAAGTGTTACTTTCGGGGGGAGGGGGGGGGGGGGGTCAAGGAGTTATTAATCCTCCAAACTCCTCAGTTGTTTGTTAGTCCTCCCATTTGAGGGACTTAAGGAGAGTTATCATTAAATTTATTTTCATTATTTTTATGTAAATTGTTCTACTCTATATTATTGCTGGTACATTACATATAGACTGTCATTGTTTTTTTATGTGAAACCAAAAGCATATCAAATACAATAGTTTTATATACTTTGTTTTTTGTGAAAAAGAACTAATTTTTCCTCGCTCTCTCACCGAACCACACACATTTTTATATATATTCATCTCTCCCCACTTTAGAACCAAAGGATTAAATGATGTATCTTTTTCTACTGATGTTGTTAATTGTAGATTTATGCTCTCAGTTACTCCTCTTACCCCTAAAAAGTGTTTTGTATTAGAAACATTTCTCTTTTTATAACTAGTATATTGCATCTTTCAGTTTTCTAACACCATTTATGAGCACAAATAACATTAATGTTATTGATTTCCCCTCACTTGTTACATCTTCCATATAATTGTGGCCATATCCCAACTTCGACATCATAAATACATTACCTGTGAATCACAGTATGGCATCTTTAACATGCTCCCCAAACGCAAGATTGGCAGTTACTCTTCCCCATGTACGTCACCAACACAAGAATTTGGTGAAATATAAAAAAATTCTCCATGGAGGGACTTTTCCCAGAACGCCCCTTAAACTGGTGTCTGTCTTCTGTTCGAACCCTTCTTCATGGGAACCTGCACCTTATGCTGTCAAAGATGATGCTGAAACTGAAGTCCTGAAAGGGACCACCAGTTTATTTGATACTATTATTTCCAACAAAACTGAAGAAGTAGAAGAAACCTCAATAACCAATACTAAAAGTACATACTCAAGCAGTGAACCAGTTGTGAAGTTCCAATACTTTCAGTGGCCAATATGGGTAATTGGGCCTGTGCTACTTTTATCTACAGGAATGGTACCCACTTTATGGCTACCAATTTCATCAGTTTTCCTTGGGCCCAATGTAGCCAGCCTTCTTTCTTTGACTGGTCTTGACTGCATTTACAACCTTGGAGCTAGCCTCTTCCTCCTACTCGCCGATTCATGTGCCCGAAGACAAAACCCGAGTCAAAATAACAGAAATGCCCCTCCTTTCACTTACCGGATGTGGAACGTGGTTGCAAATGCAGTCGGGTTCATGATACCCGTGGCAGTTATGTTTTGTTCTCAAAAGGGGTTTGTCCGGCCTCACTTGGAGTTGATTTCATTTGCAGTCCTTTTGGGTCCCTATCTTCTGCTTCTCTCAATACAGATACTCACAGAGTTGCTGACGTGGCATTGGCGGTCCCCAGTGTGGCTGGTGACCCCGGTTGTGTATGAAGCTTACCGTTTGTTGCAACTGATGAGGGGCTTGAAGCTCGGCATGGAGTTGGATGTGCCATCATGGATGATGCATACAATTAGGGGTCTTGTGTGCTGGTGGGTATTGATCCTTGGTGTTCAGCTCATGGCTGTTGCTTGGTATGCTGGTTTGACCGCAGGTGCTGGTCAACAACAGCCGAGAAGTCTTGCCGGTGAAAAGTAGTTTTGATTGTTGGGCGTGTGTTTGTTTTTTGCTGATGTATGTGGAGATAAAGATCAGATATAGCATGCATTCTGTTTCTGTATATGAGGAATACACGGAATAAAGTGGCTCCACCCATTTCAGAATTTTCAACCGTTCTTACATCGTCTTTTTTTTCTACTTCTGTTCTTCTGGTATGCAGACTCTAAGGCTTTTCTTTAAAGAAAAAATTACTTATTTTATCAAACACTATCCACTTTTACTTTCTCGGCTTTCATGTAGAATCTACTTTTTCCTTTTTCTATTACACAAAAAGCACTTATTTTATCAAACACTATCAACTTTTACTACTAATCACTTTTTTCCAAAAAGTGTTTTTATTTAAATACAAACACTTGCAAACAAAGCCTAAGTCACGAAATTGTTTCCAACCATATGAAGCTTTCTTTTTACCTCAGGGGTCAGGAAGAGGAGCTGGGGGAACCTGAGGTAAATAGGGTTGAAACTCTGCCCATGAAATTTTGAGCCCGAGATATGGAGTGAGAGAGTAAGCTGGCGACCAGCTGAAAATGAGAATGTTGCAACTAAAAAAGGAAGTATATCACTTTACCCCAAAGTTGTTAGTTATATAAATAAGATTTATGTATTTATTTCTATTCTCTGAAGTAATCATATGATAATTCATAAACATTTCAATTTTCTACTTATAATAATCTAGAAGTTTTAGAAAAAGAAACACAAAGAAGAGGCTAAAAAGAAAAAGGAAAATGATGTGCTAGTAAGCAAATAAGTAAGCATAACCACTAACAGAAATTCAAGTAAGCATTTCACAAGCACATGATGTGCATAAGAATTTTCTCATGTCTCCCAAGATAAAACTTCAAAAGTCAAAACCTATTAGTCACATTGTCGGACGATCCTTGATTAATTACCTCCAATCCTAATCCTAATTAATACTCAACTCATTATAGAATCTCATCTGAAATGCAAAGAATTGTCATGAATTAAGATACGAAGGATACAAGGACAATATATGAAAAAGATGCAATGATATAAAGGGGCCGAGCCAGGACCCTGGCGGAGCTAGGACCCTGTGATGAAAATGGTTAGCAACACAAGAGGGGGGTGAATTTAGGGCTGGACTCGGTTCGGGCCGGGCCCGGTTCGGGCCTTGAACCGGCCGGGCCTCGGTTCACCAAAAGGAGGGCCCGGGCCCGAACCGGCAGGTGACCGGTTCCGGGCCGGTTCTGGGCCAGACCGGGCCGGTTCCGGGCCGGTTCACCCGCCCCATTTTTTTGTTTTTTTTTGATTTTTTGGCTTCTCTTATTTAACCCCCTACCCCTCCCCCTCAACCCCAAACCACCCCAAACCACCTCAAATGGCCCAAAATACCTAATCCAACCCAAAAATTAAAAAAAAATTCAAAAAAAAATTAAAAAAAAAATTATTCCGGCCCGGACCGGGCCCGAACCGGCCGGGCCGGTTCACCAAATAGAGGGCCCGGGCCCGGAACCGGTATCCACCGGGCCGGTTCGACCCGAACCGCCGGTGGACCGGGCCACCGGGCCGGGCCGGTTCACACAGTAACCGGGCCGGGCCGGTTCCGGTTCGGGCCGCCTGGCCCGAGTCCAGCACTAGGTGAATTGTGTGTGTGTGTGGAACCGTAGCAGTTTTTCGCCCAGTTTTAGTGTGGGGTAAAGGGAATTGCGAAAAGTAAAGTGCACAAGGATTTAACGAGGAAAAATCCCTTGGCTCAAAGGGATTAAAAAACCTCGACCTCCCTCGGAGGAATTTTAAACAACTTCACTAAACAAGCCTTTGAAAGAGTTACAAGAGTGATTCTCCTAATCTACCCTTGAGCCTCCCCAACTTTATCCTCTCTAGGAAGAGTTATGCATCTCTACCTTGCGGGTAGAGAGCCTCTCAGCTTTATCACAAAGCTCTCACACACACTTAACCCGAGGCAGCTACTCTAGCCAATTAAGCCTCAATATTCCAAGTACAATATGAAAGGGAAAACAAAACTCTATCTAGAACTCCGCGAGCAGTTTCAGGTGCCTTGGACTTAGTATTTCTCTCGAGTGTGTCTCTGAATATTTCTCTGGTCAAGCACACTTTAATTCTCTTTGGCTGCTTTGTTTATATAGGCTGTCTTGAGCAGACCGTTTGAGTAATCCTCCTTGAATAGTTGATCTCCTAATCTTGAGACTTGCCTTGATATTTTGAATTACTTTCCTTAGAGTAGCTCTCTTTATTCGGTCTCAAATATGAGTAAATTTGCTCAAGATTCACGAGTCAACATATAAAGAAATAATATTGATTTACTTAACATGCTTTAGTCAAGCAACGGACCATATCAATAAAAATATTCAAATACGGTGCTACTTCAAATAGGGTCAGACAATCAAGTCTACGTAAATCAAGATTCTTTCCACTAATATTCAAGATATTCAAATAACACATAAGAGCACATCAATTTGGGAGAGTATCTTATGCAGCAACGGTTCCAAAAATAATATGGCAAGGAATAATTTATTCTCTTATTATAGCAAGAGAGCAATAAAGTGGTCAATGATTACTTAAATAAAGATATGCAAGTAATCCAATTCAAATGATGCTACGTGTAACTTACTATATGCAAAGATCTCACACAAATAATTCAATCATGCAAGGCAATGTAATTAGTATGGTAAGAAATATTTATTTCAAAAGGAAAAAGCCACTTACGGTAATCTTCCATAAGGCAAGATATTTAATTTATTAATGCTATGGTCAACCCAAAATTACTTGTCATAAAGTAAAAAGCACAATTACTTTTATGAAGCACAATTACGTATATTATATGGTCATGCAATAATACACTCATATTACTTTCCATAAAGTGACTTTCCATAAAGCATATGTAACAATACATTTCACAAAATATTTAATCAATTATAGAAAGATATTAATGCATGTAAAATATCATACGTTGAAAGACATGCACATGCAGACACATAACAAATTATGGGACCGAATGTTTCGTGGAACTGTTCTGTCCCCCGTTCCATCTGCATGGTTAGTCATCAACAAAACCACATATTCAACACCCTGGGCCAGACAGGGCAGGTACAAAGAATATTTTTGAAAAAAAAATTACACGCAATTTTTTACACTAAAAATAAAGACATTTTTAAAATTTGGGCTGGGCCAGGGCCAGGTCTGGCCTACCCCTAGCTACGCCACTGTATATAAGAACAATGATTTCATGCAGATAATATTTAGAAATGCAACACAAAAGAGTTAAAGGAGTTTGCAAGAAGAAATTTCATCCAAAACTATTTAATTCAGAGAGAGAAATTGTATTTGTATAAGTGGAACATGTGGGGATAATGTCGGGAGGAACTATGTCTCGAAGGGAGAAATGCCGGAAGGAATACTTGGAGGAAAGTTGATTTATGGAAGAAAATTGAACTATTGGAGGAACGTTGATGGGGACATGGTTCCGAGAAAAATGCAAGAAGGAACGTTGTTCCCCTGGATATTCCTCTACCTAGGATACATTGAAACGGAACAAAGTCTAGGTAGGATGAGAAGAACATTAGAAGGAGTAGTGTTCCATTTGAAGTTTCTTTGGGTAATTATGTGAGCAGAAAAGTCATGGTTGCATGTTAGTGTTACTCCCGCCTTATCTATGTGCACATTTATCCAGTTTGTGCAATTTGTCCTTTGAGATGCTTTCGAGTCTTGCTTCATTGTGATCCGCTTCACCTCCGTGATCTTGGAATAATTTATTTATGCTCCTGAGACTCATTTACACCCAAAAAATGCTCAAATACGCACCATGATTCATACAAACAAAAATGAAAGCAAAGGGGGATTATTGAGAGTTGACAAACAAAGATCAAAATCTATAAGAAAGTATCATGTATTTTCACACTTATCGATCAACTCCCCCCACACTAGTCTTGACTTTTCCTCAAGCAAACCAAAACTCGACAATAAATTGAAGGGATCAAGGCACGTACCAACCAATTGAATCTAGTCTAGAAGCAATGGAGGTATACAAATAATAGTAAATCTCAAAGGACAAAATGCACAAACAAGATAAATGTGCACATTGGTCATTTCCTTAAGTAAAGAGATAAGGTGGGAGTAACACTAACATGCAACCATGACTTTCCGCTCATATCATTACAAGGGCCACCTCTCACTCAAAACTTAACATCAAAGCATGATAAAATAATTATGAGAATTATTTATATAGGTGAAAGGTATGGAGTGATCAATGCATAAAGAAAGAGGTAGAACGTCAAATAATAGTCAAGTAAGAACAAAAAAAAGACAATTCAGACACTATCGGAATCCTTTATCATCTATAGCTCCAATACTAATAACAAAAATTGTACACATCCCTGAATATGAACTATATATTTAAGAGTTTTCAAGAAACAATTAATTGAATCAACAATCAGCATTATTGCATTAGAGATGTTCATCTTAAAAATTGGACTCTTGTAGTCGAATTGCTCATATCATTGGTTTTTGGGGTGGGCAAACCAGTTTGGGTTATGTTGGATATTTATTGGAAATAAAGCTCAAATATTAATTTACATGGTCTTAAACTATTTATAAATTAATATTGTGTTGTTAAGATATTTATATGTAATTGTTATTGTTATTATTATACATCATAAGCATTACTTTGTACACGTGTGATAGTGGTCTCATGATTATAATATTATTATTCAATTACATTTTGCTTTCTTAACTTATTTCAAAATATTAAATGTTTTATTTTAATAGTTAGTTGCCACTTTGCGGCAGGGATATTTATTGGAAATAAAGCACAAATATTAATTTACATGTTCTTAAACTATTTATAAATTAATATGGTGTTGTTAAGATATTTATATGTAATTGTTATTGTTATTATTATACATCATGAGCATTACTTTGTACACGTGTGATAGTGGTCTCATGATTATAATATTATTATTCAATTACATTTTGCTTTCTTAACTTATTTCAAAATATTAAATGTTTTATTTTAAGGGAAAATGGAAACTAATAATCCAACCTTTTAGCAGTCTTCTTACAATAGTCCCATCTTTTCGTTATTCATGAATAATCCAACCTTTGCACCCCATCTTCATTCGATGGTCCCTGACCGGTTAATGACCTGCTATTCCAAGTTATTTTCTTATCTTTGCAAAATATTATCTTTGTGAAATGTGAGATTTATGATATAATGGTTTGTAAAGATAAGAAAATAACTTGGAATAGCAAGTCATCAACCGGTCAGAGACCAGTGAGTGAAGATGAGATGCAAAGGTTGGATTATTTATGAATAACGAAAATGTGGGACTATTATAAGAAGACCGCTAAAAAGTTGAATTATTACTTTCCTTTTTCCCTTATTTTAATAGTTAGTTGTCACTTTGCGGCAAGACATGTTTTGTGTAAAACATTTTACATCAAATGGAATTCTTTATTAAAAGAATGCATTTACGGTTATTTTATAGAAGAGACATCCTTTCGGTTCAGGATTCATGGCCGTTCAACCAAGGTTCATTTCGGTTGATAGAAAAGTCTCTTCTTAGAGAGTTGCCTTATAGTTATAAATAACATTCGCACCATGTTAATTAATATACGAATCGAAAGTCAGTTTTACTCCTCTTGCCTTACTAAAATACTAATATCTGCAGTGTTAGTATTGGAATGTTTAGACCACTTTATATACAAACCACTTCTTCGGAGTTATTTTATCGGTAACTAAAATACACCATACACCTTCTTTTTATCCCAAAAGTTCTATCTTGTAACCCGGTTACTGTGATAAGGGTAGATAGTAAACTTTTAGGAAAGCGTATTTTATACGTGACTAGAAGTGATATCCGGTCCTGCCATATTTCACACCCTTATACTTCATTATTTTTATCCTCCAGATCTAACAATCTAAAAGTTTACTAGTCCGAAATTATGACCGCTACTCAACGTGATATCAACACCAATTTTCAAAAATTGGAAA
The DNA here is from genome assembly GCA_945859915.1 of Cuscuta epithymum. NCBI lineage: Eukaryota > Viridiplantae > Streptophyta > Magnoliopsida > Solanales > Convolvulaceae > Cuscuta > Cuscuta epithymum. The sequence goes on from CAMAPF010000167.1 coordinate 79,850, forward strand.
AGTTTGAAGGTGTGGAGTTCCGAAGGTGACAGAAAAAGATGCATTTTCTGCTCACTACTTTGAAGGTCGTCTATGTGTTAAGCACTCCGAGGCCGCCCGAGGATGATGATAATGAAACTATGGAAACAAGCCGCCGCCACATAAAGTGGGACAATGATGACTATATCTGTCGTGGGCACATTTTGAACGGTATGTGTGATTCTCTGTTTAACGTGTATCAAAATGTTGAGTATGCAAAAACGTTGTGGGAATCTCTAGAATCCAAGTACATGACCGAGGATGCTTCGAGTAAGAAATTTCTCATTAGTAACTTTAATAGTTACAAAATGGTTGATTCCCATCCGGTCATGGAACAATTTCATGAATTTCAACGTTTATATGATCAACTTTTGATACACAACATGCATGTAAATAAAACCTTTGCGGTCAGTTCTATAATCGACAAATTACCACCGTCATGGAAGGAGGTGAAAAATACCCTTAAACGCAAAAAGGAGGATTTGTCAATGGAGCAACTTGGTCACCGACTTCAAATTGAAGAAGGCATTAAGTTGCGTGAAGGTGACAATGGTAAAAAGAACGACCTTCCGATTTCCTCTATAAATGTTATGGAGGAGGGACAATCAAGAGGGACTAAGAAAAATAAAAAAGGTCCCGGGAAATTCACCAAAGGTTCCAAGTTTCAAAAGAAGCCGAAAAATAAGAAAGTAGGCTCTTGTTGGGAATGTGGTGGTCCACACTTCAAGAGGGACTGCTCGAAGGTGAAGAAGAAGAAGAAGGCCCAACCGAACGGCCATCCTAACGGTGGCCAAGACAACCAAAGTCGGAATATTTTTGTAGTTACAAATGATGTTGATAACAATATGATTTTTGTAGCTATGCTTTCTGAAATTTGTGTTGTGCAGGATGATGAATCCGGGTGGATCGACACCGGAGCAACAAGGCATGTATGTAAAGATAGGCAAGCTTTTAAGACTTTAAAAGAGTTGCAAGAAGGGCCGATCTTATACATGGGAAATGACTCTACTGTGCAAATTCAAGGAATTGGGCAAGTAGAGTTGGAATTAACTTCCGGAAAGAAATTAATTCTTAATGATGTGTACTTTGTACCACAAATCCGGAAAAATCTTGTCTCCAGTGGAATCCTAAATAACTTTGGGTTTAAACTTAGTTTTGAAGAAAATAAGTTTATTTTATCTAAGGGTGGTGTATTTGTAGGCCAAGGTTTCTTTTGTAATGGCATGTTCAAACTAAGTGTTTTTAATAAAGTTGTTAATTTTGTTTATATGGTTTGTGATTCTTCTTTATGCCACAATAAGTTATGTCATGTTAATTAACGTAAACTAAGAGACATGTCTAAAGTAGGATTAATTCCTCCTTTTAATATTAACGTAGAAAAATGTAGAACTTGCATGTTAAATAAAATCACTAGAAATTCTGTTCAAAATGTTGAATTAGTGCATAGTGATTTGTGTGATTTCCATAGCACTCCTTCTTTTGGAAATAAAAAATATGTAGTCACATTTATTGATGATTGCACAAGATTTTGTTATTTATATCTTTTATTTTCGAAAGATGAGGCAATGGATAAATTCAAAGTTTTTAAAATGGAAGTTGAGTTGCAAACCGGAAAGAAAGTAAAAAGGCTTAGAACTGAGAAAGGAGGAGAATATTATGAGCCTAAAATTTTTGAATCCGTTGGAATAATCCATGAAACAATAGCCCCTTACACGCCGCAACAAAACGGCATTGCTGAAAGAAAGAATAGAACTTTGAAAGAAATGGTTAATTCCATGTTGTCTAATTCTGGCTTAAGCAATGGATTTTGGGGTGATGCTATGTTAACTGCTTGTTATATTCTTAGTAGAGTGCCTAACAAGAAAAATACGATTACCCCATATGAACTTTGGCACAAAAGAATACCCCAACTAAGTTATCTTAGGGTATGGGGTTGTAGGGCAATCGTGAGATTACCGGAACCTAAACGAAAAACATTAGGTGAAAAGGGGGTAGAGTGCATATTTATTGGATATGCTGAACATAGTAAATCTTATCGATTCTATGTTATTGAACTGAATGACTCAATTGCGGTTCACACTGTTATTGAGTCTAGGGATGCTCTTTTTGATGAGAAGCAGTTCACTTCTATTCCTAGGCCAAAGGATGTTAATCACGGTCCAAGTTATTCACACTTACATGAACTGGAAAAGGATCATGAAAATAAGCCTGAAATAAGACGGAGTAAGAGGGCTAGAACAGAAAAGTCATTTGGTCCTGATTTTGAATTATATTTGGTTGAGGGATCAAGAGAGACCCTTGAAACTCAAACACTATATTGTTATAGTGTTGAGGAGGATCCTAACTCTTAGAAGAGGCAATGAAATCTCAAGATGCTTCCTTCTGGAAAGAGGCCGTGAATGACGAAATGGATTCAATTATGGGCAATAATACTTGGGTTCTAAGTGATTTACCACCCGGTTGTACACCAATCGGTTGTAAATGGATTTTCAAGAAGAAAATGAAAGTAGACAGTACCATTGACAAGTTTAAAGCTAGATTGGTTGCACAAGGCTTTGAACAAAAACATGGTACTGATTACTTTGACACATATGCACCGGTAGCTAGTAGGGCTGGGACTTGGAACCGAAAACCGGGAAAACCGAACCGAACCGAACCGAAATTTCCGGTTCGGTTCGGTTCCTATAATTTTGGACTTCAGTTTTTTTCGGTTCGGTTCCTATAGTCTTTCATCGGTTCGGTTCCGGTTCGGTTCCAGTTCGGTTCCGGTTCCTGGCCAGGAACCGAACATCTCATACATTGCAGGAGTAATCTTCATTTGAGGTGCTTCTGGGTGGAATTTTTTGATGAAATTTTGTGAGGTTGTTTTCTATTAAATAAAGATTTTGTCCACCAAATTTGAGCTTAAAATGAAATCGGGAAATTAGTTAAATAAATTGTGGAAAAACACTACGCCAAAATATATAAAAAAAAACACAATGTTTTTCAATATTTTATTTAACTCACTTCCCGATTGAATTTTAAGCTGAAATTTGGTATATGTAATCTACATTTCATATAGAACATGCTCACAAAACTTTATCAAAAAATTCTTCACGGTAACACCTCAAATGGAGGTGGCCAGACGGCGTTCCGTGCAAAAAAGTTCTTGTCAAGAATATTTTTCTTGCATAATATACCTTAAATATTGTGGACCAGGACAATCTGAGTAGTTATCATTTTAATACATTAGTCCCTTTTTATATTTATTTTTTGTTTGTAATTGCATTTGTTATTGGAGTTCACCTAAAAAAATAATTAACATTCTGTTGATTACGTTGTTTGTTACTGTGTAGTTTTTACTTATTGTGCATTACTAGTAGAAGAATATTATTTTGGGGTTGAACTACCTGCTATTGGATGTGTACTTTGGAACTATTGAACCTTTTTGCTTGACAGTTGATGCTTGTTTTAAATCGAGATTTTTGTTATGTTTAAATTTAATGTTGCACTTAGATATTTTTTGGATATTTGAAAATTGAGATATCATGCGTGTATAATGTAATGGTCATAATTTCGTGAATTAAAATTTGAATTTTTTTTTATGTAACTTAAGGTAAAATGTGTTCATTTTAGGAGGATAATAAATTTTTGTTAGGAACCGAAAAAAGGTAAGAACCGAACCGAATTTAACTAGAACCGAACCGAATTTAACAACTACATTTTTAACTAGAACCGAACCGAATTTAACGCCTACGATTTTTATACGGTTCCATCGAATTTTAACAAGAACCGAACCGATCCCAGGCCTAGTAGCTAGAATAACTACCATAAGATTGTTAATTGCTTTATCGGCTATTCACAATCTTGTCATTCACCAAATGGATGTCAAAACAGCATTCTTGAATGGTGAATTGGAGGAGGAGGTGTATATGAAAAAACCCGAAGGGTTTGTTGTTAAAGGACAAGAAAAGAAAGTTTGTAAACTTGTCAAGTCCTTGTATGGTCTGAAACAAGCACCTAAACAATGGCATCAAATGTTTGATGAGGTGGTGCTGGAAAATGGTTTTAAAATAAACTGATCAGACAAGTGCGTGTATAGCAAATTTAATGAGCACAGTAACGGTGTCATTATTTGTCTATATGTGGATGACATGCTCATATTTGGCACTGATTTGAGGCAAGTGAAAGAAACAAAAGCTTTCCTCTGTTCAAACTTCTCCATGAAAGATATGGGTGAAGCAGAAGTTATCCTTGGAATTAGGATAATTAAACAAGGTGATACTATCACCTTAACACAATCTCACTATATAGAGAAAGTGTTGAAAAGATTTGGGGGTTTGGATTGTTCACCAGTTTCCACTCCCATGGATCCTAGTTGGAAATTAGTTCCAAATAGTGGAAACGTTGTATCACAGCTTGAATATGCTAGGGTGATTGGGTGTTTGATGTACGCAATGACTAGCACCCGGCCAGATATTGCATTTGCGGTAGGCAAGCTAAGTAGATATACTAGTAATCCTAGTATATTTCATTGCCAAGCCTTGAAGCGAGTGCTGAAATATCTAAAGAAAACAATGAGCTTCGGCTTATGTTACAAGAGTGAACCCTCTATATTAGAAGGTTATACGGATGCAAATTGGATAACTAATCAAGAGGATTATTCATCCTCAAGTGGATGGCTATTTCTTCTTGGAGGAGGTGCTATATCATGGGCATCTAAGAAACAAACTTGTATCACGGACTCTACCATGACTTCAGAGTTTATAGCTTTAGCATCAGCTTGTAAAGAAGCGGAATGACTAAAAGATTTGGTGTCAGAAGTACCGATATGGCCTAAACCTATGGCTCCGATACCAATCCATTGTGATAGTGCATCAACTCTGTCAAAAGCTTATAACCATGTGTACAATGGTAAGTCTAGGCACATAGGAGTGAGACACAGCTATGTGCGAGAACTTATTAGTTCTGGAGTTGTTGTGATTGATTTTTTACGATCACATGTGAATTTGGCGGATCCTTTTACAAAGGCAATGCCAAGAGACATGGTGTACAAAACTGCAAAAGGGATGAGGTTAAAGCCCTTAGAAAATAATCACAAGTGAAAGAAAGCGCAACTCAACGTCTAGTACAACGCTAGATCTTGAGTTCAATGATGATGAGTAAATCACTTCGTGGTTGAAGCACTTTTGAATTATAACCATCCCAAGGTAAGTGCTTGACTCTGCAATGTGTAATGAGGTTGACTATGTCTTAATAGATCTTTGGAGAAATTCATACTAATAATCCGTACTTTATCTGATTCTACAATATTAATCCGTACTACAAATATTGATAAAAATAATCCAAACTGATTAAGTCATTCACGTAAATACATTAAATGAAACGGAGGTAGCACTTTCGTTTTATATTGCCCTGCTTTGCCCATTTACCACGAATCCTGCCTTACTTCTTCCGCGGCTCACCAGTTCTCTCTTCTTAGGCTGCAACCTCATCTCCCCCTTATCTTATTCTTCTACCTCTCGTGGTCCCTTTCAACCTCACAGAACAACCAAATAACATTGTATTTTGAGCAGACAACTTTATATTATTAATTTATTATTTATTATTGTTACTATTGTCATCACGTTTAATCTTACTCGGCCACTCATCTTGTTTGATCATCGAATAAAGGGTCCGTCCAGGTGTCCAGGTTTTGACACTGAAAATAGTTCTCCAGAAAGAGCTAGTTTTCTAGAAATCATTGAGTACTTGGACATGTGGTCTTTTGACGTTTTTCTCAAAATTGATGGATCAGTTAGGATTAGAGATTTAATGAAAAAAAGAGGAGAAAGTGCTCTGGATAAACCAGGGACAAGCAGGTAACGAGAACTCGGAGAGGTAGTGCTGTGGCGGTGGGTTTGTGATTTGTATCAACGGAAAGTTTGACTCCGTTGAGTTTAATCTATTTATGTGAAGTGATTTTCCGGTTCGGATTATTTTTATTAATATCCTCGGTAGGGATTATTGTTGTAGAAATGCATAAAGTAGGGATTATTGATATGAATTTCACCTAGATCTTTTGATAAAGTGTTTGATTGCATAACACAATTTGAAAAGGTCTACCTATGTGAGCTAGAATTGCGGCCGATTCACCAAGTTTAAGGCTTTACTTGTTGGAGCTCATGAATGGATATGGATACAAGGCCGTTAATAGTGTCTAGTTTCTAAGTGAACTTGTATTAAGATTTATGTGTGTAATATCTTCAATATTTCAAAGTGGTTATATAGTTCAAAGCTTAGTCTACTATTATGATCCGAAATATTGTAAAGAATATTGCATTAAATGAAAGTTCAATCTTTAAGACACTTTCAATTATGCATAAATCTTAATAAGTGGTTTATTTTGGCAAGGATATGATTGAGTATATTTATTTTCAATAAATGGAGGAGGATTGTTGGATATTTATTGGAAATAAAGCTCAAATATTAATTTACATGGTCTTAAACTATTTATAAATTAATATGGTGTTGTTAAGATATTTATATGTAATTGTTATTGTTATTATTATACATCATGAGCATTACTTTGTACACGTGTGATAGTGGTCTCATGATTATAATATTATTATTCAATTACATTTTGCTTTCTTAACTTATTTCAAAATATTAAATGTTTTATTTTAATAGTTAGTTGCCACTTTGCGGCAGGATACGTTTTGTGTAAAACACTTTACATCAAATGGAATTCTTTATTAAAAGAATGCATTTACGGTTATTTTATAAAAGAGACATCCTCTCGCTTCAGGATTCATGGCCGTTCAACCAAGGTTCATTTCGGTTGAGAGAAAAGTCTCTTCTTAGAGAGTTGCCTTATAATTATAAATAACATCCGGACCATGTTAATTAATGTACGAATCCAAAGTCAGTTTTACTCTTCTCTTGCCTTACTAAAATACTAATATCTGCAGTGTTAGTATTGGAATGTTTAGACCACTTTATATACAAATCACTTGTTCGGTGTTATTTTTTCGGTAACTAAAATACACCATACACCTTCTTTTTATCCCAAAAGTTCTATCTTGTAACCCGGTTATTGTGATAAGGGTAGATAGTAAACTTTTAGGAAATTAGCGTATTTTATACGTGACTAGAAGTGATATCCGGTCCTGCCATATTTCACACCCTTATACTTCATTATTTTTATCCTCCAGTTCTAACAGGTTAACCGTACCAAACCATATCAAAAGGACTAAATCGAACTGACGAACATATGTAATTTAGTTTGAGTTTGATAGTATTTCTTCGAAATTGTATTACACCAAACTGAACCAAAACCGATAAAACCGAAAAATTCAAATTAATTCTTGAAGATAATTGCGCATTTTTGCGTTCTCGAATTAATTTGAATGTGTTCCCGATTGAATTTTTAGCTGAAATTTGGTATGAGTAAACTAGACTTGGTGAATAAGATGCTCAAAAAAATTCATCAAAAAATTCCACCGGGAACTGCCCCAAATCGCGACGGCCGGACAGAACCTCCTATAGAAGAACTTAATTGACCTTTTTATGAAAGTTCTAGACCCATTTGACAGTTTTTCCAACCTAATCGAAACCATGTAATCGAAACCATGAAAACCGAATTGAAAACCGGCCACCCGTAATTGGTTCATTCAGCTAGGACCTCATCAATCCGTCCTACGCCCTCCTTCCCCAACGGCGATTGAACTTTCTTGTCTAGCGATCATGGGCTGCTCTATCTTCTGAAGTTCACAAAGTCCATTGCAATCCAATGGCATCCTACGTAGATGTAGGGAAGTGCAAATTTGTACGGTTCTCTCTTACTTCCGCCAGCACTCCCCAGCAAAACAGCCGTCCATCTTCTTCCACGCATCTTTCTTCCCATTTCCAGACCGTACTCTTGAGACGACCCCTTTACCCGAAATTTGGATTGAAGCTGCGTCATTGTTTCCCTCTATACGCTATGCGAGGCAGGACTTCCCAGAGAATTTTTATGAACCGCCAACGAATTAGATTGATTAACCGGGCAGGACTAGACCGCTTCGGTTCTGCAGAAAACCAAGAGGTGAAAAGGTTATGTTTTCAGTACATGTTCAGAAACTATGCATTTATTTAAGCATGTTTAGGTTTGAACTTTCTCTTCTGTTTGCTGCAAACTGGCCTTTTAGTATGTTATTGCAACATTTTTTCTATTGCTACATTATTCGACCGCATGTCTGTTTTCTGATATCGATTTTTCAAATGTATTTGTTTGGAGAACACCATTGGTTTGCATTTATCATATAATCTGAAAGTTACACTAATGTCACAGTTATCATATTAGTTAGTTAATGCGGAATGGTTTTACCTGAATTTATTACCAGAGTCTATTTGGATGAAAGGTTTTGGAGGGGAAGGCTTACCATTTACCAGTCTAGACTTTGATACACCCACTCCGACACGATCATAAGATCAACTTAACTTGTGATGATATAGACAAAGTCTATCACAACTATATGACACAAGCCTAAGATATACACACACTCCGACACAATCATCGTAGTACTCCGTATAATATTTCAATCACAGCTATTTCTTTCTCTTAGAAACATTTTATTTATCAAGATATAGACTAACTCCTCCAAATACTTCCCCTCCAAACATGCCTTTAAGAAAAAGAAGAATCTTTCTTTCTTCTAACTTTCTATGTTACAAATTCCAGGAAAAAACAATTTTTTTCATAAAGTAATACCCCTTATAATAAAGCAAAGAACACACTTTTCTGAATACGCATCGTGATAGTATTCTTTGGAGATAAATTAGAATATATATTCACTTATTAGCATATTTTATACTTCATCATCTGCCTTGTTTGCCTGTATTTAGATTACTAAATTGCAATCACTGAAAGGTGTGTTTTTGTAGCAATCTGAACCGGCCTCCAGTTCCCTTGCAAGGGAAAAATCAAGTCAGTTGATTAAAAGAGTAGTCTTTGGCCTAGGCATTGGGGTTTGTGCTGGAGGCGTGGTATTGGCTGGTGGTTGGGTATTCACTCTGGCCCTTTCTGCTGCTGTGCTTGTGGGTGCTAGAGAGTACTTTGAATTGGTTAGGAGTCACGACATTGCTGCTGGAAATGCCCCACTGCCTCTATTTGTTTCACGGCTCATCCCTTTGATCTGTGCCGTTATGCCTGCATTTACACTGTAAGAGATTTTTGAATCTATTCATGATTCGAGATAAACAATTTCACAAGCTGATGTCTAAACAATAGCCTGAAATGATACCATATCTCATCAACATTCAAATTGATTTAATCCGCACATTTTATAATTTTGTATTCAATATTTATTTTCGTGACTTCATGCTTAACTTCCTTCGAACATTAATATGCAACTTGATTTCTGTTTCCTAGTTCAGTTCAGGTGAGGACACGTAATACAGGACTCGTTTAAAAAGTTGTTTTATGACCGAAGAAAAAAGTTCGGTTTGATCAATTGAATATAATTTTGTATCAAATTTGCCAAACAGTGTAGCAAGCAAGCTTAAATGTGCTTAGTTTAGTTTAAATTTAAGAGCATTTAAAAAAGTAGATATGGAGGCCATTTTGCAGCACTGTTTTTTGGTTTATCAGGCTTATCAGCCAACTTTTTCGCCAAACACGTAACTTTTACTTTCGCGCGCTGAGTTGTGTAATAAGCAGAAAAAGTAAGGTTGAAGTTACTTTTCTGGCTGTTTTGGCTGAAGTTACTGTAGATGACCATTTTAGCTATTTTTACATATAATTTTTTCTTTATTTTATTAATAAAATATATTTTAAAAGTAATTTTTTCTTAAATTAGCATAATCAGCCAATGTAGCTACTTCAGCCAGAACTTCAGAAATTTCAGCAGAAACAGCCAAAACAGCCGATTTTCGTGCTACCAAACGGGCTCATGATTTATGATTTTTGTTAGTGTCCCACTTCAGATGTTTACAAGACATGTGTCTAAGCCTAGTTTTTAAGTAACATGGTTCACAGCCTGGTCCAGTTGTGGTTTATTTGTTTGATTGTTTGGTATCCATGGTTTGGGGCCTTAGGTTTAGCCTGCTTGAGATCAGTTTGGCCCATTACTACCAATGCATAATTTGTTTCTTCACTGGATATGGGTTAAAAATATAAATATGAGGAAACCTCACCTCTTGTCTTTTGAGGATCCTCACCTGGTGAGTTAGGCCCAATTTAACAACTTGTAACATCTCTACCTTTCCAAAAATAACAATTTTACATTACAAAACAGTTCCGTATCACGTGATCTGCACCTGGTTAGTTATGCCTATTTCATAGTCTTTTTTCAAATATTTTTTAGGTGCCAAAAGAGTCTTGTTAGATCAATGGTTATGACAAACTATGTTAAAATATAAAATGCTTTCAAAATGTAAGTACGGTGGTGGAAACAGAACACATTTTTGAGGTGGTTTCTGCTCTTTTATCGGCATGTCATGTTTCCATTAAACCTGAACATGTATACTCCGTATCAAGGTTCAATATTGCACATTGCGTAGTTGAGGTGGTTTATCAGAATGCATATTGTGTACGCCTCATTTTTTTGTGTGTCATGTGTAAAACTCCCTTTATTTGTTGTTATGTGATCCACATGCTTTTTGGAAAGTTTATAATGATTTGATTCATTTCTTTATGTGGCAACTGTTACCCTTCACACAAACAGCCTATTTCTTTCACCTTTTTCACATTTTCAACTTTATCTTTATCTGTCTTCTAAATCTTCTATTGTTTACTGCTACTACTCTTTTCGTCTGACACACGGAAAATCTTATTTGGACAGTTAATTAAAACTTGGGGAAGTATTGCTTTGAGATTTATTTTATATTTAATGTGAATTAAAGGAAAAAGTAATACTACATCAATGTTTAAGTTCAAAATAAGTCCTAAGAATTTTTGCAAGTATTCTTAAAGTTTTGTATATGAGATACAATTTGAAGTTAAAACAAGAAAAAGGGAAGCAGAATGCTTTGAATAAATTTTTTAGTTTGGTAGAAATGAAAAAAAGAGTCAAAGATTTCAAACTTTGTCGTTTGATAAAAATGAAACAAATATCTAAGTTTTGAACCAGGACGCACTCAAAATCTTCAGTCCATTTATCCATGAAGGTGATGAAGCAACTAGCCAAAAGATACTGTCTGTTTTGCCACATACAAAATTATATTCTTTTTAGCCTGAAAAGTTAAATGGGTTCCGGAAGAAAGGGTAAAATGGCACCTACAAGGATTGAACCCGAGACCCAGTGTATGCTATTAGAAGCGTCAACTATCTCACTATGTGCAAGATTAAACTCAATAGGGTCACGATATTTCTTTTCATTAAAACCAGCATGAAGGGGTGCTTCCCTGAAAATATATGTAAATATACCCTACAGTCGTCACAGGAGGGGCGCAGGTACCTGCTCAGCCCCCCCTAGATCTGCTGGTGTGTAATTATGATTCATGATTTAAAACATTTGTACCTCCTGAAACTAAAAAGTTGTATCTTGATCATACAAGATTACTACGCAGTATTTCTTTGGAGGGAGTGTTATATATAGCAGAAAGGTCATGCATGCATGTGTTCATTGTGTTTAAGCATGTTATTTGCGTATTTTGATAGAGTGACATTACAACATGAGTAATTGTGTATCTAGTATAGTAGTATCATAGTCCTTCATACTTGTGTGACGTCGTCTCTTCATTTTGAATTGCTTCTTTATCCATTCAGTGGCCCAAACTCGAAAAACACATGTTCACTCTAATAGGTTTTCTGGATATTATTACTGAAAGTCTTTTTAGTGTCAGTTTTGAACCCCCAAAATTATCAGGGAAAGAAATTATGGAAGAACTTAGAGAGGAAAATGAGAGGGAAAGATACTTTGTGAGAAAATAAATGATAAACACATACCCTATAAATTTATTTCAGATATTTGTTTGAACTCTTCATATTATTTATTTGTATTATATATATAAATATTCTGAAATCTAAATACGTAGTACTCTGTATAAGATATTTTTTAAAATCGTATTTCGTATTGCTTTGCATTTTTCTTGGTTATGCAACTCCCCATAGCATGTTTTTCCTTTCACTGGTAGTATCTGTGACCCTAATATACCCTTAACTGATTGGAGTTTCTTGCACCTTGACAGATTCTTCGGGCAAATTGATGTTTCATTGACTTGTGCAGCCTTTGTTGTTGCCATGTCACTGCTTCTGCAAAGGCAAATTCCCCGTTTTCCTCAGCTTACTAGTGCTATGTTTGGGCTGCTCTATTGTGGCTATCTTCCTTGTTTTTGGGTTAAGTTGAGATGCAGTTTAGCAGTGCCAGCCCTACATACAAGTAAAAACTAATTTTCAGTGATTTGTTTTGGATATTGCATTATTTCTAAGAATAATACATTTTGAGGTTTGGAGAACATATTGTTAAGGATTCTTGTCATATGCATCACAATCATTCTATAGTGTATTCCCGTATTATATTCTTTAGCGTACTCCTGTATATTCTTTAACAAATTGTATGCATTTAAAACTAGAATTTGACTCACTGAGTTAGATATGCTTGATGAGAATTAGTTTGGGTTATTTGGAAAACGCATTCTCAAGTGTTTATTGTCCGCGATCAGTTTTGGTGAAAGAGTCATTTCAGCCAAATAACTCTTTTCATATGAGCCTGAAGTTTTATTGTTTGTACTTTCTTTCTTGATTTTTGATGCCAATTTTCTCATCTCACCTTTTTTGCAATCCTTTCTTTACTTTCATATTGTCTCCAATTATAATAGTTTTCTCATTGCAATAATGATTTTAAGGTAGAAATTATTTCGCTAGACTTCGATGGAAGTTAAGCATACTGTAGATTGAACCCTCCACCTAGTAAATAACATAAAATTGTAGGGATTATCAGCTATAAGATATTATTAATGCCATTCTTTTGCTGAAATTTGGTGCGATACTTGTAGGATGAGTATTGTAAATTTGAATTGATGCAGAAATAGCAGAATCCTGGCCAGCCTTATTGGGAGGGCAGACTCAGTGGACAGTGGGTCTTGTGGCTTCCTTGATTTCTTTTAGTAGTATCATTGCAGCGGATACATTTGCCTTTTTTGGCGGGAAGGTAATTTGATGTTTTTGACTCTTCATTTAAATATCTTCAGATGGGAGAATAATTTTTTAAGTGGATGATCTTAACTCTAATATTGTTTCACTACAATCACCAATCTTTGACAATCATAGATCCAAACCTATTATCATCTTGTTATTGTTAAATTGTTTTTATCACGATTTGGCACTCCTATGATTTCACATAATTTACATTAGAGAAAAGGGGCAAATAAGCTCGCGTACTAACTAAAAAAGGTCAAATAAGCCCTTATATAGGAGGTTCTATCCGGCCGTCGCCATTTGGGGCGGTTCCCTGTAGAATTTTTTGATGAGTTTTTTTAGCATCTTATTCATGAAATCTAGTTTACTCATACCAAATTTCAGCTAAAACTTCAATCAGGAAGGCATTCAAATGAATTCTTGAAGATAACTGCACAGTTAAAAGCGCAGTTATCTTCAAGAATTCATTTGAATGTCTTCCCGATTGAATTGTTAGCTAAAATTAGGTATGAGTAAACTAGACTTAATGAATAAGATGCTCAAAAAATTTCATAAAAAAATTCTACCGGGAACCTCCCCAAATGACGACGGCCGGACAGAGCCTCCAATCTAAGGTCTTATTTGACCTTTTTTGGTTAGTACATGGGCTTATTTGCCCCTTTTCCTTTTACATTATGCAACTAAATGTCTTGAGTTTAAAGAGCGCTAACAAGGTTTTCTGGCATCTGTTTTATGGGGATATATGGTTCGGTTTTGGATGTAAAATGGAATAATGATATGATCATAAGGGGATCTTTGGTATCTTGCACACAAAAGTTTTGCAAGGGAAGTGTGCAGGATGCAATTACTGTACATGTAAATTAATTATGCATTTTTTTTATTCAGTGTGGAATCTCTTTTTCATTTTAAATTGCATGCAAAGTAGTTCTTTCCTTTATTTTCCATAGTTCAAAATATTTCCATGACCCCGCCTCACCCATAACACATTTTACATGGTACATTGCAAATGTATTTAAAAGGTACGCTCCATTTTGTCTTGAGAAGTCAACGCAAAGAGCCCCTACTCTGTGCGCATTAATTGTTGGGAAAAGGGGCAAAAATGACCCTAATGTTTTATTTCAGGTGGAAATATGACCCTAAACTTTTTTTGGGGTGAAATAGACTTAAGAAGTATGTTTTTTTATAATCTAGGCACCTCCTACTAACGGAAGTATTAACTCTAGGCATTCTACTAACGGAAGAAAGTAATACCTCATTTCTTATACTCTGTCTAGTGACATTTTCACATGGAAAAAATTAAACCGGTTATCTACTTTATTAAATAAGCCCATACATAAAAACAAGGAAAGAAAAACAGAAATATATAAAAATATTAAATGCAGTTTATAGTTCAAAATCCGACAAAAAAACTGCCCAATAAATGCAGTTTATTGTACAAAAAAGCTGCCCAATAAAATCCGACAAAAAAACTAGCATACATATAGATGCTAGAAATCATAGGTTTAACTAAACAGCAAAAATCTAACTAATCCAGGCATTCAAAACCACATTAGTGCCATTGCAGCTTGTTTCAAATCTGTCCCTTCATGTTATTTTCTTGCAATGCATGGATTGTCATAATTGTTGCCTTGTTGGTGCTCCTCTTCGTTGCAGTCATGAAGGTTGAAACTACAAGTTCCTTGGTGTAATAACCTCTGATCTAAACTCACTCTCACTGGGAATCGCGAATCTAACATTAGGATCAGATATTGAAGTTACGTCATGCTCAGCTCCACCGATCAACATTCTTTGACTATTCAGTGCATGCTACATAAATAAGAACATACGCTTAGCACACTAATCAAATATGCAAGCAACCGCGGAGTAATTTTAAACTGCTCACCACATCAAAAAGTGCATTTTACTTGCATTATTAGTTTTACCCCCTCTACTTAAGACATGGCACTGAGATCCTCTACGCTCTTTATCTTTGAAAGCTCTCGCTTTTGACGGCTTTGATGAACTCCCAGGCACCTATTACATTTGAACAAAAATCAACCACTTATATAACTTCATCTTCAAGAATATAGAATAACATTACTATTACATAACCTGATTTTTGTTCGGACATCTGCTCCTGTTATGTCCTGCCAGGTTACATATGGTGCAACTTTGCTTCTGTCCTCTTTTGGAATGCTTGTTTGGATTTGACGGAACATGAGGTTCATTTGCGTTCCTAATTCTTTTCTTTCTCGGCCTGCCAGTCATTTTCACAGGAGGAGGAGGTTCTATTGGTTGAAATTCATGCACTCTCATGAATTGCAACCCAGGCACAGGTAATAAAACATTGCCATATGCTGCCTTATACGTGGATTTATGAAACCACATAGATATTACAGACAACGGGTCTAGTTTGCTATGGTATAAAGCACAAATTGCATGAAGGCATGGGATTCCTGTAATATCCCAAGACCTACAGGTGCAAGACCTTTTATCAAGTAAAACAATGTGTTTGTCAACTCCTTCTCCAATTTCATATCCTACATCACCGTTAAACTCAATCCTACACCTAGAAGCATTTTCTTTATTCCCTTGGTATATCTCCATGCAACTTGGACTCCAATCATTGAACCATTTTTCACATAATGACTTCTTGTCCTTGATTTTATTCATTACTTTTAGCCTAATGTCTTCAAGCATGCTAACAATAGGTTTGAATCTTGCCTCAAGAATCCAGGAATTGAAACATTCTGAAATATTTGACACTTGCATCGTGTAGAAAAATATGCTCTACACCACTGATGTTCTGGAGTTTTCTTTAAATCTGTAACAGCTTCCTTACTCATATTGCCAATTGCACTTAAATTCCTTTCAAACTTCTCCTCATATGTGCTCCAAGCACATGCCAAAAATTTCTTTTGAAATTCTCCTCCTCTCCATTTTTTGGACCAATTAGCCCATATGTGTCTAGCACAGAATCTATGCTCTGACTCTGGAAGCACTGTATTAACTGCAAGTGCTATTCCCTGTGTCACAGAAATACATAAAAACATTTACTTATAATTCAATAAAATAAACATTTATTTGAAATAAAAAAATCATCAATAATATATACAATATGAAAATTTATAAAAATCATAAATTATGTATGACCTTTTGTTTGTCTGAAATCAGTGTTAGCTTAGAGCCTTTATCAAGTTCCAATTCTTGACCTAGCCAGCTTAAGAACCATTTCCAATTGGCCTTTGTTTCTTTGTCAATTACAGCCCATGCAATTGGCACCATTTGATCATCTCCATCAAGTCCAACAGCCGTGAGCAATTGGCCTTAGCAGACACCTTTCAGGAAACACCCATCAAGACCAATGATTGGTCTACACCCACCTTGCCAATTCTTTTTACAAGCATTAAACATTATGAACATCCTCCTAAAAACCCTCCTGCCATCCACTAATGAGTCTTTACATAACTCAATTTCTGCTTTTGTACCGGGGTTACTTCTTTTTAAGGCAGCTGCATATGCTTCCAAGTATCCAAACTCAACTTTGTAGCTCTCATCCATTTCTTGAATAATCATTCTTTTTGCTCTCTTGCACTTGTCAAAACTAACATTCAACTTAAGCACCTCTTTGGCTTCTTTTCTCATTTCTTTTACCTTGAATGTTGGTTGCTCGTATACCTTCTTCTTGAAGTATTTAGCTAAATACTTTGCTGAAGCACTTGGTATGGAGAAATGTCTAAAACACCTATGCTCTGGTGTTATGGTTTTTACAGCTAAACCTGGATTTCTGCCATCTTTTGAAATCAACAATACAAATGGGCAGCCTTCTTCATTCTTGCATTTGACCCTCAACCTGGTTGGCTCATTAGGCTTAATCTTTAACTTATAACCGAACTTCACTCCATATTGTGCTATTGCAGTCCTTGCTTCAAGAGCACTAGCAAAAGTCATTCCAGTAATAAAGTAGCTATTTCCATCTTCTTCGTTATAACAGATTCTTTCTGGCGGAAGTTTATTATTGGATTTATCACTAGAAGAATCAGTGGTATCGTCTTCTCCATTCTGAACATCTTCTTGTGCATCACTCTCTTCTTCTGCATCACTCACATAATTAAGCAAAACTTGATTATCATCCCAAAATTCATGAGTAAATTCATTAAACACAGCCCATGCTTGTTCACACCCACTAACATCATTCTGACCACCTACCTCAAGATGCCTTCCCATCCCATCAGAAGCCACAGTAGATCCAATTCTATGCATTTCATTTTCCACATTGTGACAATTTTGAGTTTCCTCAACCGTGCACCTTTTTTCATTCCAAACTTTTTCGATTTCATGCATGTCGTGTGCATAAATTGGGATATCAATATCAGTGGCAGCATAAAAATTAATTTCTACGATCCATGTATATTTTCTAATGTATGTAAGGATTCTCCTAAGCGAGACATCATTATGGATCAGGAACAAACCGGTGTCAACCCCCTTTCCAGGTTGTAGCACAAAAATATTCCTTGTGTTTTTAAGTTTAAAATCAATCTCATACTTCTTCTTTATGCTCTCATAGCTAACAGAATCAACATCAGAAATTGTTATAACATCAGCTTCACCATATTGATATTCCAAATGTCTATTATAAACCCATGAACCGCCATGGTGAAACTTAAAATTGCAAATATTATTCATCCTGCACACAAATAACATACGATTTTTTTATAAGAACGATGTCAAATAGGGAAAAATCACATATTTCAAATTGATTAAACTGATTCGGTTCCCAAAAATTAGATTCAAGAACGGATAAAACAAAATCTATGGAACACACTACAAAATCTTCTTTAATAAACCCAGCTTTGTTCAAAATTAATGTTCTCCCTTGAAATTACAAACCCACTCAATCGAGAACACAAAGGATATGGATTCATTCCAACTACAAATCAATTTAAATCCTATAATAAATAATCCCTAATTCCAGATTTAAGAAGAAAATACAAAAATGAAATATAAACATTATCCCACATGTTACCTTTCTCTACGGTCGAGAAGATTTTGGGTGGAAGACGCTCTAAATCTTGAAAGCTTAACACTCCAAAAGGGTCTAAAGTTTAAACCCTTGTCATCGATGAAAAATAGCGGACGCCATTTGAGCTCCTCTTTGCCGTTCTAGTTTAGTCTAAAGATAAAATGCTGCTCAATTTTAATTAGGTCATATATTGTGGGGTTATTTACACAGGCCTATGCGTGAAAAGAAACGGCACCGTGAGTGGAGGTGCCTAGATTATCTAAAAACGTAATTCTTGGATTTATTTCACCCCAAAAAAAGTTTAGGGTCATATTTCCACTTGAAATAAAACATTAGGGTCATTTTTGCCCCTTTTCCCTTAATTGTTTATTTTGCATCATATTAGACGCTCCCTATGCAGGCTTTTGGTAGGACTCCCCTTACGGTTATTAGCCCAAAGAAGACTTGGGAAGGGGCTCTAGCAGGTCTTGCTGGTTGTATAACCACTACTGCACTATTGTCAAAGTTACTATGCTGGCCCACATCTATGCTGAGGTGGTGTCCAACAGTTTTGTCATCTTTTTCTTTTTTTCTTTTCAAAAAGTCATTAGTTTTGAATTAGTGTTTTTTTCCAGTGCATTGGCTTTTGGGGTTGTAAACTTTTTTGGATCAGTTTTTGGTGACCTTACGGAGTCGATGATCAAGCGTGATGCCGGTGCGAAAGACTCGGGATCCCTCATCCCTGGACATGGTAAAAGACTGTTCTACCCATGTACACTCATACATTAGTTATTGAGTCTTGTCCGGTTTATATGTTATTTGAGCTTGGAGAAATTGTTGGAATGCACAGGTGGAATACTGGACAGAGTAGACAGCTATATATTCACAGGCGGCCTAGCTTATTCTTTCATTCAAATATGTTTGCCACTCTATGGTGTTTAGTTAATGAGATGATAATTTATTGCTTACCCCAAAGGTTTAGGTTTTAAAGACGTACACTTTCAGAAGGCCATATGCTCCATCTTGCAAGTAAAATGTACTTGTTTCAATCTGATATACAAAAAAAGGGTTGAAATTGGAGTACTATTATACTCCCTCCGTAACTTAAAAATCTTCCCACTTTCCTTTTTCGTCCGTAACACAAAAATCTTCTCATTTCTAAATCTTCCCATCATACCCTCAATAATTCTTAAAATAATACACTATTACAACTACTTTTTTTGGATTTATCCTACATTCCACCACATTATTCCACTATTTTCCCATCATACCCTCAATAATTCATATCATCTTTCACTATTCTTAATCTACCTACTTTTGAAATGGGAAGATTCTAAAGTTACGGAGGGAGTATATCTAAAAGCAAACCAGCAGAGGCAGACAGGACAACTCTCTGAAACAAGCTTTAGCAAGTTTTTTTGGCTTTCACGTGATTTTGTCTCTTTATGAAGAATAGTATCGCATATGTGTGATATACCGATATATATAGAGGGTAAGATTCAGGTAAGAATGGTGTTCGGGGAGAGAAATGAGAATAAAATCTGATCATGAAATACACGAATTCAAAGGCTAAGATTAGATATATATTATTGTGATTGTGTGGCTATTAAGTTGAACTTTGAATGGCTATTATAATCATAAAAAGAATGGTTTTAGCTCGAAGTATAGAAGTGTAAAACTCATCACCGTTTATTATGAATAAAATAATGAACAGCTTTTCCATATAAATAGAATTGGAGCATTGGACCATTAAACCCAGTACAATCTCTTAATAAGGACCTTTATTTTCCTTTAATAATTGATTGATTTATTTGGCTTGTTATTTGAAACAATAAATATAATAATCAAGATATTTGGTTTTCAAAAAAAAAAATCAAGATATTTGATTAAATTTATCAATTGTGTAGGTGCATTATTATAATATTATCACTATCAATTTACACTTTGGAACTGTGAATGTTGCACTAAACCTTCCAAATTAATGTAGCAAAGAATTAGAGCCAAATCTAATTCACTTTATTTCTCCTATTAAAAATGGTAACACAATTATTGCTAAGTTTATCAAGTAGTTTTTCCTTAAGTATTATTGAAATATATTTTAGATAAAAATATTATTATACTCCGTAGTTTTTATGCATAGACGCAATATCAACATGGGGTGTTTGACAATTAACTATTGGTTGATTGTGTTAGTTGATAATAGCGAATTCTTTTGGTTGTTTTGATTAGTTGATATTATGATGTTTGATTAAATGACTATTAATAATAAGTTGGTAATTAGTTAAATGACTTTTAAAGGAATAAATTATATTTTTGTTAATGTAATTAGTACAACTACTTAAACAATTACAGTGATTTAAAAATGCAAAATAACAAGTAATAAAAATATACCCAAAAAATTGTATAACAGAAAAGAAAAATGTATTAAAATACTAAACTCACCATAATCAAAATACTGATAATCACTTTGAGCTCATCCTCCTAACAAACAGCTCTTTATCTGCTTCATGAACTAAGCCATAAAGGTTACTTCTTTCCCACAATTGTTCCATGTGTGTAAGTTATCTCCTGCTAATTATGACACCTAATTGCAAATTTAAAAATGGGTGTTGCCTGGTTAAGATCAATTTTTCGGATGTACGTTTGATTGTAGACTAAACGCAATCGGTGGCGGAACCAGAACAGTTTTTGAGCAGGTGCCGGTGTTTACCTAAAGAATTACTCCGTATACAACAATAACTTCATATATTCCCTCCGTCCCGTAAACAACTTCCCACTTTTCTTTTTGGGCAGTCCCGAAATTAATTCACACTTCAATACTTTCTTTATTTGACAAATTATCTACATTAAAACGGTGTCAAACAGTGCCAAACAGTGTCAAAATGTGAACTTAATTGCGGGACGGAGGGAGTAGTAATTACTTAGTTACATAAAACTTGATTCATTAGAAGCCCGTTTGGCAGCCCTACTTTTCGGATTATCAGCCTTATCAGTCAACTTTTTTCACCAAATACGTAGCTTTTGATTTGGTGTGCTGAATTGTGTAATAATAAAAAATACGGAGTGGTAAGATTGGACTTGCTTTTCTGGCTTTATTGGCTGAAGTTGCTTTTCAGGCGATTTTGATATTACCAAATGACCTCTAATTTAAATGACTTCATAGACTGAGTTTATATTTGATCACTAGTATATAAATTTTTAGACATTCCAACTAAAATATTTCATTTTTATTTTAGAAATAATTAGCATTCTTAAATGATAAATTGATCATCAAATATTAAAATAGAAAACTTATAACATCATGGTTATTATCAGTAATCTCATTATTTTCATCAGAAACATTTCTCAAAATATATTGCAGTTACCTAATTTAAGTATGATCTATATAAATGTCTTTATATCATATATACAAATTTGTCGTAAACATCATTAATTTACAACTGTATACGGAGTACAATAGTACTTTATAAATTTAGTCAACTACTCCGTATTATACAATTCAAAAATTATTGAATTACATAAAGTAAATCAAGAATAAAACATTAAAACTACACAACCTGTAAAAGTAAAATTTACCCTCACGGCTTGAGGCTTCCACTAATAAAATTGCACCGGAAGCAGACTTGAGGCTTCCGACTCGTATTAGTTATACGAGTACTATATAATTAGATGTGGTTTTATTTTTCGGTAGCTTCACTAGTTTCCCGTTTCACTTAAACAAACGGGAAGCTACTGAAGAAGATGAAAGTTTCAGGGACAGGGGCACCGACGGATAACCACATATATTATATATATACCTTGAATCTACCAGCGAAGGAGGAGCGTCGGCACTGGCTCGCCCCTCCCTCATTCCGCCGCTGAACGCAATACATACAAACTTATCATATTCAATTTGTATTAAAAACACTTTTATATATGAAGTATTTAGGATGTTTTTATTTGGACTGGAATTCGCTGGTCTAAACTGATCTGGTCTGGTTTGATAAATGTCTGGTTTCTATATATTTAATAACTAATGAAATCTGGTCTAGTCAGAACTAGTCTGGTCTGGTTTGAGCGGGTCTGTATAAGCCTGGTCTGGTCTGTGACTGAAAACACATGATATGGTATTGAAACATAAATGAAAGTTGATGTATTTATAAGCTTGTGGACTTGAATAAATGACTGAATCAATTATGAGAGTCGAACTAGAAAAAGAGGCTTTCTATTTTTGGGGCAAAATAGACCGAGTTACTGCAAATTATACTGTGGGATCGGTATACCATGAGCATGGTATACCCATTCCAATATGGTACCGTTTTTCCATAACAAACAAAACATACGCTGCATGCTATTTACGCAATTGTTAGTTGGTCACTTGGTCACGTGATATCTCCACT
Source organism: Cuscuta epithymum (assembly GCA_945859915.1). Lineage (NCBI taxonomy): Eukaryota > Viridiplantae > Streptophyta > Magnoliopsida > Solanales > Convolvulaceae > Cuscuta > Cuscuta epithymum. Next base: position 102,306 of record CAMAPF010000167.1, read on the forward strand.
CACTTGCACACTAGAACATCCTTCCCCACCGGCCCAGGCATCCACGTCTCTCTCTCAGTCTCTCTTCTTCTTCTTCTTTTTTTTTTTTTACTGTTAATGTTTGCAAATGTTTTTATTTTAATTTAAGAACATTGGGATATAATTAAATTTTTGTGATCAAGTTTTCAACTTTTCATCCTTTCTATATAAAATAATTACTTTTTCATTCTCTATTAGCCTTGTTGATACACTTTTATCTTTTTTTATTATTCAACTAAAATTACAACCAAAAATTAATTATTATTTTTTCAAAATAAATATTTTTTTATATTTATAAACATTTTTAGTCATATTTATAAACTTTTTTATAATATCTTTCTTATCTCTTTTATATATTTTTAGTGTTTCTAAGACATTAAGTTTGTTTATTTCGATTTAAATTTGATAAAACATGAGATTACATTTTTCATGGATGTAAGTTTTTTTTTATAAACAATTTCTGGAGTTACATTATTTGATAGTATATGGAGTTACATCTTTTTATGGGCAAGTTACATCTTCTTGTGAATGAGTTACATCTTCTTGTACGCGAGTTACATTTGGACCGACCTTAGCAAGTTACATTTTGCATACACCTAAGTTAGATTTTTCATCAAAGCGAATTACATTTTACCATAACACGAGTCACATCACAAAATAAACTCCAGCTATTCAAACAAAGAAATTAATTTTTTGGCAAAAAAATTAATTTTTTGACTAAAAATGTTTTTTTTGTAAAAACATTTATTTTTCTTTGAAACATTTTTATGACCTTATTAATCCGAAAAACAAAACATATTAGCTACTTATGTAAATTAATTTGAGCAATTAAACTTTTTGTTTTCATTGCTTACATTTGATAGTGTATGGAGTTGCATCTTCTAATGTGCGAATTACATTTTGTTTATGCGTGAATTATATCTTCTTATACACGAATTACATTTAGACTCGCCTTAACAAGTTACATTTTGCATACATTTAAGTTAGACTTTCCATCATCGAGAGTTACGTTTTCTATAACATGAGTTACATCACAACATACAACCTTGCTATTGAACAAAAGAATCATTTTTTTTTGCAAAAAAATAAATTATTATTTTGGCCAAAAATTGTTTCTTTGACAAAAAAGTGATTTTTAAAAACACAATTTTTGGACTTTGATATTAAAAACATAACGTGTTCACTTTTAAGTAAACCCCTGCCAATGAAACAAATAAAAAAATTGAAATAAAAAACTGATTTTTTTTAGAAAAAAATGATTTTTTGGCAAAAAATGATTTTAAGGAAAAAAACATTATTTATGAGCTTAATATTAAAATAAAAACATATTCACTATTTACGTAAAGTTATTGAGCAATTAGATTCCTTGTTTTCATTGAAATCAATGTTTTATTTTTATAATCCGTATTAGACAAATTACATTTCGATTCGCTTGCAGTTACATTTTTTATTAGCGTGACTTACATTTTTTACACGTTAGTTACATCAAAATGCTGCTGGACAATGAAACAAAATGTAACTGTTCACCCGTGTGAACAGTAACACGTGTTTTGCATGTGGGAGCAACATACTCACCGTGGACTGCTCCCACGGTATACGAACTGCCGAATTACATGTCAAGTTTCAAATACTAAGGGTGCATTCGGTAACGTTTCTGTTTTTCGGTTTGTGTTTTTTTTCTTAGAAAAAAAAACGTTTGGTAAAAAGTTGTTTTTGTTTCCAAAATCATAATCTTTGTAAGTGTTTTTAGAAAACAAAAACATAATTCTGAAATCCACGAAACATAGTTTCTATAAATTTGTTATCATTTATCTTCAATATCCAACTACCGGGACACCACCGGGACACTACCGGCCACCACCGGACCACCACCGACCACCACCGACCACCACCAGACCACCACCAGACCACCACCGGACCACCACCGGCCACCACCGGACCACCACCAGACCACCACCGGCCACCACCGGACCACCACTGGACCACCACCGGCCACCACCGGACCACCACCGGACCACCACCGGACCACCACCGGCCACCACCGGACCACCACTGGGCCACCGCCGGCCACCACCGGACCACCACCGGACCACCACCGGCCACCACCGGCCACCACCGGACCACCACTGGCCACCACCGGACCACTGACGGACCATTACCGGACCACTGACGGACCATCACCATTCACCAGCCACCATCAGACCGCTTCCGGCGACTCCCGAGACCATCATCGGACTATCATGGACTACGAAAAATATTTATTTGTTTCTTGGAATGACAAAACTGAAAATGAATTAGCACTAAAACAGAACGATTTCGAAAAACTGAGAATAGAAAACTAAAAACAGTTTTTTGTTTTTTTAAAAACCAAAAACACAAAACTCAAAACTGTACCGAACGAGCCCTAACCTTTTAAATTCTATTAGCTGAATCGTTTAATGTATAAATTAAAATTAAAAGTTACTTCGCTTCCTCCGTTGTATTTTTGTGAAATGGCAGAAACAAACACATATTGTCGTCATATTTAAGTACTTTTTAGAATTTATATTGCCTCCGTCCCACACTCCCACTAATATTTGGACAAGGAGAGGTGACACGGTCATTAAGAAAAGTGAATTTATGTGTTTGATATTGAATTGATAAAGTGAGAATAAAGTAAGAATGTTTTAGAACCACACAAATTGGAGAAATTGTCCTAAATAGCAGTAAATGAGGTTTGAAATTTCAAAACAGGACTATTATTTTCTTCTTCCCGAAATTGGAGTTGTTACTTCCGTGTATGAAAAATACGGCTATAAATGAAAAATATTGTCATTAATTACAATAAATACTTTCATGTTAGTATTTATTGTATTTAAAAATGAAAAATGCACTGTGCTGCAACTATTTGGCAATCACGCCTACAAGATGACAGTAGATACTACGGAGTATCATATTAGTCCAATTTCGAGATTAAAAACATAGTAGTCTTGTTTTGGAATTTCAAACTCCAATTACTCCTATTTTGGAAAATCTCCCCACAAATTTTACCAAATTTGATATGAGACAATCTTAATTCAATATTAACTAGACCATATATCTTTATTCATTTCCCTCAGAATCACAATACAAGTGGAGGAGAAGGTGAAGAAGATGGAACATGCAAAGGTCCAGAAAAGCAAATCTTGTGCTTCAAGAGAGTGAGGCAGTGAAAACGTTCCTTTAGTTTCTAAGGGCCCTACCCCACTATCCTTTACAAGAACACAAATTCTGACATGAAGAGTCTTAGCATATTATATCAAAGTTACCAACAAAAAGAGATGTGAATTGTGGGCGCAATAAAGAGTGTTTGGCTTTAAAGATGACTTGATGAGAATACAAAAAGGATTGCATTTCATGTAACCAATCACAAACTTAAAGAAAGACAACAAAAACGACCAATTCAATTACAAACTACTCCCTCCGTAACTTTAAAATCTTCCCATTTGAAAAGTAGGTAGATTAAGAATAGTGAAAAAGAATATGAATTATTGAGGGTATAATAGGAAGATAGTGGAATAAAGTGATGGAATGTAAGATAAATCCAAAAAAGTAGTTGTAATAGTATATTATTTTCAGAATTATTGAAGGCATGATGAGAAGATTTAGAAATGTGAAGATTTTTTTGTTACGGACGAAAAAGGAAAGTGGGAAGATTTTAAAGTTACGGAGGGAGTACAAAGTAGCTAGAAAAGAAAGAAAACCGTTGGCAAATCAGATACATGGGCAAGCTAGGGTGAAAAATACTAGATCAATTTTGATATATCCTATTTATCATATTTAAAAAACATTGGATTTGTAAAAAGTTTTTATATACGTACTGACATTTTGGATGTAATACGGTACTGATCAGTTACTTCATTATTATGGTAACAATACAACTTCAATTCAATAATTTCTATACAATATATTATAAATTGAAGAGATCGAAACACAACATTAACATAAAATAAAATAAGTGACATTATATCAATTCTTTGAATTGTTTTTTCTTTTTTCTTGGAGATCAGTATTATATACTCCGTATATCTATGTTGTGCAAATTGTTTTTTGGAGAATGTGTTATTTTTCACTATGTGGACGTGCGTTGAAATATTGAAATACAATTATTTTAATTCTTGATCAAAATTGAATAAGACAGTAAATCCAGTAATTTGTTAGTATTAGCATTTTATAAATGTTTTCAAATTTCAATAATGCATTTTAGTGTATCACTAATAAGGCCAATTTTGTATATTTCATTTGGCATTTAAATATTTAATAATATACAAATTTGACACTTTTGCCTATATTGTATTCAAATTTCAGTACGTATGATCCCTTTTACGATATCATATTTAAATTTTGGCATTAATTAAAATATCTGTACAAGACATACTCATATAGTCATATGTTTACCAATTTTGAGCTTGGTGAACTCCAAAGTCCTAACAAAATGTTTGATCGAGCAACTAAAGCAAGTTGCCAACAATAGTCCGTAAGGATGTTTTCTTTTGGACTGAAATTTGCTGGTCTGATCTAGTCTGGTCTGGTCTAATCTGGTCTGGTCTGGTCTGGTAAACGTCTGCTTTTTGTGCATTTTATAACTACGGAAGTCAAATCAAGTCTGATCTGGTCTTGTCTGATCTGGGACTGAAAACAGTTCAAAAGAAAACATCCTAATATAATATCAAGAAATTTGACAGCGCAAAAATCAATCAAATATCAGTAGTATAATAGGAAATGTTACTTCATACGGACTTACGGAGTAGTAATTGTCTTGGGAAAGGTAATAACATGGATATTTCCAACAGGATAAACTATTAATTGTATGATACAACAAATTTTGATTGATTAGCTATGGAGTTTTTTGTTGAGATTGACTAGCTATTGATAAAAATAGAAATTACTCCTATTTCAAAATGCATCATGGTAGACCAATTTATGTCGTTGAGAATGTGTTCCATCTTTTGACTTTCACTATTTACGGAGTGCATAATAATGCCAAAACAATGCTGTTTTATGTCAATAATATGTGCTTAAGAAACATGGTCAGTCTAGTTTTTCATTCTCTCCATCAATTTGGCATAAAATAGTAAATTAATATTAAGAATATATAAGAGATTTTTTAATAAATTTAACTAATAAACAAGTCATGAATAAAAATGTGGTTTAATTTAGTAACTTTTGGTAAGTATAATTATGTTCAAAGTTTACATCATAGTGATTGGATGTAGATATTTATATGATGTGAAGTTTAAACACAATTATAATCTATAAAAGTTACTTTGTCACATTTTTGTCCACCACTTTTCCAAGAACAATATTAGTGAAATTTTCTATATTTAATCCTTAGCTCTGCCTACTTTTTTGTGAAGAGCTATATGATTCCTTTAATCGTTGGTTAGGTCCACAATATCTATGCTACACTCAGGGGCGGAACAAGGATTTAGTTAATCATAGGGGGGCAAGAAGGAGCACATATATACAACAATAAAGAGAAAATTCTCTAAATAGGAATAAAATAAAAATAAAGTTCACAAATGGGATTATCATTGTTTTATTTCAAAATAGAACTTATTCACTTCTATTTGAACAAACTTTAACCAAACATATTTTGTCCTATTTTTACTCATATATATATGTAATTATTTCATCAGAAATGATCATGTCAAAACAATCTGATAGGATCCGACGCACGGCTATCTGTGTTTGATGTGCTTATGGGTGAATTGTTTTTTAAAAACGATGTCTTTAAAACGTAGACCGTGCCTATTAAATATGTAACCGTTTTATACTAATGAACTTTATGTAACTTATGGAATACTATAAGTTTTGTTGGATTTCACATATGAATCACACGATTTGAAATATATAAGGTAGAGCTCGAAAAAGTTTTGTATACTTTCAAATGCAAATACGAATTTTGGTTTTAGATTAATAAAACTTTAGTTGTGAACTGATAGAGAAAAAACTAGATTTATTCGTAATTTAATTTGAAGATGAAAAAAAAACCATAGTTCGAATCTTAGTATTTCGAAGTAAGAAGCAGATAATTGAAGAAGAAAAGAAAAACAAGAAGAAAAAATCAGAGAGGAGTCGAGAAAATGAGATAACCGAACTGATTGGTGAAGAGGAGGAGCGAATGACCGAAGAAGAAGTGGAAGTAGCTGCAGTTTTTTTTAAAATATAAAACAACACCATATTGAGAAAGGTAAACCATGGTATATAGCTTTCGCCCCACTCCCCTTTGATTCCTTGTCGAGATCAAGTTATACTAGTTTTGATTATAAACTACATGCAATTTTTATTAGTCATTTTCATATTTGGATTTTCAAATTTATTGACTGTTTCAACTATATAAATGATATGGTTTTAACTTTTATTTTCTCCAAAAAAAAAATTCATAAATTACAACAAGTCCAATGAATCGTGATGAACTACTTTTGTCGAAACCAGGAAGCATACTTTTAGACTGATCCCCCCCCCCCCCCCCGTTTCATATTACTTTTATAATATAAGATGTGGACATGCTTAAGTACATTACAAAAATTTAAATATATTTTAATAATTAGAAATTGCCCAATATAGGAGTAAACATTAATTTTCTACCTTTAATACCCCTAATCTAATTAATTCTAAAATAGGACTTGTTTGATCCTTCTAAAATATAAAAAACTCATTTTTAAAAAAAAAACATATTAAAATTATAAAAGCTTAAAAAAATTAAATTTTTCTAAAAAAAATACAAAAACTTTAAAAATAAATAAAAACTAGATAAAACACATTAAAAATATAAAAAAATCATGGAGACCTTTCGTTCAGCTTCGGCCATCGTCCAACAATGCCACCTTCGATCAGCGAAAAAATGCCATTTTATGTAAAAACTTTCATTTTTCTTCGAAAATGTCATAAAGATGGCATTTTTACTCTTTGGAAATGTCAATTTTTTTTCAAAAACTGCCATCAAGATGACATTTCTGACAAAAGTTGACATTTTTTCTGTCGGTCGGAGCTAGTGGTGCTAGGAGGTTGTTGAGGCGGCGGCAGATGCTTGCATATGTTTTTTTAAATTTTTTACATTTTTTATTTTAATTTTTTTAGCTTTTATATAATAATTTTTTATTTTAATAAATTTTTTGTTTAATACAGAGTATATTTTATTTAATATATATTTTCATGATTTTTTTATTGTTTTTTTACATTTTTATGTTTTAATTATTATAAAATAGTTGGGGCTTGGATGAGTATATTTGTCCAATCACTAAAATTACTCCTGTTCAAAATATGATACTCCTACTTTTGCATTTTCCCTATGTTTTACTCCTATCTAGAGAATTCACTCTCTAATAATTTAGGATGCTTCCTAAAGCGGGAAAGATAGGATTAAACATAAATAAATATGATTAAATTATCCGACTATTGTTTAACGTGATCTAATCGAGCCAAACTATGCAAATGATTATTTTAGTGTGGATTGAATCGTTTGGTTGTTTACTTCCAGAGATACTTTGTAATTAAGGATTGAATCAAGGGAAAGTGGGAAACCACAAGGTAGGAGTCTGATTATGAACGTGTGTTAATTGTAGTTAGTTTTTGGACTATAACGTAATTGTTATCATTTCAACGCATAACTACAACCATGCTCGACTTTCACACTTAATTAGCTCTATGCATGTTTTATTTATTTCCATTAGCCTAAATATCATTATGATTGAATTATTATGCTTTAATTTTTGGTGAATCTCTTTAATGTGTAAAACGTTTTAATTGCAATGTGCAGCGCTAGCAATTTCACACACTCCATTTCAACATTGTTAACATCAAAGGGCGATATCATAAATAATTCCTGTAATTGATACACATAAATATACATGTACATAATCATATGTATAACTTTCTAAATCACACGATAATTTAATCGATCATTACGCGAAACCATACATCTTTTTATCTAGAATAGCGGTCCACGACACTAACGAACTTGGCATCTATGAATTCATTTTCCTAATCAACAATCTCATATTCCATCATTAGCTCGAAACATAATAAAATGCTAGATCCAGGAGTTGATAAAAGAATTATTATATTTCTTCTAATAGAAGTACTTTCCTACATCATAAAACTTGGTAAAATCTTGGCCTAAATTTAAATAACATGAGGAAAGCATAATGACTGGATTGACTGAATGAGGATGAGTTTGTTGATTCCGGGTTGTGTAAAGTACAGATATATAATACGGAGTATGAGTGATTAATCCGTATTAGTATTTTTCTAATGCCCAACTCTTATGTCTGATCAGTTGATAATTTTGCCTAAAACTTGAGTTAATATTTTTCTTAAAGCTTTTTCCTATTTGAAAATGTTGTCGGAGGTGAGTGTTCTTTATAGATATAAAAGTATTACTAAAAGTCAAACCAGTTATTAATTTGATAACACATTTAAAATATAGTAGTTATTAGTACTATAGAAATTGCTCTAAATAAGACTAAAACTTTGATAAAATACATAAATAGGACTACATGTATTTTGTTATTAAAATATGACTTATTTGATCCTATTAACAGTATAAAAAGTATTAAACTTCCCCTATTAGAAATGAATAAATTCTATTTTAGGAAGAAAACAATGATATGCCTACATGTGGACTTTGTTCATGTTTTAGTCTTATATAAGGAATTCTCTCTTAGTAATACGGAGTATTATTTTTTCCTTTTAGCTTCTAAAAATATTTCTCAAATTATCAACAAATTACTATATTAATTAAATGGATCTCACTCAAAACAATTTGTAAGTGATAATCAAAGAGGACAAAATAAGAACAATGAAAGTCAACAGAATTCAACTATAGGTAGAAATGTAGAATTAGTTGGACAAAAGAATTAATTCACCTCCCCAATGTTGAAAGGAGTATGTGAAAAAAAGATGGAGTAACTTGTTAAAGGTTGGTGTTGAAGAAGATATAAGTTAAGCTAAATTTGTCAAACATACGGACCTTCATTGGAGTAAAGGTAAACATGACTATAAGGTGGATTGAATTAGAACTATGTGGTGTATTTGGAAAATACTGAAAAGAAAGAAGACTACAATAGGATGAAATCATGTAAAAGAATTATCATGTTTTTGATGGGTTTAATGCCCCAAACCCCCCTGTGATTTGGAAATTCGGCGCATTAGCCCCTGTGATTTAAAAAATGCGTCAAACCCCCTTGTGTTTTAATTAATCATGCGCCAAATCCCTTATGTGAACAAATTCAATTGTCAAATAAAAGAAAAATGATTAACATTTTTGTATGATTCAGATATTTTGACATATTTATTTGCATATTCAATCAAAATATTAGGAAAAATGATTTTCAAATCGTTAAATTTATTCATAAAGGGGGTTCTGTGCATGATTAATTAAAGGGAAAAATACGGTTATATGACTAAAAGAAACAGAGTTTCTCAATGTATGACTGAAAATGAATTATGTCCCACGTATGACTAAAAACGTGCCTATGCATATAGATGGATATTTAATATACATGCAATGTTACTCTATTACCCCTTGTGATCACACGTTTAATACAAAAAGGAATCTTTTCAAAATGGAATCAAGGTAATTAATACGCAATATTGTAGAAACCGTAAATGCTACTCCTAATGACATGGAGTCATATTTTAAAAAAGGACATTCGTGATTTACAATTAATTAATAATTGATATTCGTAATATTTTCTTTTGCATGTATAAACTGCAGTATAATATAATTGAAGTTTACATTGAATTATTTTACAATTAGATTTAGAACGAACTATTCCCATAGACATATTTATACTAGAGTCATATTTAGTAGATAATGGCTAAATGATTTTACAATACTATTTTCTTTATGTTATTTGGCATTTTAGTAAATGTAAAAGCAGTAATAGAAGTCAGTAGTGCAATAAACGTAAAGGCAATGAATAGTGAAAGTTATTGCCCATAGGATGGCAATAAAATAAAATTAAATCAGCAAGAAAAAAGTGAGGGCAGTAAATGTACCGATTAAATCGGGAAAAAATGAGGGCAGTAAATGTACCGATTAAATCAATATTAGAGAAAATGGGGACATAGATAAATTATTGCCCAATTGATACATAAATAATAGCACATTTGACAATCAAACGAATGTACACTGTCCATACATAGGACAGTAAATGAATACAAAAAATTATAACACACATAATGAGGACATCACACTACATAATTTACTTCCGTGATACATACGGGTGTAGTAAGAAATGGGAAATATGACATATAGGGCATAATAAAAGTTATTGCCTATAGGATGACAGTAAAATTTAATCTATAGAAAAACGAGGGCATGCAGTAAATATACCAATTAAATCAATAATAGAGAAAATGAGGACATTTTTATATATAAATTACAGCCCAATTGATACATACATGATAACACATTAGACAATTAAATGAGAACATTTGAAGTTTTTATTTTTGAAAATGAGTACATTAGATGTTAATCACTAATAATATCTCTATTACTATAGAAATAAGACATGTGTACTTGACTATCCACATACAGGAGGACAATAAATGAGCACATAAAATTATAACATACATAATGAGGACATTAGTACACTACATAGTAGTAGTAGTAATAATAATAATAATGATAATGATGATGATAATGATAATGATAATAATAATGATAATGATAATGATAATGATAATGATAATGATAATGATAATGATAATGATAATGATAATGATAATGATAATGATAATGATAATGATAATGATAATGATAATGATAATGATAATGATAATGATAATGATAATGATAATGATAATGATAATGATAATGATAATGATAATGATAATGATACTGATGATGATGATAATGATAATGATAATGATAATAATAATAATATTAATATTAATAATAATAATAATAATAATAATAATAATAATAATAATAATAATAATAATAATAATAATAATAATAATGTAAGCATATATCATGTGTGTATTCCCCGTCCTCGTTTCTAGGATGTCATTTAGACATTTACAATTTTACATCCATACAGCCATATTACTAGGCACTTAGCAGTTACCATAGTGAAATTAATTCATTTTTAATTTATTCTTTATGAGGAGTTTCACATAAAAGTTTGTTTACGTCTATCCTACTTGATCGGCAGTTACCATACTTATTTATTGTCTAGTGCAGGACATGATTGGAATTTAAATAAATAATAATGGAGGCACGTTTATGACCATGTACGTGATAGGAGCATTAGATTAGGAAAAAACCCGGTGAAGTCATACTTTGAGAACATCATGTTCTTTTAGTCATAAGAGAGATAATTTTCTCTTAATTAAAACACAAGGGGTTTTGACGCATTTTTTAAATCACAGGGGGCTAATGCGCCGAATTTCCAAATCATAGGGTGGTTTGGTGCATTAAACCCTGTTTTTGATCGGTAGTGGAATTTGAGGATTAAGGTACTTTTTGTTTTGTTTTGTTGTAGCATGTGACCAGGGATGGATTTAGGGGGGGGCGGGGGGGGCGGGGGGCGACCGCCCCCCTTGGACATTCAATTTTTTTAACCATATATGTAATATTTTCATAAAACTTTCATAATTTAATTAGACTCGCCCCCCTTAGCTTTTAATTTTCATAATTAATATATATAGTCTTACATAATGTAATACTTAATTGGAGATTTAAAAGAAGAAACATCTAAAATAATTTACATAACTTAAACAAATAAACAATAGAGTAACTCGTTATTTAAGATTTAGGATACTTATTATATAAGAATTCCTAGTTTTGTAATGTTTAATTATCTTTATTAGATAACAAGTACTGGATTTCGTAAAACATATATCAAACAATATGGTGAATAAGAGAATATTGCGCAATGGAGAATATTGCAGAAAATGCTCATTTATACATTATATGACTAGAATAAGAGAATTTGTTCATGATTTGCATTCCATACTTTAGAAAAGCACGATTGGGGTTCCGACCTGATTTTAATATGGTGACAACTCCGGTACCTTTCTAAAATATGGGGTACCGTACCTATCATTCATTTGATTGGACCACATTACTTTATCATTTTTAATTTAGATTTAAATAATTCAACTGCTACATTCTCATTGGTCTATGTGGACAAAGGTATGGTACCTTATGGGTACCATAGAATCTACCTTTTAATATTATTGAACAAGATCCAAATTTAGCAGTATATGATACTCCGTATCTTTCATTAAGTTGAATCTACATTTACACAAGGCATTGAGCATATGAGAGTCCTTAAAATTACAGCTATTCATGACAATAATTCTAGTTTGATGGCACCGAAAAGGCGTTCTTAGAGAACAGTATTCATTCACAACATACTTTAACCTTTACCAAAAAAAAAAGGATGACACCCCATCCCTGAGGGGCCCCCAACACCGACCGGACGGCACGATGGGAGGATGTAAATTGGACTATAATCACAATCTGTCCCCGGTACTTACAGAGGCCCTATGCATTTTTCAGCATAGTAACCCCTCATCGTAGTTGCCGGGATTCGAACCCGAGACCTAACCCTTGTGGCACTCCCTCGCTACCAGTTGAGCTACGCCCACCGGTGCTTTAACCTTTACCATAAAGTGGTCATTATTATTTTTTATTATAGTGACATTAATGTTTATGCGTGTACAATTTTCATTTTTGTTAAATAACTTTTCTTGGTATATTTTTTCTTATATCATCGTACTAATTGTGTTTATTTCTAAGTGAAAAACAATGTTTAAATTAAGTACTACTCGTGTTAATAAAATTAAATTTTTTAAACATATAAATGGTTTAAGTAGTTGTACTAGTTAAATTAATAAAAAATTAATTGATATCCTTAAATGTCATTAACAAATTATCTACTAACTGTATACACAAATTTAACAAATTACAAACTGCTAACAATGGTAAATCCTCCTATGATCAATGGTGTTCACAAAATAAAATCTACCTGACAATTGAAAAAACTAAATCCTCCTATGATCAATGGTGTTCACAAAATAAAATCTACCTAATAATTGAAAAAACTATTTCTTCAATCGTTGAAATGTGAACTTATTCTCAAACACCCCAAATACTAAGACAATCGTTGAAATGTGAACTTATTCTCAAACACCCCAAATACTAAGACATTTAGTATGTTTTCTTTTGGACTGTTTTCAGTCCCAGACCAGAGTACCAGACCAGATCAGACCAGACTTAAACAGACCGGGCCGGACCAGACTAGACTTAAACAGATCAGACCAAACCAGACCAGACTTGGGTAGTTATAAAATACACAGAGATCAGACGTTTACCAGACCAGACCAGACCAGACCAGCAAATTTCAGTCCAAAAGAAAACATCCTTAATTCGGAGGAGATATTGTAAACATGTGCTCCATAAATGCGAAATCTAACCATTACATAAATTCCCCATTAAATGCATGATCTAACCATTACATAAATTCCCCATTAAATGCATAATCTAACTATCACTTTGAGCTTTTAGTTGAGACAAGTCTAATCCCATAATGTAATATCATAGTCCTCTTAAGGGATTATAGTAGACAAACATTCCTGTTCAAGAACCTCCCCACCATCCAAAATTGTAATACAAAAAAACACCATGCAGAATTGACTCATTCAACAACACAATCTGAAAAGAACATAAAACCATCGATCACCCAGAATTGTTACCCAAGTATTTTTTTAAACTTCTGATTACTGTCAACAGATTTCCCAGCACAATTAATAACCAATAATCATCACAGCACTGCCCCAATTAGAAAATAAAAATCTATAGGCAAGAAAGTAAAAACTGAAAATGTTCTTTTTCTCATACTTAAAAAACAGAGAATGATCAGAAAAACAATTAACATTTAACACCTCCAAGCAGAAACAGAGATGAGCTCCTTCCTCTGCCAGAAAAGCACAAGAGAAGACTGTCTCCTCTCCACATAAAACCCCCTCACCGGAGTTCTCTTTACCACGCACTCTGCTTGAGATTCATTCAGGTTGCTGAAAGTCACCGGCAAGAACCCCGACGACAGAAACTCAGTCTTCCAGTTCTGCGTTTTCTCGGGCCAACTACTCCGTTCCGCCACGATCTTCTCCATTGCCGGTTGTATGAAGAACGTCTCGATCTTCCGAAGGGCGTCGAAGTTCACATTCACGGCGTCAAGCGATTCTAGGAGGTTCGAGAAGTACTGAACGGCATTGATCACTTGGTTAGGAAACAGCATGTCCGTCCGGTCGCAAGGTCTGTCAATGGAAACCACAATCTTGGGGTATAACTTCTTCACGAACCCGAGAACAGAAGCGTGCGAGAGTTGATGCGCCCCGAAACAGCTGATCGGGAGATTGACGGCGATGGCTTCGCCATTACCGTCCTCAGAGACGCTGTCAAGAAGATCATTCAAGGAATCAACGGTCACAATTTCGAACTCGAATGGGATATTGAATTCACTGGCCGACTCGATTAAGGTTTCCCCAGTGAGACGAAGCTGCTCGTGATCATCCTTTTCCGGCGAGGCTAAGACGGTAATTTTGAGTGTGGCTACGCCGGAGCTCCTCACGGAAAGCTCGTGCATCAGAGAAGCCCAATGCCCGCCACACCCGATATCGAAATCGATGATTCGGATCCTGTCGAACCCTTCCAAAGCTTCTAGAAGAGCTTGATTGCAAGTGAAATTGGTAAAGTATGTGATCGGAGAGATCTCGGAGAATGACTTGTAAGCGGCGAGCTTGTAAATAACGCTGAACTGTGGTACAGGGGATGATGAAGAAGAAGATTCGAGGATTGATTCGAGAGACTGTTTACAATAGAAAGCTGCTCGGAGAAAAGGGTTACCGGTGGGGGAGAGGTAGTGATTGAGCCGCGCCAATATCGCTTGCGCGAGATTCGGTCTGCCGGACTGGACAAGCTCCGCCGCCGTGAATAGCTCGTCGATTATGGCTTGTTGCTGATAATTCGACTGCGACTGTCCAGTTTCTTCTCCAGAGAGATAATTGGGGGGCAATTGCAACTGATGAGGTTGCGGCGGCGCAATGTCAAACAGAGATCCCTGGAACGGAGATCCGCCGGGTTCTTGAGCTCCTCGGTTCTGCCTCTTCGCCGGCGGCGGTACGAGGTGGCTCTGTTCATGCCGGGCGTACGGCAATGGCAGGAAGACTGAATGGTTTTGCGTTTGCTGCGTTTGTTGGAGGTTCATCAACAGATCCGGGTCAAATCCAGAAGGGAAAATGGGTACTTGCGGGTTTTCCGGCGGGTTGGGGGGCCTGCTCACCGGGAAACCTGATCCGGGCATAGAAGAGGTGATGGCTGGGATGAAGCCTTCGCCGGAACTCACCGGGTGTAAGCCAAACGCTTGATCCATGGCCGGATACCCGGCGTTAAAGCCGTACTCCGCCGGACCGGAAGCCTGCAAAACCTTGTTCAGGCTAGCCATTGACGGTCCATCCACATCCCCCATGATCCAACGGAGCAAAGGCTCCTCATCAGGGGAGGCCGCAACTGAGCCAGAAAACTCCCACTCGTCCATTCCACATTTCTCCGCCGTCACTGCGGCGGAGTCTCGGCCGGCACCGAACCCAAGACACGGCGGAACAGGTTTGAACAGCTCAGATTCAGATTCCCCTCCCCCTGCATTAGAACTGGTGGCAGTGGTGTTGTCCTGCTTCCACCTTGAACCCGGGTTACCAGAAACCGCCGCCACCCTGGCCGTGTCCGACGAGCTAGCCCCGCCGCCTCCGCCGCCCCCGCCGCCGCCGCTGCCCAGAGAAGAAGACAGCGTTGAAGATGAAGCAAGAGACCTATCCAGAACAGAGGAGGGCTCACTACTTCCAACAAAACAATATTTTCCCTTATTCCAACAATCTTCTGCTGACAAAAGACAGTCTTTTCCAGAATTATAATCGCTGGTATGAAATTCCTGAACGGCCCCCTCCTCCTGGCTTTCAAATTCAAAGGGAAAGGGCATCCTCTTCATATAAAGCCCTTAAATTTCCCAGATTCACCTCCCAAGAAGGAAAATTGCAGAATGATCCTGAAACCCAAGTTCTTCAATTGCATCAAGAATGGAGTAGAACCTCCATTCTGCACAAAAAAGAGAGCTTTTTGGTACTTCTTAGCTTTTGTCTTAGCTTCTTCGAAATTAGAACAGGCTGGAGTCAGGGATGAAGAGGAGTGATATAGAATTGTTGGGTTTCTTCGGTTCCTGGTTTTGCTGCAAGAAATTAAATTTCTTCGGTGCTTGAAGTAATCTGTTTTTGGCTTCGAAGGTCTGCCATGGAAGGATGCGTGCAACCTAAAAAAGCAGTAAAGTAGCCTTCACCGATTTCTCTCTCTTGTACTGTCTTTCTTTTTGTTTTTGTTTAATAATTTTATTATTATTGTACTCTCCTCTTTTTCTTTTCAATAATGTCACTGTAGTTTTTACTCCGCGATCTTTAATTTATTTAAAAATGATTTTTGTGGCTTTGGCAACAGACGGATTTCTTCACTGTTTTCGAGTCACATGACGGTTACATTAGGGATGAGATTTTGGAACCGGGAACCGTAGAACCGATTAGAACCGAACCGTTAACAACATCTAGGAACCGAACCGTTAACAATTAATGCCTCATTTGTAGGAACCGAACCGAAGCGGGTTATAACGGTTCGGTTCCCGGTTCCTATAAAAAATATGTGCATGGAACCGTTAAGGAACCGTTACTAAAAAAAATAAAAAATAAAATAATATTAGTAGTACGTAGTAGTAGTAACAATAATAATAATACAATAACAATAATAACCACCACCACACCAACAATAATAAAACAATATAAGATATTTAACTAACAATTCTAATTTAATCAACAGAAAAGAAGTACTCCCTCCGTAACTTAAAAATCTTCTCACTTTCCTTTTTCGTCCGTAACACAAAAATCTTCCCATTTCTAAATCTTCCCATCATACCCTCAATAATTCTTAAAATAATACACTATTACAACTACTTTTTTTGGATTTATCCTACATTCCACCACATTATTCCACTATTTTCCCATCATACCCTCAATAATTCATATCATCTTTCACTATTCTTAATCTACCTACTTTTGAAATGGGAAGATTCTAAAGTTACGGAGGGAGTAATAAATATTGTACATGAGGTTGATATAATACATTAAACTCCTTTCTACAAATCAAGTTTTGTTCCATCACATAAATTTTATAAATATAAAATAACCCAAATAACTTGTAGTTGATTGCACATATTTTACTTTACTATTTTCATGATATTTCTAATAATTATTTTCATAATTATTAGATTTATTATGAATCAATAGAATGTAATAATGTTTTTTTATATCTATACATGCAAACTCAATGCCTTTTTTTATGTTTTGAAAGACTTGAAGTAGGCGTCCTATTCTTGCTACTATGATGACGAGTAACCTTCATCGCTCCGACACTACAACGATTTTTAATGTTTCATTTATTACATGAAAATTTATATCACTTTTATTCTATTAAGTGTTCAAAGTTCATTAGTTAAGTTTGAGCTTTGATGTTTGAAGTGATTAGAGCTTCAAATAAAATTTTAATACTCGTGTTTTGAATTTTCGACGTGTTTAAAATTATGTGTTAATTCTTAGACGAGAAAAAATTATTCTAGGAACCGGTAAAAGGAAGAACCGAACCGTTTACTACCGGTTCGGTTCCATAACGGTTCTTGATTTTTTATATAGGAACCGAACCGATTTCATTAATTAAAACTTTTATAACGGTTCCACTCATTTTGAGTAAGAACCGAACCGGTCCCAGCCCTAGGTTACATGTAGGAGAGCTCATGAATGGAGCCCAAGTGTTTCCACTTTCATGAATGAATAGTATTACGGACCAATATTTAGGAAAAACTACTATACGTACATACGAAGTATATGTATATGTTTTGTGTTTTTTTAAGGTATACATTTCCTACCCTCTCACTTGAAAACTTGATCAAATTTGGCTGAAATCAGAATATTAAAGTAAAAATTGTGCGTGTTTTGTGCAAAAAATGAAAAATAATTGGAACCAATAAGAAAAGATGACAACATTATAATAGAAAAATGGACAAAAATTTTGGAAATAAGATGAAAGAAATGAAAGATGACAACGAAGATAGAGAGAGAGTACAATTGAGTCAAAGACAATTGTATATTTGTATAACAATGAGCAATCCGTTTTCTAACTTCTAATTTGAGTTTATCATCTTCATCTGTTACTATTTTTATAAAATACCTAACTTTTGATTCCACGTATGATGTAGTATAGACTAATCAAAATATGTCATTTTGGAGCTATTTTTATAGTTGGATTGGTTGTAATTACTCCCTCCGTCTCGAAAACAACTTCACAGTTGGACTTTCACACACTTTTAGAAAATAAATTTGACTTTAGTGTAGAGTGCACTGTTTTGCACTCTTTAAACACTGTTTGACACTGTTTAAACGCTGTTTGGCACTGTTTAAACGCTGTTTGGCACTGTTTTTCACTTTTTTGATGTAGATAATTTGTCAAATAAGGAAAGTATTGAAGTGTGAAGTTAATTTTGGGACATCCATTTAAGGAAAGTGGGAAGTTGTTTTTGGGACGGAAGGAGTATTATATAAGATCATTTTAAGTAACTTTCGTGTAGTTTTGTCTTTATTTTATTGGTAATATATACTCATTTCGTTCCATAGAAAGGTTTTACTTTCTTTTTTTGGACGTTCCATATAAAGGTTATCATAAATGACAAATTAATAAATGACAAATTAATCATTAAATATTAAAAAATAATACATTTGTAACATCATAATTATCAACACTCACTCCATTATGTTATATACTCCGTACCAATTAAAATTATTTATCAAAATATACTTGAACAACCTTATTTAATTATTCTCTAAATAATTGTACCGTTTTGTCATTGAACCTTTCAACGTAGTGGAGATAGTATATTTTAAATATAATTTTTCATCTAAATACTCAATTCAATCACTTCAATCTAAATTTCATCTATTTCAACATATTAAGTCGATTTATCTAAGAGTTTGAAACCGTTTAAAGTGTATGTATTCATTTTG
This sequence comes from Cuscuta epithymum, assembly GCA_945859915.1. Classification (NCBI taxonomy): domain Eukaryota; kingdom Viridiplantae; phylum Streptophyta; class Magnoliopsida; order Solanales; family Convolvulaceae; genus Cuscuta; species Cuscuta epithymum. The sequence goes on from CAMAPF010000167.1 coordinate 121,452, forward strand.
TGAGCATATGGAAATTCAAATTTTAAAATATTACTCGCTTAATTATTTCCAAAAAAGAGTATGCGTGGCTAATTTGTATTCAATTCTAGCCGTTTTATTGTTAAACATTTATTCTTCGTCAACACTGTTTAACACTATTTTTGCACTGTTTTGGCACTATTTTGCACTATTTTGGTGTAAATTTGTTTGTCAATAAGGAAGTGTGAACTATTTTTGGACATTCAAAAAAGAAAAGTGGAAACTTAAATAAGGGACGGATAAAGTATATAATTTGTATACCAACAGTCAACAAAGCATTCAAAAATTTTGAACATTTTATCACCTTTAGTTAAGTTATTAGTTTTTTAAAATTTATTTGTTTTTTAAATTATTGACGTTGGTTAGTAGTTTTTACATTTCGACTTTGGAAATTCAAATAATATGGCTATTACGTTGGGGGATGTTTGGTGGAACATTGGTTGGTTAATTAAATTCAATTCAAGTGAGCTAGCTCTAATCTATATAGTATGTCCTAAATAATGCATACATTTTTTCCAATACTCAAGCTTTAAGTTAAAAAATCAGGGTCAAGGAGATGAAGAAGATGGAATATTGTTAGTCAATCCTCCTCCCGAACTGTCACTGTGAAGGAATCGTGTAATTAGGGTTTAGAAGATGTTGTTTGATGTTTGGATTTATTTCAATTATCTTGCTCTTATTTTTATTTTATGATTCGAACTGAATGTTATTTTGGTCTTTTTCTTTAGGGATAAGGGTCAAATAGGGCCTCGAACTCGAAAAAAAATGTCAAATAAGGTCATATTTAGGATGCTCTATCCGGCCGACGCCATTTGGGGCGGTTCCAGATGCCATTTTTTGATGAATTTTTTTGAGCATCTTCCTCATTAAGTCTAGTTTACCCATACCAAATTTCAGATAAAAATTCAACCGGGAAGGTAGTCAAATGATTTTTTGAAGATAATTGTGAAGTTAAACAACCCCGTACATTTCGGAAAATCATTTGACTACCTTCCCGGTTGCATTTTTAGATGAAATTTGGTATGAGTAAACAAGACTTAATGAGGAAGATGCTCAAAAAATTTCATCAAAAAATTCCATCGGGAACCACCCTAAATGGCGTCGGCCGGACAGAGCATCCTAAATATGACCTTATTTGACATTTTTTTTCGAGTTCGAGGCCCTATCTGACCCTTATCCCTTTTCTTTATTTCAACTAGCAGAAACTCTAGAGTTTAGGTTGAGTGATGAAAGGTCTATTGCGTCCGTCATTGGCTCAGTTAAACCCATTATATGATCAACGAGTCGTATTGTTTTTTTGAATGTGATAAACTCTGAGTCCGGTTCGATGCCGAAGGTCAGAAATTAGATCAAATCTATGTGTTTCTTACTCTCTCAATCCCTTGAAACTTGATCAAAATTAACCGCCAGAATAACTGTGCAAGGTTTGTGCGCAAAATAGAGAAATAATTGGAACCATTAAGGAAAGATGACAACATTATAATGGAGAAATTGATAAAGTTTTTAGAAATAACAAAAAAAATGAAAGATGACAATCTTATACAAGACCGAGAGAGTATAGTTGAGTCAAAGACAATTGTATATCAAATCATCTACCCGTTTTCTAACGGGGTTTTTACAAGAATATTACTAGAATAAAACATATTTACATAATTATGATTATTCATTACTACAATGTGGTGTTGTGGTAACTTAAGCTCAAAAGTTAAATATGAATTACTATGATTTCATTACTACTCTAGTCACTAGTCATATTTTTGTAAATCATCTTTATTTTGGTCATATTTATGTAATTATTTCTTTTCTAACTTATAGTTATAATTTTAGTTTATTAGCTTCATTGGATTTTTTTATATAAAATACATAACCAATGTATTTTGCATGTGAAATTATGTAATACAGAGTAGTCAAAATATGACATTGTAGAGCTACTTTTATAGCTAGATTGACATTAATTATTATTTAGGATCATTTTAATTAACTTTTGTGTAGTTTTGTCTTTATTTTATTTGTAATATATACCCTTTTCGTTCATTAGAAAGGTTCTCACTTCCTTTTTTGAACGTTACATACATATAAAAGTTCTGATTTTCATATTAGCAAATGAATAACAATTTTAAATGAAAAATTAATCATTAAATATTAAAAAAAATACATTTATAACATCACAATTATCAACACTAACTCCATTGTATTATATATCTATTAATTAAAATTATTTCTCAAAATATACTCGGACTACCTTATTTAATTATTTTCTAAAGAATGTCGTTTTATCATGGGAACCTTTCAACGAGACGAATACAATATATTTTAAATATATTTTTTCCATAATTTAATAGATTTACTCGTTTAATCTAAATTTCAACATATTAAATCGATTTATCTAAGAATTTAAAACCGCTCAATATGTCATATATGCATACATTTTAATTATGAGCAAATGAAAATTAAAATAATATTTTAAAATATTACTCGCGTGTTTCCAAGAAAGAGAATACGTAGCTAGCTTATATCAAGTCTGGCCGTTTCATATTTAAAAATATATATACTCGTATATAATATGGAGTAATTTGTATAACAACGTCAACAAAGCACTTAATTTTTTTGAACATTTTATCACCTTTTGTTAAGTTATCAGTTTTTTTAACATTTTTTTTTATTATTGACGTTGGTTGCTAGTTCTGACGGTTTGACTTTGGAAATTCAAGTAATATGGCTGTACGTTGGGCCGGTTGGGGATGTTTGGTGGAACACTGGTTGGTTAACTAAATTCGTTTACAATATACTAGTATACACTATTTCGTAAATAACGTATACATTTTTTCAATACTCAAGCTTAAAAAAAAAGAACAAGACCAACCAGTCTTTAGACCACCATTGCGGACGAGCGTCCATTTTAACGTTGGTAGCTAAGACTACATTTGGTTGGAGGGATTGGAGAGTGAAGCTTAATGGGGATTTAAACTTTAAAGTGTAAGAATAAATTTAAGCAACTTTAACTTCAAATTAACGAAATAAACATACAGATAAAGGGAAAAAAAGTGGATATTATATTATTTTGACCACCCCACGAAACAGTCCAATATATCACAAGAAGATGTTCAATAACCACATTTTCACACACTAATTTGATTGATCAATGAAAGATGTAATGAAACAAAGGAATGATTAGTTAGTTGAAACATGGTCGCATTAATGGCCGGGTTTAAGGCCATATATAAGCTATCGAAAGTTAGGCTGTGTCATTTTATAAAACTACTGTTTATCAAGATTTCTATATACGGAGTAATAAATTACTCTTTGTTTAGTATACCACAAGTCAATTATATACAGATATACTATGTACTAAGCTACATAGTTTACAACTTTACGGATAAATGGATAATATATGAATTTAATTTATCAATAAAACATAACTTAAACTATTACTGCTATAGTCACTTTTATATACTAGTACTAGTATGTAAAATTGAACACAACCATGACCATAAGTTACTATTAAAGTCGATGATGCCGCTAGTGGTGATCCTAGAGAGGAGGCAAGGTTAAGGGAGTGCTTGTGATCGCTTCTACGTCAAAAAGGTGATTTTTTAAATTGATTTTGGAGAAAGTATTTAATAGCAAGAGTTGTTAATGTTTGAAAAATAATAATTCTGAAAAAATAAAAGTTGATAGTGTTTAGTAAAATCCGCGTTTTGAGTATGCTCTTGTATCTTGTGAGCTGTGGACCATGAATCTAGTCTAGACCATACACTACATACGGCACTAAAATAAAAATTAACACATACTCCCCCCGTCCCGTAATTAAGTTCACAGTTTGACTTCACACAGATTAAGAAAATAAATTTGATTTTACTGTGGAGTGCACTGTTTAAACACTGTTTGACACTGTTTGACATTGTTTGGCATGTAGATTATTTGCCAAATAAGGAAAGTTTTGAAGTGTGAAGTTAAATTCGGGACTGCCCGAAAAGGAAAGTGAGAAGTTAATTTTGGGACGGAGGGAGTATATTCAGTAACTTTATCTTAAGATGTTTTCTTTTGGACTGTTTTCAATCCCAGAACAGACCAGATCAGACTTCCGTAGTTATAAAATATACAGAGACCAGACGTTTACCAGACCAAACCAGATCAGACCAGACAAGACCAGCAAATTTCAGTCCAAAAGAAAACATCCTTAATCACATACTCGGAGTATTTCTTATTACTTCGTATTTCATATGGTAATTATATACTTCGAAATTTCAAATAGAATTATTTGAACAATTGACCGGTTCAATGTTTGACATCCAGGGTCGGCCCAGGGGAGGGAGACTCGGTCCAATTGCACAGGGCCTCACAAGATAGAGGGCCTCAAAAAAATTTAATAGTAGTATTAGGAGTAGTTAGTAACTGTTAGACCCCTTTTTTGGCGGGTCTTTATCGAGACATGGTTTGGGCTCGATAGGGTGGCTTTCGGGGCATGGGATGCGGCCAAAGTCATCATAGCAATGGCCAAGGCATAGGTATGCCGCGGCATTGCAACTTTGCGAAGAACGGGCAAGGTGGAAGTTTGGCTAAGGCACGGGGACTTAGTCAGGACAAGGCAAGCTAGACCAAGTATGAGGGCAGAACGGTTGGCGTTGCGAGAAACCATGTTCGGTTCATGGGCGGCATGACATGGTCAAGGGAGACTATGGGTGTGCGGGTCCGGCATGTGATCCAAGTGTTGGTGAAGATCAGTGGCATGCGGGGCATGGTTTACGGGATGCGGAACAACAGCTTGGAGGCACAACAAAAGCAAGTGGCTCGAGGTGGCACGTGGGCGACTCAAGGGTAGTGCGTGGTGCGTGGCCAGGCTTGAGCCCGGGGCGTGGCTGTCCTTGGGCAGTCACGACATTTGGGAGCTTCGGTGGCAACGAGGGTTGGTTGGCCGGTTGACAAGTGGGACTTGGGCAAGCTGGGCGCAAGGCAACGAGAGTTGGTCACAAGCTCAAGGCAAAGAGTTGGCTCGTGGGTGGCCTGAGTTAGGCCGCGGCATGAGTGCAAGCTCGAAGAGGCGTGTCGGTTCGGTGCGGCATGACTCAAGTCTGGAAGGGCAGGGCGGTTACACGCGAACAGGTGCCTTGGGGCGAACCGGTGGCAAGGCAGTTGAGGGCTTCGGGCGGACAAGTGCTTGGGCAGACCGGAAGGCCGCGGCATAGGGCGGTTGGTAACTGCCACACGCGAAGAGACGCGTCCCTTCAGGCTAGGCAGTTGGCTTGTAACTGCCAGACGTGGCTCGTCTATAAATATGCCGCGGCATAACTGCGAGTTTTGTAGTCTTAGCGAGAGACAGCAGTGTGGCCGAGTGTTTGCAAGTGTGTTAGACATTGTGAGCGTGTTGTATTAGTCCTAGTGTATTAATTGTGAATTAATACAAGGTTGGTCGTTGACCGTAAAGTCGTGTGCCTTTATTCTAAGTGTGTGTTAAAGTGTTGCGTTCCTATTCCAATTAAGGGTTGCGCCGCGGCATTGGGTGGAAGGCTGACTGCCTTAAGGCGTTAAGGCAGGCCGTACAGGGTGAAAATTCGAGACGTGATTTTGACCGTGTAACAATTGGTATCAGAGCTGATGGCTGAAGATCGTGATTCGTCTGCCGGTGACCAAGGGGTGGAGACTGCGGAGGTGCTGGTTCGTGGTCTGATTGAGGAAGCGCTTAGGCCAGTGTGGGCGCGGCTTAAGGCACTTGAGGCCTCAAGGGCAGACCTGGCGAATGAACTGGATGCACGCTCTGCCGAGAACGAAGCCTTGAAGTCGGAACTTGTGATTTTGAAGAGGGCTCTTGCAGCGGGACCGGGTCCAAGCGCTGAAGTAGGCTCTTCAAAGATCAAAGTGCCGGAGCCGAAGACCTTTGGTGGTGACCGCAATGCCAAGGAGTTGGAGAACTTTCTGTGGGATATGGAAGAATACTTTAAAGCCGCAAAGGTGCCGGACGAAGAGAAGGTGAGGATTGCACCCATGTACTTGTCTGGTGATGCAAAGCTTTGGTGGCGGAGTAGAGTAAGGGACGACGCTAATACGGGAAGACACGGGCTGGAGTCATGGGATGGACTCAAGAAGGAGTTGAAGGCTCAATTCCTTCCCCACAATGTCTCTTGGATGGGCAGGGAGGCCCTGAAGAACTTGAAACACACCACATCGGTGAGGGATTATGTCAAGGCGTTCTCTTCGCTCATGTTGGACATTGAGAACATGACGGAGGAGGACAGGCTGTTCAATTTCGTGTCTGGACTGCAGCCATGGGCCCAGACAGAATTGAGGAGGCAGGCTGTGAAGGATTTGCCGAGTGCCATGGCAGCGGCCGAAGGACTCATGGATTACTCATTGTCCGATGGTTCTAAGGGGAACAAGGGCAAGGGAGAATCAGGCATTTCCGGTTCAAGGGGGACGTTGAAGTGTGACGACATCAGTGCGGCAACGGAAGCGAGTGTGACGAAACCAAAGTCCAAAGCTTGCTGGGGGTGTGGCGGTCAGCACTTGCAGCGTAACTGTCCCGAGAACCAAAAGTTGGCTGCCTTGAAGCAAGTGGAGTCCGAGGAGGATTCTGCATTGGTGACAGTGAATCCCTTGCGTTTGGTCTGATGGCACCGTGAAAGTCATCAGGGGCACTGTGTGTGTGGACTGTGCGAGTGCCAAGAGGGGTGATAACCCGCTTTCGCGGCGTTGTAGTAAAACGGAGTCTAACCTTTCGGTTTTTCCCCGAGTATCGTGTCTCTCGAGGAATGGCGGAGGAGCTTCTTGATTTTAAGTCCAGTCACAGGTTATCGCAAATTATTGGAAGCTTTCCAAATTAAAACTTTTGATTGATTTTCTAAACTACTTTTTGGAAAAGAAAGTAAATTAAATTGTGCAAATACTAATGATGGCTCAAAAATAAACTAAAGGAAAAAAATCTATTATAATATAATAGCAAATTGATTTTGCTACAGTGTTCCCGCCAATATGCATGAAGTCCATCCTGCCTAACATACGGATAAATGCACTTGATTATTCTGACAATTAATGTTGCCTGTATTTTTTATCTGGACTGTTCTATGATTTAATGCAGTTGTGCAGCCTTAAGTGACGTCCTGTTTTATGTTAAAATTCTAAATAAACTTTTGGTTTCCCCATACTTCATAACACGCCAGTGCAACCGTTGGTTTTCTTTACGAATTTAATAGAAGGCATTTTAAAAAAGCTGTCCTTGGAAATATGTTGAATTTATTAAATTGGCAGGCACAATGTCTCAACTATTTATGATACATCATCATAAGTAGTATAAATAGATATCTCAATGTTTCTCAACTATTGCATTCTTCCCATTGTTGTTCGCTCTTTGCAATTGACTTTAGAGATAGTGGTGCTTGCTGATTATTTTGATGTCTTCGTTATTCACTCAAATCCGAAAGAGAGATAGAACGGCTGTGGAGTATAAAAGACATGAATCGAAGTCTTCATGGATGAAAGAGTCTGGGCTGTCTCAGTGCAGTTCAATACAAATGAGAAACACCAACCAAGAATGGAGTGTACCTTACCTGATGCTGATAGGTTAACAAATGAAAATTTAAAATAACATTAGCTATTATGATAACAAAATTGCTCATCTAAAAAGGTTGTTTCAGTGTTTCTAGAGAAGGTAAAAGGGCTTAACAAATGATTGATTTGTTTGTTTCATGGGTCAAGAGTACATGGGCATATAAATCCCGAACTCTATTCAGGCAAGGGCAAGACTACACAAAATGCATACAAGAGACAGTTTATCAATAAGACTAGGTCTTTTGAAATTCAAAGACACAACTTCCTGTTAGTTACTTCTGAATTTACATCTAAATTTACATTGCTTCCATCTTTGATGGCACAAGAAATTATAGGTAATAACGAAGGGCACAAAGGAGAAACTCTAATAACATTTGACATTGCTATTCAAAAAGGCTTAATGCTCTTCAACACAATACTTTTTAAAAATTATATAATCAACAGTGATATGTATAACTCCCATCAAAACTAAGACACCCGCCTTTGCAGAAAATCAACTGTTTGATTTTTGCATATCATATGATCTAAAAGTGAAAATAAATCTAAAAAAATTAGACTAATCGAGGTGGAGAGTGTAGCGGGGGATTGAAATGATTTTCATATATGAAAATCATGGATGAAAATAAACCTAAAGGAAATAAAACTAAAAATTACCATAACGAGACATTAGCGACGAGCTCTGTTGATTAAAATCGAAATTTTTTGTTAGACGAAGAATCTAGAGAATGGGACAATGGAGAAGGAGAGCGTGGAGACTGGAGAATCGAAGGTGGAAGTTGAATCGGTTCATCTCGGTAAAACCCTAAGTGAAGTCGGTTGTGTGTTGATCAATGATAAACACTGGGTGGATTTGTTGATCAAGAAAAACCTATGGGCCGGGTGAGCTTATGTTCATTGTAAAAAAAGGGCTGGTGGGCAGTGTATTGGGTTGAAATTAAGCACTTTTTAGATAATTCTTTGTATTTTTTATAAATGAAAATTGCATGATTGTAAAATATTTTTAATATTATTGGGTTTTTTCAGTCTTCTTTCATAGTATGGAAAATGTCATTTATGTAAATGAAAAACACCGTTAACTTGAAATTTGAACAAGTTAACTAAAAAAGATATTAAGGAATGCAATAAATTAGAAAGCATAGCAAAACATCTTCAATTTAGTATTAGAAAAAGAAGCAGCAGATATTAAAAATGTGCTACAGAAAATATTTAGCTCATACTTCGTATATATTTTTCGATTAACGTTCTTTTATTCCCAAATCACTCTCTAAATCTTTATAGTAAAAAGCACTGCTTATTATAATTCAAGCAATTGTTAGTTTTATAAAACTTGGTATTTAAACAAGTTTATTTTGAAAGAGGTATTTGAACAAGTTAAAACACACATATCTTACGTAGCACATACCAGGGGGTTTGGACATATTTGTAACTATTAAATATAAAATAAATTATCATAAAAGGTAGTGTAAAAAGTCGTGGATAAATCCCAATTTTATACCGCAATTATCATTCATTTTGAAATCAAACGTTTCATTTCATATATATTTTATTATTATTTAGTTTGTATAGAATACTTACGTCCCCCTAAATTCCAACAAAAGGTGTGGTGTGATTATAAGGAAAAGTAAAATTGAGTAAAATTGAGTAGTACGTAATAATTAATTGGTAAAGTGAAAATAGTAAAATTAAATTAAATTGTAATCAATCAAATTTTACAAAATATGGTGTGACGCAAACTAATTTGAACGGATGAAACAGTAGATCAAGGCTACTGTTGAGTGTAACTACTAACTACATAATATTTAAATTAAATTCACCTTTCTGGTGTACTCAATCATGAGCTCACATTCAGAGGCGGGGCTAGGGGAGGGCTAACCTGGCCGTAGTCCAGCCCAAATTTTAAAAATGTCTAAATTTTTGGTGTAAAGATTCCGTGCAAAACTTTTTCCAAAAATATTCTTTGTATCGGCGCCACTGCTCACATTGAAAGTTGGTACTTATGTGATTCTTTTGTGAAACATAGATCATTCTATGGGATTATGTGATGGTACTAGGCTCATAATTACTAAGCTCGATGATCATATATATTTTAGAAGCCACCCTTATCACTGGTAGGAGCATGGGTGAATAAGGGAGCGTTTGCAATTGCTTCAACTTTTAAAAAGTGATTTTTTAAAGTGATTTGGGGAAAAGTGATTAATAGTAAAAGTTGGTAGTGTTTGAGGAAAAAGTGATTCTGAAAAAATAAAAGTTGGTAGTGTTTGGTAAAATAAGTACTTTTTGTGTAATAGAAAAAGTGAAAAGCAGTTTAAAGCACTCTTCCACCTGCTTCCAGCTTTTAGCTTTTAAGTGATTAATTTAAGCAGAAGCTGTCATTTGAAAACACTCTTTTTAACTTTTTTTTAAGCCAAAAGTTGAAAAGTGCTTTTTTTAATCAACTGCAAACACTCCTTAAGTTCTCATCCAAGATTATCACAACTCCTAATAATGGTTGCTTATGCAAAGACAATTAATAAAAGTCAAGACCAATCTCTCTCTAATGTGGGGTTGTTGAAAAAATCATTTTTCTCTCATGGTCAGCTTTATGTGCGGTTTCCAAAGTTACTCATAATAGAAAAGGGCTGAAAATTTTGTTAGTAGGTGGTGATGCACAAAGCATAATGTTGTCTAAAAACAAGTTTTTCAAAATTTGTAGAACTAATGTTTCTTATTTATTCAATTTTAATTCTTTTAATTGATGTAACAATATGCTTTTTGAGAATGTTTTCTTTATAATATGTATTTAAGCTTTTTGCCGTGCATCGCACGGGTGAGCCACTAGTATAATATTAAACTTAAATGGATTGATGCAAATAAGGGCAATGAATCGAGTAATTAGAAATGGATATATTCTTGGACCTAGTAATTAGGGAAATTAAAACTAAAATTGGACTAATAATTTCTTTCCTCATAGACAAGAATAGAAACTATTTTCATTAATCTATCCCATTTCTAGGTGTCATTAATGTGTTAAAAATGGTTGGCTTGAATTAAATTCTAACCTCATAGACAAGGTAGAAATAATTCTCCAATATTTTAATTAATAAAAATAGCCAAATTCATTAACTAGTTAAACTCATTATTTAAGCAATTGAATTTATCTCTCATAGACAAGATGTAAATCCATTTCATTAAATTATCCTATTTCTAGGCCTTATTAATGTGCTCGAATATGGTTGGCTTAAATTATTTTCTAATCTCATAGACAAGTTAGAAATAATTTTCCAAGAATTTAATTAATGAATATGGCTAACAGTTATTAATTACTATTTCATCATTTCAAACAACTAGTCCAAATTATTAATTTAAATCCCTAATTTTCGGTCAACAAGTCAATCCATATTCCTTTAGTCAATTCATGCCCAAAACAAATTTAGCTAATAAAGATCATTTTAACAATTAACAATATAATGAATATATTCAACATTAACAAGGAATTAAACATGGATGATAGAAAAACTTATATTCTGGAACGATAAACTTGTAGAAACTAAAGTATAACTTTCTGGATTTTTCACGAATTTTTGAATCTAAAATCCAATTTTAACAACTAATTGATAATTTTCCCAATTTTAACTAGAAAATGCAAAAAGCAACTAAAATTATTCTAAATTCGTTCTAAATTTTATATTGACTACTGGGAGTGATATTACTGTGAATTAAACTGGAATTAGGACAGAAACTAATTTTTTTACCTTTTTGAGTATTTAATTTAATTTATGCAATAATAACAACTAAATGCCGGAATTAATTAAAATTTACTTCTACTTTGTAAAAATTAACTTTGTTTTGATAAATAACTACCTTGAGGCTAGTAAACAACTATATAATTAATTGGAATGGATTTAATGTCAACAACTATTTTATTCAAATTTAAGAAGAAAATGCGAAATAGTGGAATAATTTTCTGAAAATTTTAGAAGCACAGATAGAAAAAACTAAGTACAGATTCAGATTCTACTCATTGAAAGGATGAAAATACATATAAAGAACTCACAATTTGGAGCTAAAATGAGAAAGATATGAAAGATTGAAGTTGAAGGTGCAACAATGGTGGAAATCCGAGCTTTGAGGAGGAAGAAGACGCCCTTTTTTATCTGATTTGGGCTTGAAATTGGTGTGTTTGAGTTCAGCAAAAATCGGGCAATTTATAGGAAATTTTTCTCCGTAGGCGGCCATCCAGGCGGCCGCCTTCCGCCTCTCTCCGGCCGCCTTCCGTATAATCGCCGGCAGTGGATCGTGGCCGGTCCCGTCAGCCGTAGGCGGCCACAGAGGGCGGCCGCCTTCCGTCACACATTGGCCGCCTGCCGTCTTTTCATGGTCAAATCGGATCGCGGCGGATCCCGGCGGATCCCGGCCGCCGCAGGCGGTCCAGCAGGCGGCCGCCTGCCGTTCCTGTCTGGCCGCCTGCCGTCAAATCCCACCGGCCGGCGGTTGCTTCGTCGTCTTCTGCCGCAGGCGGTCACCGTAGGCGGCCGCCTTCCGTCCAGTGTCGGCGGCCTACGGTCTTTTCCGAATCCGGTCAAAGTCAAAGTTTGACTTTCCAAAAATACCGTAGGCGGCCGCGAAGGCCTTCATTTTGGCCGCCTGTTTGGGCGCCTATGAGATTCTTTGTCCGGCTTGTTCCTTGTTTTGTGCTCTTCAATATTGTCTTCTGGACCACTTTGAAATAATGTTTCCTTCTTTCGGTATGATATCATTTGTTGTCCAAATTGACTCATTTTGTGCTCAATTGACCCGAAATCCCGCTAAACATATTATGGATGTGATTTTTACCTGATTTCATGAAACTCGAACCAAAATATAAAAAATGTGCCTTTTCTTTCTATTTTCAATCAAAAATCGCTTAAATTTGATAAGAAAAATAAGTACAAAAAGGACTTATCAAGGGGCGTGGACTTGGCATAGGTTGCAGGCGTAGGACGTCAGGCAACTGCAGCAGCATTGCTTGGGTATGGCAGTGCAAGAACCAAAGGCCGTGGAGACGCTAAGGTTCGGTGGCATGCTTTTCAGAAGGTGTCACAATGATGGGTCAAGCGTACACAGGGGCTGTGCGGGTTGGACATCATATTTTGGAGAAGCACACAAGGGAGTTGGGCGTTCACCAAAATTGTTGGCCGTGGGTCAACATGTTGCTAGTTGGATGGGAGGATCCTTTGGCAGCGGGGCGGAAAGCTCAACGTTTGGACTTGAGATCGTGGGCCAGATCTAAGTTTAAGGCATTTGGAGCGTAGGAAGACGTCAGTGCATGTGGCTGATCAGTGGCACGTTTGGGACGGGGCAGACTGATGCAGCGTGGTCCGGCGTCACACAGGGGTGTGAAGCGTTGTGTTGGCATGGGTATTGCCAACTCAGAGCGGAAGGCTCAAAGCACATGGGATGTGCGCAAGGCTTACAACGGTGCAAGTGGCTTGTAGGCGTTGGGCAGCAAAGCTCAAGTGATCATGCGACGGAGTGTGATGCACGGCGGGGCTTAGCAGCGTGGAGTTGCGAACCTAGCAGTTGGGGTTATCAATTGCAATTAAATTAGTTGCCTACACTAGTAAAAAAATGGCTTATAGTGACATTAAATTAGTGTCACTAAACGATTTAGTGACACACTGAAAGTGTCACAGACAAGCGGGGCAAGTGACACAAAATTTAGTGTCACTGTTAACAAATTACTTTTGTGTCACAAAATTATGACATATAAACATCATTGAGAACTGTGATATATACGTAACAAGGATTTTTGTGATACCAATGCATCATGTTTTTAGTGATATATACATAACAAGAATTTTTGTGATACCATTGCATCATATTTTTTAGTGATGCACTAGTATCATAAGTATATATATATATACTACATATATATCATACTAAAATGTTTTATTATCAATAAATAATCAAAACATCCATTACTAGCAATAAATAATCAAAACATCAAACAAATATTTTCATTAAATTTAAATCATCATTCCTTACAATTGTAAATGTACATAATTCACAATGGTATACCCTAAAACTAAAGAAGTAAAAAAGGAGAAGTCAAAACGACGGCCAAAATAATCAAAAGAAAGTGCTAATACACAAAACTACAAGGTGGACAAAAAGACCAAAAGATTACAAATGTTGTGTTCATCTCCTTAACTCTAATTCTTGTTCCCTTGATCTGCATATAAGAAAACTAGCGTTCAATAGCTAGTCCACATATTAAAGTGAATATGTACGGAAGGAAAGGTCTACCAAAGGGATAATTACAAAACGCTCAAACTTTTATTCTTCTTAAAAGTTGATAGGTTTAAAACTACTGTGGTGTATATATTTGATTCAAAGTTCTAGTGATTCCACCCGCCTAAAGTCTATGTAGTCGTACCGTACTTCCAAAACGATATAAATAATAAACTATTATATTTTTATATGCATACACTAATCCACATCGATGAAGTGAAGTTGTAAGAACACATAATGTGCCTATTATGCTTTAAACCTTAGTAGAACCAAAATGCTTGCTTGATAAACTCAAAATTTTTACATCCCTTTAAAAAAAAGTCACATGGCTGCAAAGTATAATTTCACTTCTCCTAAATATTTACAATTAAGTCTATTCAGAAGGTAGAGCCTCATTAACCTTAATCATTATTTACCTTTACAGTTGTATGTACCATCTCTACTTAATATAAGCTTTATGTTATTGATGAACCGGACAACAATATCTCGTTCAGGCTTGATTTAATTAGACAACTTTTAGATTATTTAATTAAAAACTTTATTATATTATTTGGGGTGGCTATTGGAATATGCATATTGGAGAACACTAATCCAGATGTCGCCAAATCCAACGCAGAGACTTATGGCATCACTATTGTTTTGATTCTCAAAATGTTTTATATTCACCCCAGAATACCCTATATTCAAAAATCCTAACTTAGAATAAAAACTTGGATATTCCTAAATTGGAATATCCTCAAAATTGGAAGGAGACCAGACCTATAAGAATGTGTAATGTGCAAAACACAATCACTTCTTAGCTTTTAAGTAGAAGGTTTAAGACCGGCCACTTGACTTATTTGACTAATTAGACTGGATTTCTGAAAGGTGGAAATATAATTCAAAATTTCTCCTTCCATGTTTTTTTATTTATCAGAATATCATATTAATAGGAAAATGTGGGGGTCAACATTTACTTTAAACTTGACATGGCTAAAACTTATAAATAAGTTTGAGTTTGACCAAAACTTTCTCAATGAAGTACAATGATGTTTTCCTACACATATATATGGTGTACCTTCTGATCTATTCAAATCTCATACGAAAACATCATTGTACTTCAAGTCAAGAAAATGAAGCTCTAACCTCTGAAATTTTCTTAGGAACAAATTGGACAAACTGGCTGACTATTTCGAGAGTCAAGAAAACCAACTTATTCTTAAAAATATGTTGTCTAACTAAATTTTTCATTTGCAATTGTGTAATGATTTAAGATTACAAAGCTGTTTGAAACAGGTCTATGGAAGTAGAAACCTGAGCTGGTAGAAAAGTGTCTTTCTTCTGCAAAGATCCTTTCACTAAAAGTGTCCCTGGTATTTGCTGAAACACCTAGAAGGGTGAAATACATAAGCAACCTCACAGTACACATTAATGAAGGCTCATGTTATTAAAAAAGGTTGCAAGCAGAACTACTGAAACACGGAAGTGCAGGTCATTGATTTGATTAACATGGTCTCTGTTCTGTGTCTCAATTGGCTTCAGAAGGATATCAGGATGTTCCTTGGAACAAATGATCTGTTAATTACAATTTTTGTGATTTAGCTGGAAGAGATATGATCGTATATGACTAAATGAAGACCTCACAGAAAAATGCCGAAACATACATCAACGTTAATTGAGGCAGCATTTAGTTTACACGATGTATCATTGCTACAGAAAAATGACTATTGATTTCAACAAAATGAAGGCACTCACACCAGATTGAAGTCCCTGAAACATGAATAAACTATCAACTATATGAGATTTCATATCCATAGAATTATAGAAAACATGCCGAAAACAGAGATATAGATAGGAAGAGACAAAATACTTAAGAACAATGCAGAAGCAGGGAAAAAATTACCTCAAGCATGAAAGACATTACTCTTTTCAACAATATTGTGAGGTATTAGCTTCTTGGCCAGGGAGGACAAATGACCAAGCATTTAGTTTGCACCTCCCAAACTATGAACTAATAATATAGGCACACTGATGTGAAGAACGACAGAAGAAAGCATGGCAAGCCAGGATGATAAAGGAACATAAACACAACAATTTAAATTGAAACAAAGAAAATAAATAAAAGAAGCAACACGATATAGGAAAATAAACGCTGCTAATTTAGGATTGAACTGGGCTTGAATATAAAGGGAACATATAATTAATTATAAGAGAATAAAAAACATTGGATGTGAAGAAATCCAAAATTTGTTCAATACCAGGTGCCAAATATGAATAGGGTGATAATCAATGACAATATCATAATGAAATGAGCGTTTGACAACCATTGCTGGGGGGCAGGACTTCGTGAATGGAAAAGAAGTAGAGGGAGGTTCGGACAAAATCATGGCGAGGGGAAAGGAAGGTCTGTTTATCCCAAACCGTGTGAAGTCACAGAAGACATACCCGGGTTTTAACGGAATATGATAGCCGTCACCCTTTAGTCTGTCATAACAGCAATACACTTGACTAAATATGCATCGACTACAATCGGCCAATGTATGAAGGGACCACGAACATATTTTTCATGACCATTAAACCCCTAACAAAATTCATCCTTAAAAGAAAAGGATTTTTGAGGCAACGACTCCAAGCATCAATTTGAGATGGTATCTTGATGTTGCTGGAATGAAGAAAACCAAAGCATAACTTATCAATGGAGTGGTCATTTTTTTAGCTTGGATGCTGGCCAGAATATTGTTGTTCATGTACTTGTTTTATCTATCTCCACTATGACCAGGTGTAGCAGATGCAAACGTACACGCTCTTCTTGGTTTTCGTTATGCCATCTGGCCTATCCATCATGAACTTGATGTGGTTTGGGAGGATCATCTCTGGATTGAAGAAGACGCTAGAGAAGAGGCACTAATCCAGATCAAGTTATTCACTCCTACACAGATGAACCAGTGGTGGTCTTGTAACTAACAGTACACACCAGAGTATGTATGCTTACAAAGAGCCACTAGGGGTCCTAGGACGAAAACCATTAACCACTGCAGACATGTTTATATATGCTCTCAAGATACTTACCTCATTGTATACCGAGTATCAAATACAGATATTGTGAAGGGGGTATGTGGACACAACAATGGAAGTACAATATAAGTTCATAGGCAAAAAAAAAATTATTACCTGATACCTTATCAAATTCCAGAACAAAAGATCCCCAAAATTAAACCATAAAGTTGAAGAAGGCTAGGGCTTCATAAAACTAACAAATTAAACAAGATAAGTGGACTACTTAAACCAACATAATATCAAACCAACGGAAAACTTCATGGAATGAATAAATTAATTTAGAGCTGCAAGCAAGAAATAAGTTTCTCTATCATTTGCTCAATAGTGATCAGTTGTGGCCATCTAGGAATGGTGTGCATCATTTAATTTGAAACTCTTATTTCAAAATTGATATGACATTTGAGACAATTACAAACAAGTTAGACATTACAAACTAAACATTGAGAAATATTTATTCAATGTCTATCTCAATTTAAAACCAATTAAACAACACATAGACAAAAGTAAATACAGTTATCGAACCATGAGTGTAAAAAACACAAGTACTACACAAATTAAATGTAATGTAAAACAAGGAATTTTACCTAGATAAAGCGGTTGTTGATATAAGAACATCAGTCGGAGCTAGTAGGTGGAGGAGCACTAATAGAGGAACGGTTGTCAGCGGTGGAGGAACAGCTGTCAGCGGTGGAGGAACAGCTGTCAGCGGTGGAGGATTAAATATCGCCTCCTTGTATTTGACGGATCCTTCCCCCTCCGGTCCAACTCAGTTCTGGAAGCAGAGCTCACTGCCATCTTTATCGGAGCTATGTGGACAATAGAGACCGGTTACTCCAACTTTGAGTTCGAATCAGACTTCCTTTCTTCAATATCACTTCTACGCTCCCCAGCCGAGCCAAAAGCCTTCGTCCTTCGAAAATCTGGTGCTACAGATCCGCACATGACCTCCACAGAACGACTCTCTCAGCTATTGGGAGGCTGGCGACTTGCGACGCTGTGCCAGGGTGGAGGAGCGAGGGCTAGCGCGATAGTCGTGCTTGGTTTCTCTTCCGTTTCCGGTCTTAGGGGCTAGGGCGACAGTCGGCCGGCGTTTCTCTTCCATTGTGAAGGCAGATTTTGTATATCAGGGGTTAGAACAATAGATAAGGGTTGAGATTAGATCCGAATGGAATTATATTTCTTTTATTTAGAATAATGACCCCGAGCTAGATATAATTTTTCAAAAATTATACATATGACCCCGTTTCAACTTTTGACATAGGTTAAAATAATAAATATTTTGTGTACGAGAGTCACTATGTTATACTGATATTTTTGTATCAAAAAATAATGACACTTATATATAAAATAAAAGATATGTCGTATATTAGTGATACTAAATCCAAAAGTGTCACTAACAAAGCGTCACTATAAGACAGTTTTCTACTAGTGCTATGGCAGGAACTAATTGGAAACCTCGGACGCTGAAGATGTGTCGACGAGGGCGTCGACTTCATCTGGTGGGGGAGGTTTGTTAGACCCCTTTTTTGGCGGGTCTTTATCGAGACATGGTTTGGGCTCGATAGGGTGGCTTTCGGGGCATGGGATGCGGCCAAAGTCATCATAGCAATGGCCAAGGCATAGGTATGCCGCGGCATTGCAACTTTGCGAAGAACGGGCAAGGTGGAAGTTTGGCTAAGGCACGGGGACTTAGTCAGGACAAGGCAAGCTAGACCAAGTATGAGGGCAGAACGGTTGGCGTTGCGAGAAACCATGTTCGGTTCATGGGCGGCATGACATGGTCAAGGGAGACTATGGGTGTGCGGGTCCGGCATGTGATCCAAGTGTTGGTGAAGATCAGTGGCATGCGGGGCATGGCTTACGGGATGCGGAACAACAGCTTGGAGGCACAACAAAAGCAAGTGGCTCGAGGTGGCACGTGGGCGACTCAAGGGTAGTGTGTGGTGCGTGGCCAGGCTTGAGCCCGGGGCGTGGCTGTCCTTGGGCAGTCACGACATTTGGGAGCTTCGGTGGCAACGAGGGTTGGTTGGCCGGTTGACAAGTGAGACTTGGGCAAGCTGGACGCAAGGCAACGAGAGTTGGTCACAAGCTCAAGGCAAAGAGTTGGCTCGTGGGTGGCCTGAGTTAGGTCGCGGCATGAGTGCAAGCTCGAAGAGGCGTGTCGGTTCGGTGCGGCATGACTCAAGTCTGGAAGGGCAGGGCGGTTACACGCGAACAAGTGCCTTGGGGCGAACCGGTGGCAAGGCAGTTGAGGGCTTCGGGCGGACAAGTGCTTGGGCAGACCGGAAGGCCGCGGCATAGGGCGGTTGGTAACTGCCACACGCGAAGAGACGCGTCCCTTCAGGCTAGGCAGTTGGCTTGTAACTGCCAGACGTGGCTCGTCTATAAATATGCCGCGGCATAACTGCGAGTTTTGTAGTCTTAGCGAGAGACAGCAGTGTGGCCGAGTGTTTGCAAGTGTGTTAGACATTGTGAGCGTGTTGTATTAGTCCTAGTGTATTAATTGTGAATTAATACAAGGTTGGTCGTTGACCGTAAAGTCGTGTGCCTTTATTCTAAGTGTGTGTTAAAGTGTTGCGTTCCTATTCCAATTAAGGGTTGCGCCGCGGCATTGGGTGGAAGGCTGACTGCCTTAAGGCGTTAAGGCAGGCCGTACAGGGTGAAAATTCGAGACGTGATTTTGACCGTGTAACAGTAACCCAAGTACAAAATAGAAACCCAGTCCACGGAGGTTAGGCTGGTTAGCAGCAGACCAACAGGAACCATTCGGCCTTGCCGCAACACCTCCATCGACCAAGGCCACTTGGGACGCCACTGCAGCACGCCAGCAGTCCAGGGAGTCTACCACTACACTTCCGCCAGTGATCTGCCGGCTGAGCACCAGTAAGTTAATCTCTAGCGCAGCAGGTAAGTTAATTTATTTGACTATTTGAATTGATTTTTTAAATGTTTGCCTGTTTGGATTATTAGTAGATTATTTAATTTTGTGCCTTATGCCATACTCCTATTCTCCTAATCTATTACAGTATTACTCCGTATGAAATTTAATAAATTAGATATTAAAGTTGTTATTTTTTATTTTGTGTAATTGTTTGATGAATTAATTTAACAAATTTGGTGTAAATGTATAAATATGTAATTACTTGTCACCTTTTAGGTTGTGGGTTTAAAGTTATTAATTCAAAATTAAATTAATTTTTAACTTAAAATAACATTTTTTAGGTAAATGACTTTGCATCTAAATACGCTCGAAGAACGTTTCTTTTTTCATGAAATGCATTTTGTTAATGAATTAATGAATAGATTTGTTTTAGCTATTATGTTCAATCAATATAACTCGAATTTTAACATTAATTTACGATAATTTATTACTATTATCTATCATTACTATGTATCTTCTATTTCTCTTTGTGTTGGAAAGAAAGGCCCAATATTTTTGGTCGCACCGGGTCTCTATATTTTCAGGACCGGCCCTCTTGACAACGGGCATGTAAAAAAACATAAGTAGGTGTCAAGCAATTAAACCTAAGGTCAACCATAGACCCTCGTTAGTAACTCAATCAAAAGGTTGAATTCACTTGAATGAGATGCAAAACTTTACCAACATTATATTCTCTAGCGGATCGAGAACTTTTCTCAAGCGGGAGCACTGCTGCATGGAGGAAGATGGATCGGGTTGGGTGTGAGACTAACATATTCTATCTAGTTCATGCGTTTAGTCAATTTTTTTAAATGGAAATAGATTATTCAATATCAGTTTGGAGCGATGTGCATATATGTATTATGGGTCTAGTTTTCGACCCAATAACACAATTCTAAACTATAATATTCAATTTTTGTAAAGAAAAACATGATATAGATTATTATTGAATCATCCTTGCACCACTTTTGTATTGGACCAGATTCAAGTTATTTTTATACTACAAATAATCAGAATTTCAATTCAAGACTACGATCGTGTTCAACGTTGTACATCGTGCCACAAAATCGCCGTGCCCAAATATGAAGTATTATGATGATGACGGCGACTATGATTATGATGATGATATCACAGCTCCAAAATGATTATAATTTGTTACTGAATATGAGCGCATCAAGAATGATGACATCTTTCAAGAAATCTTCTAATTCATTTTCTCTCACAACTTGAAATTTACCTTTTGTGTTCTTAATAAAGATCACAATCTAGAAAATATCTCAATCCTTTTATTTTAAGAAATGTGACAACTTTTTTCGTCAATCACAATACATTTTTCATCAACTACGCAATAAAAACAAATTGATAACCCTCTATCATTTCTACCAAGCTACAAGCAATATATGTGACTTGATTTTAAATCACTTTCATCATCAAATATATCATCCTAAACTTGTATTGCAGGAGTCAACAACATGTCTAAGTTCATCAAATCGGCTTCATAAATGTGTAGTCATTTAAATGTCTTATACGGAATAACAATTCACAGATGCTAGATCATTGACGAAATTATTAACTTATCTAGCTAATAGTTATATGGAGTATTTTTTATCCCGATATATAGGAGAAACAATAATTTTATCACAAGTATTAATACTAAACTTTTGGATTAGAAGGGGAGGCACTTGCCCGCTAGCGCTCCCCAAGACCTCCGGTGATCATACTGCTAAATTTCTCTTACTTTAGTTGTTTCACTCTTGAGGCAGCAGTTCTAGGCACCATATACCAAGTATATTTAAGGTTGGTTTGCAACCACTTTAAAAAAAAGCACTTCTCAGCTTTTGGTTTAAAAAAGCACTTATTTACCAAACACTACCAATTTTTTATTTTTCTCGGCTTTCATGTCAAAAGTGTTTTTCCACTTTTTATACACCAAAAGCACTTATTTTACCAAACACTGCCAACTTTTACTTTTCAAAATCACTTTTTTCTCAAACACTATCAACTTTTACAAATAATTACTTTTTCCAAATCACTCTAAAAGTGCTTTTTTTAAAGCAGAAGCTGTTGCAAACACTCCCTTAATTATTCGTCGTTGACAACGCACACAAATAATCACAATGTCAACTTATATATTTAATTTTTTTTATCTTTTATTCCACAAAATTTGACTGATCTTATTAGGCTATTAGCTACCATATATGTAAATAATAAAGCAAAAAAAATGAGTAGCTAAAATTAGTGTAAAAAAGAAGTAATATGAACTGTTACTGTAAGAAGAACTAAATCAACTAATAAATGTTTTTGGAAGTTAATCATAACGTATCAATAGAGAAAGTTTCGCAAATTTTATTGGAATAGGGGTTTTATCACTTTTATGTATACATATCTAAATGGAGGTGCCTGAATGGCGATTCCAGTCAGTCCAGACCGATTAGAAAAGTACTCTATAAATGTATGTGATCATGTAAAAACGACACTCATCCCTCACGACCCTGAACATATAATTTAGAGATGTTTGAAAATGATTATTCTTCTAATTATTATTATTTTAAAAGAAGTGAATTTTGAGAAATTGGTCTCTTCCAACTTTTAAATAATTACTTCTAAAAGCACTTTGGAACACTAAGGACATGTTTACTCCACGGGTTACTAAGCAGTGCTTATTAAGACCCGCCTTAATAAGCGGCACATAAAATAAGAAGTGTTGAAAGCTCATTTTACTTCAAAGGATTTAAAACAAATTTAACATTAAATTGTCCAAAATAACCCTATACATATATAGACACACAAACAATCATGAACACAAGTATATAATATAATATGTGGGGTCATGATATGCGTGTAACTTCCGATTGTATTTGTACGTTTTTAATTAGTTTTGTGATTCATTAGTTTGAAAATTACACACTTTTGGTGTAATGTGTTGTTTTATTTAAATTTGTGTAAATTGTTTAGATTAGGATTATTCTGAGCATAGGACAGGTAATTGAATGCACTCAAAGGATCAAGAAATGAATCCTAAGGACCAAAAGATGTGCAAGGGAACAAGATCAAAAATTGATTTGGAAAAAAGTTCATATACCCGGTCGGGTATGTGCAATACCCGATCGGGTATTGGTCCGATTTCATTGTCAAAATCAAATCCGGGAAACAAAGGATCGTGGGAAGAAAATATTTGAAGATCCGGTCTCATACCCGATCGGGTAGACCGACACACCCGATCGGGTATGAGTTGATTTTTCCATGTTCTCGGAAACTGCTGAGTACCCAATCGGGTACCCAGTACCCTAAATACCCGGTCGGGTATATGATCCTACCACCTCCATTTCCCTATAAATACACCATTTTTCCTTCACATTAAATTCATTCCTTCTTCCATACTCTTAAGCTCAGTTTAGAATAGTTATTTCTTATATTTTTATAGCATGTTTGGTCTCCAAATGAGGAGCTAAACTCTCATTTCTTGGTTTTGCTCTTGAAGCTTGTTGATTATTAAAGTTGTGAGTTATTTACTTGACTTCTTCTCTTGATTATTAATTCTTCCCTTAATCTCATTCTATATTAATGTTGGAGGGTTGCTAACAGTGGCCGACCGAACATGGGGGCAAATGGGGGTTGCTGTCCCCCCAAAATTTTATTTTCCTAGGTATATTTACCCCGAAATTTTAATATATATGTATTTGTATGTATATTTTTACCCTACCGCCCCTCCTAGCCAGAATTCCTGCGTCCGCCGCTGGTTTCTAAGTGACGATTAGTTAACGTTCCGACATTAATTATTACTAGAAACGATCAACGAAACGATGGTTAATCGTTGATGGTTTCATAAGTAAGTAATTTTGGTTTATTAATGCACGGTTGTGGTTAATAAACTTAAGAGGGATAAATTTCTTTGGTTAAACCGAAACCATTGTGTTAAGGTTATCAATATCAATTGATTTTATTAAGGAGTTAAGTAGATTAAATGCTACCATTAAATCGGTATATAATGGTGTTCTATATTTGATTAATAGTAAGGGTTGTTAATGAACGGTCGTTGTTAATAACTACCCTCGATGAATTGGAGATACTCCTCGATTGAGTATTCGAGAGGGGATAAGTTATAGATATAACAATGATCGACTAAAATATATCAACAAGTGGAAAGTAGCAAGGTCAAGTCCTTCTTATTCTTGATTTAAATCTCATATAAGTTGTTCATCTTCGTGTTTAATTAAATTAAATCACTCAATTCAACCCCCCCCCCCCCCCCCCTTTATTTACTAGTTTCATTAAAAAGATAATTATTCCTTTCCATGTGGATATGAACTCTACTTCACCTATACTACGTATAAGTGCTAGTATCGAATATTATTTTGACGCACTATGACGAAGTGCTCGTCAAGTCACCTCGTACGTGTACCCATACGCCTAACCCCTACCCCTGCCCTATACCCCGACCCCTACACCCTACCTCCAATTCCACACCCTTGACCTCTAACCTTGCCCTTACCATGACCTAACCCTCTACCCCTACTTCATACCCTAACACCTACCCTACTCGTAGGGGTGGTGTCGGGGTCGGGGGCCGAGGAAAGGGTAGGAGGTATGGGGCAAAGGCGTAGGGTCACGAGTGGGAGAGTGGGGTTGGGGTAAGGGGTATGGTCGGGGATGGGTAGAGGGGTGTGGGGTCGAGGTAGGGGAAGGTGGTAAGGAGTAAATTAAAGGGGTAGGGGTCAGGGTAGGGAAGGGGTTATGGGTGGGATCCTACCCCCAACCGTGACTCCCTAGCCCTTACCACCCTACCCCACCCGCCCCCTACCACATGCCCCTACCTCGACCCCACCCGACCATGGCCCCTCCACTGCCATCACCCTTAGCCCTTACCACCCTTCCCCCGACCATACCCCACCCCCACCCCTGGCAGGGTGGGACCGAGGTAGGGGTAAAAGGGTGGGGTGGGGTCAAGGTGGGGCCAAGCTAGGGGGCATATGGTAGGGGTAGGGTAAGGGGGTATGGGTGGGGTTAGGTAGGGGCCGGGGTAGGGGCATGTGATAGGGGTAAAGGAGTAGGGTCAGGGTAGGGTAAGGGGTTACGAGTGGGGGTGGGGTAGTGGGTTGGTAAGGGCTAGGAGGTAGGGTAGGATGGCATAGGGTGGGGTCAGAGTGGGGCGGAGGTAGGGCATGTGGTATAGGGTAAAGGGATAGGGTTGGGGTGGGTGGGGTAGGGTATGGGCGGGGTAGGGATGATGTCATAGGGGTGCGATTGGGTGGGGCTGTGGTAGGGCGTAAAGGGTAGGGTTAGTGTAGGGTAAGGGGTTACGGGCGAGGTAGGGTGTTAAAGGCTAGGGGTGGAGTAGGGGGCGTAGGATGGGGTCGGGGTGGCTCCGTGTTAGGGGTAAAAGGGTAAGGTTGGGGTGGCTCCGCGGTAGGGGTAAAGGGGTAAGGTCGGGGTAGGGTAAATAGGTAAGGTTAATAGTCGGGGTAGGGTAGAGGTGGGGGTCGGGGTGGGGTCGGGGTGGGGTCGGGCTAAGGTAGGGGTAAAGGCGCAGTGGTAGGGGGTAAAATAGGGTGAGGGAAAGGGGTAAGGGTAAATTCGGTAACTCAAAAGGCTAAAATGTCGCTTATTTTTTTATTGGGCAATTCTTTCTAACCTACAGAGTATCTGTTCAATGTTAAGGCCAACATCCATGAACTGGGATGTGATTCGACATGTGACCTCCTCCATGGGGATGCCACAATGATGCCATCATACTACAAGGTACTTGGCAAGTTCCGCTTAATTAAAACATGAGGGTGGTATGCTTAGTAAGCGGCACTTTATGCACCTCTTTCGGTTAGTAAATAGCTTTTTAGGTAGCTTGTGTGTTTATTTCACATGTCTTACTAACCTAAATATGACTTTAGCAGCGAAGTAAACACCTCCTAAGAAATACTTTTGTACCACCACCCAAACACTACGGTATCTCTTTGTGCTCTGAGCCAAAGTAGTTTTATAGATCGTTTCGCAACACTGTTTTTCGGCTTATCAAACTCATCAGCCAACCTTTTCACCAAATGCATGATTTTTTCTTTCGCGCGCTGAATTGTGTAGTAAGCAAAAAGGTAAGGTTGGAGTTACTTTTCTGGCTGTATTGGCTGAAGCTAATGTAGATGATCATTTTAGCTATTTTTACATACTACATATAATTTTTTCTTTATTTTATTAGTCACTGACGCCGCTCCCAGAATCTTAGGTTGCTTTCTTTTCGATACTCCCTCAATCCCAAATTGTAAGATACATTTACTATTCACTTGGTCAACATAAATCACTCTTAAACTTTTATTTTATATACCAAAAGTTTATGAAGTTTGAATTATTTTTTGTAAGTTTTGTAGCGGATTTAATATAGTTTTTGAATATGTAAATTTTATTTTCTAAAACTAATTTGGGTGTTGACAGAGATCAATTTGCTTTATCGCGAGTCAAACATCGTAAACCGAAAAGTATCTTACAAATTGGGACGGAGGGAGTATTTTAATTTTTTTTTTTTATAAAATTAGTATAATCAGCCAATGCAGTCACTTCAATGAGAACTTCATAAAATTTAACAAAATCAATTAAATCAATCGATTTTCGTGATACCAACCGCTGCTAATTATTGTGTGTATAGGTCTTTCTAGCATTTTCTTTTTGCAAATTTCGTCGTTTTTTCCGCAAAACCCGTTTGTGCCGTATATAGCCATATTGAGCCGTGTGTACTCTAGCTGCTTTAATGTTATTGTAATAATAAATGCAAAAAGGTTCTAACCGTCATTCAATCCATTCTTAGCTAGGCCCGCAATGTACCTTCACTCTCCCGTGCATAAGGAACAAACTTGAAAGCTTCCAATTTGGAAAAAGACAATATACGAAGTATATATCAACCATCGAAGGAATTAAGAAAATGAAAGTGTGTATGCTTTTTTGGACTAAAATTTACTCATCTGGTCTGATCTAGTCTAGTCGGGTTTGGTAAACGTCCGATCTTTATATATTTTATAACTACGAAAGTCTGGTATGATCTTAGACTGAAAACAATCCAAAAGAAAACAACATATCTTATTTATGGAGTATATAGAACAAAAATCTCACTCTCTCCATGAATATTCACCTCTAAGCAAGGCAAATTCAGAAATTTAGATTGAAGCTGTCTCAAAAGTATGTTTAAATATTATCATGGTGGATTAAATATATCAAATAAAAAATTGGGAAAATTAAGTGGCTATGAACAGGGTTGTAGATGAGGGCGTGCAAAACGTGCTACCGCACAAGCCTCTCGATTTCAGAAGGCCTAAAATTTTAAATATAATCTATATAATATAATAAATCTTCATTTATTTGATTAAAAATTCTTTATATAGTACTTTTTAAAATAGAAACATTAAATAGTAAAATTTATCTATATATATATATTAAAACGGAATAGTGGAAGAGAGAAATGGGCGGGAATCAGAAAACAAAATCTGTTTGAACGTAACTACTATCTGTATTTGCTGGAATCGTGAAAGAACTGGCAGCAAAAAAACACAAACATTTGGAAAGTGTGATGTATAATTAAATGCATAACCGTCCTTATATTTTTCCAAGGCATTTACATTTAAAGGTACTTACTTATACACTGACTTTTCGAATCCCAAAGGCTGCTACATACTATCGTACATAATTTAACCCTGTTTAATAGCATCTGAAATTATGAAAAGCCACATATATAAGTCTGTTGAAATTCTATCCAAGTCACACTGCCGATACTATTTAATCTGTTTGGTAATCCTGCGAAGTTAATATTTGTTGGGACACTCACTTAATCAAGGATGAAAAGGTAAGACACGGAGATAGATCTCTCATATGAGTAAACTCTTTCTTTAAGAAATATCTATAATCTACTACGGTACGTCAGTACTAAACTTTTCTTTCACAAAAAATACTTTCTACAACATTATTACGAGACCATGCACACAAATATGTGAAAATGCCGAACAACAAGTAATTGTAGAATCAAATCGTAAAATATAAAATGTTGTCTACGATAGTATTTTTCCCGTGTGATTCAAATGCACGAAATATTTGTAATCTTTTGTATTTAACATATACGCATCTTACTAATATATAGGTATATTGGCTGTTATCTTTTGCATCAATCAGTATATGCATGTAGCCGCACATCAGATCGATCTGTTTGACTGTTTTGGAGCATATTCTGGAAAATAAATGCACCATGTTGTTTGTTATTCTGGAAAATAATTAATTAATTTGAGAACGAAGACTACACTAAAAAGGCCTAATATGTACATCTGCTGGTTTTTTTGTTCTTAATAATAATAACAAATACTCCAGTGGTTATCTGCCACATTGTCTATTTTTCCAATGTCCATTGATGTTTGACATTGGCCTAGAGGACGAGGAAGATCACCATATACTAAAAAGTAGAGACCAATAGATAGATTAAATAATACGGAGTACTTCGTAAAATGGAAGATTTAAAAGATAAAGATTTTTTCGAATACTTATGAATACTTTCGAATACTTAAAATTTATTTATATAACATGATTAAAGGTACTATTAGTATACTGATATGGTCATCTAAGTGTAATTAAAATGTGACATAAATTAATTATTATGACTAAAATTTATTTTGTTTTTGGAGAACTTATATCATCATTTTATCAATGCAAACACATTATGTAAATAAAGTAATGATAAGATAATTCGATAATAAGATATATAGTAATATTGATCCCACTTTTGATCAGGTTACTAATAAATTCAATAATATTCACAAGTGAAAATTTCACTTTTAAATGATTACCGGAAATTAATGATGCATATAAAATGGAACGAAATAGGGGATTGAAAAGTAACATGTTCGGAAGCGATAAGTCTAGCAAGGATAAATGGAGATGAAAAAGGGTTAATATAGAAAATGCCAAAATTTTCAAGTAGTGAGTAAGACCATTTCTCATAGAAACAATTGTTGCAAAAACCTATGCTTATTCATGTCCCTTTTTTTTGGGTCTCTTAGCTTACACGTTTTATGAATTCAACATGTGAATAGAATGATGAGTATAATAATCAAAAGACAAATGTGTGTGTCTGGAAGTGTTTCAATATTATAAATAACACAACTATCATTCTATTATATTCTCTAAATATAAACTTTAGTTTGTCATCATCTAATAAGATCTTGAAGCTTATAATAGATATATTGAAATAATATCCCGTGCATCGCACGGGTACTATACTAGTATGTAATTAAAATGCAATTGTTAATTACAATTGTGTAATTTCTTTATTTCACAAGGCCTAGTTACAGTAGTTAGCACAAAACCCTCGTACAGTTTGGAATGAGATGTTAACTACTTTCTTTTTACTTTGTCATTACAATAATTTTCTTAATATATTCTCTTTTCTACGTTTTTATTTACCTTACATAATTACATCTCTATACTACACCTACTATTTTCTTTCTAAATCCACAAAAAAAAACGGATGCGAAGACTATTGTTTAAAAACGTGGAAGTATTAATATAATGTTTTATACTTTAGGCCTCATATTCAATTTTGCATCGGGCCTCTTATATGTCAGGGCCGGCACTAGCTATGGATGGCTTGAATTTTAACATAAAGCTACCCCTGATCCTAAGCATTAAGTCACCTTTCCACCTTTCTTAGAGCCTTAAATTGTAAAGTATTAGTGGTTGTTATTTAAATTTCGGCACAAAATTATTTTTAATAAATATTTCAAAGAACACTACTGTTCAATTGAAAAATTAATAAATAAAACCAAGATAGAAAGATTACACAATTATGATAAAATAAATTATTACACTAATTCACTAAATGATATACTACTCTAGCAAGCCACCTATTGCGTTTCAATGTAACTAAATCGGCCCTTAGTTATCAAATCACAGTGCCTCCCGCAATTAAGTACTTTGTCTAAGTATTCCCAAGTGGATCAGGTATACTTGGTGGACCATTATAGTCCGGGTCGGTCCTAACTGATAGACGGTGGACAACAAGGTCGACCGCCCTAGCTAACTTATGCTCAGAACATGAAAAAAATCTATTATTTTCAATCAATCATTTAATCCCTTATACTAAAAAAGTATCATATATGTATAAGTACACTTACTTTAAAAGTAAAATAATATTATATGATTGTTTGGCCAGATTAATTTTAATATTTTATACGTAGTACGTTGTTGTTTTTTTAGTAAAAAGACTTAAGATATGGATTGAAAATTATAGAATGATCTTTTTGATCATTTTTCGTAAAATTGTTTTCTCTTGTCCGGCTCAAGACCTTCATACTTTATACGTATTTTTTAAAAAATTGTATTTTTTGAATAAACTGGGAACACAACCTATTTATATCAGTAAAAGTTATTTCAGATTGAAGAAACGCACATTCTCAACTGTTCAAAAGCACATGGAAAGCTCCTTTGTTTTAGAGGAACCTGATTTGAGGAAATTGTAAAAAGTAATAACGCAAGTATCATTTAAAATTTGAAAACTGACCATAAAAATTCGAGCCATTGTTTCGAGGATTACACCAGGGAGGAGGTGGGCTATATTAGGGCACTGGCACCCCAAAATCACATAGAACGTGCCCAAAATGTTGCGCATTTATCAATTTATGCATTTTATTATTTATGTGGAGTGTGAAAGAAGGGAAAAAGGACTAAAGGAGGGAACATTCATTGGTGTGGGATGAATTATTATATACAGGCTTGCATACAATGTATATACATATATACTCCGTATATGTAAGATGTGTAGGGAAACAATGATGATTTGCATTTGTCAGAACCAAAAGCTTATAGTCAGTTTATTATGTGATCCATGTGATTGCAAACTCAACAAAACAAAACATTGTTTTGCGTAGCTGCTAGCTCTCAAGTGGAAAGTGCATCCAACTCAATCCTTCTTAGCTTATCTTGTCCCTACGTTCTTAAGAACTCCGTATAAAATTATACTCCGTAATTCTCATTGAAGACGCACTCTACATACAATGTAGTCACTATAATTGTGCACACATACCTTCACGATTAGCTCAAATGCTCAATTGGTAAAACGGTGGAAAAGTTGGACAATGACCAAAGATCGAAATCCGCAGCGACCGCATGCATGTCGTAGCTCCTTTGTGTTGGGTTGAGCTTCTGGTGCGCACGGGTTTAAGGTCAACCACCTGTTTTGTCGGATCGAAGCGTGGGGGGCCTTAGGGTTGGGGATTCAATCTTTTTTGGACAATCGTGTACACATTTAATTAATTTTTTGGACACATTTAATTCAATCTTATGTCACCACCAAATTGGTTGATTTTTAAGTTAAATTTGTCTATGATATCAATAAAGTTTGGATAAAAAGGTTAATTATTGCAATTATCACAAACAATTTGTCTTAAAAATAGACCAACTTTGTGTGTAACGCAGGTAATTTGGACACATATACAGATGTACAAACACAGGCGTGTACACAAAGGAGCTTTGTTCATGGTAACCTTTAGTTTCTTTCTTTTGAAGGCACCGTGCGTTCATCCAGCACGCAAGAGGGTCGTACGTATAAGTGCAGTGTTTAGGAAGCATGTGTCTAGCAAAAAAAGAAGAAGAAACACCCAATTTTAGTTAAACATATTTGCTAATTAAGAAAGACTACAATTATTTTATGATTTGGCTTGTCCTTGAAGTTTGAACTTTAGACAATTAAGAAATGGCTAGGAATGGAACTGGTCGAGGCTTATATGTCATGCACTACGTATATAGCTTCAATTAAAGTTTTGAATCGCTAATTATAGCTTAGCTTGATTTGGCGTCCCTTCTTTGCGTAAAGTCAGACGGCTATGCATGTATAAGGGGCCAAAGGACAATGAATTTTTTTTTGTCTAGTTTAATCTGATCTGATAGCTAGATGCTCGATTTCTGTATAATTTACAACTAACGAAGTTTGATCTGTTTTAATCTAGTCTAAACTGATTTGGTCTTAGACTAAAATAAGTTTTAGTACAAACATTCTTTGTCCTAATGGAATGAATAAAAATTGGCCTTATTAATTGTATTGTTTAATGCAGGGAAAACTGTAAAATAGGTTCTCGAACTTTCATAAAAAAGTCAATTAAGTCTTTCTATAGGAGACTATGTCCGGCCGTCACGATTTGAGGCGGTTCCCGGTGGAATTTTTTAATGAATTTTTTTGAGCATCTTATTCATCCAGTCTAGTTTACTCATGCCAAATTTGAGCTAAAAATTCAATCGGGAACACATTCAAATTAATTCTTGAAGATAACTGCGCATTTTTGCGTTCTCGAATTAATTTGAATGCGTTCCCAATTGAATTTTTAGCTGAAATTTGGTATGAGTAAACTAGACTTGATGAATAAGATGCTAAAAAAAATCATCAAAAAATTCCACCGGTAACCGCCCCAAATTGTGACGCCAGACAGAGTCTCCTATAGAAGGACTTAATTGACTTTTTTATGAAAGTTCGAGGACCTATTTGACAGTTTTCCCTTTAATGTATGCTTTAGGATGTTTACACTTGAGCTGTTTTCACTCCCAGAGCAGATCAAACCAGATTTAAACAAACAAGATCAAACCAGACTTAAACAGACTAGATCAGACCAGACTAAAACAGACCAAACCAGATTTACATAGACCAGACCGGACCAGACTTAAACAAACCAGACTAGAATTAAACATACCAGACTTAAACAGACCAAATTATATTAGACTTAAACAAACCAGACTAGCAAAATATATTTTAAAAGTAAAAACATACTTATTAGGATTCATAATTTCATACCACACCCACCTTTAGTAGATCTCACGTTTTAGACCGTTTCACGTTATCACGTAGTACTCTTATTTTAAAGATCAAAACCCTTCTTAATTTAGTGGACTCTAAGGATATTTTCTTTTGGACTGAAATTTGCTAGTATGATGTGGTCTGGTCTGATCTAGTCTGGTCTGGTCTCATATAACCAGTTTGAACTGATCTGGTTTGGTTTGGTCTGGTTTGAGACTGAAAACAATTTAAAAGAAAACATCCTAAAATGTATATTGTCATTTGAATCGAAATTATCTGGATTTAGGTAGTGTTTGCAAATGTTTTTACTTTAAAAAAGCATTTTTGAAGAGATTTTGGAAAATATGTTTTAATAGTAAAAGTTGGCAGTGTTTGAGAAAAAATTGATTTTGAAAAACAAAAGTTGGTAGTGTTTGGTAAAATATGTGTTTTTTGTGTAATAAAAAGTAAAAAGCAAATTATAGCTTTTAGCTTTGGGAAAAGTAGCAAATCAGCCCTCGAACTAACTTAAAAAGTGCAAATCACCCCTTTTATGCAGCGCTCTGTCCAGTTGTAGCCATTTGGGGCGTTTCCCGGTGAATTTTTTTGATGAATTTTTTTAGCATCTTTTTCAGTAAGTCTAGTTTACTCATACCAAATTTCAGCTAAAATGTCAACCGGGAAGGTAGACAAATGAATTTTTGAAGATAACTGTGCAGTTAAACAGCGCAACATATTTCAGAAAATCACTTGACTGCCTTCCGATTGAATTTTTATCTGAAATTTGGTATGGGTAAACTAGACTTAATGAAGAAGATGCTCACAAAATTTCATCAAATATTTCCACCGGGAACCTCCCCAAATGGCGACGGCCGGACAGAATCTCCTATATAACGGGTAATTTGCACTTTTTTAGTTAGTTCGAGGGCTTCTTTAAAAAAAAAGTTAGTACGAGGGCTGATTTGCTACTTTTCCCTTTATATTTTAAATGTTTAATTTAAGTAGAAGCTGTCACTTTTTTTTTGGAAGAAGGGGGCTTAATTGATATCACAGTATTCAGATAGGGGTTAAAATAACAAAAGAACCACATATAATCATCCGCCTTTGAACCAGACTCAGAGTTAATCACCTTTGACAACGCAATATAACTCGTTGATCAAAAACTGGGCATAATTGAGCCAAAGACAGTTATCGCAGTACTCTCATCACCCAATGCTAATGCAAAAGTCTTACAGCAGTAAATAAAATAAAACCAAAAAACAACAGTCACCACGTGGAAATTAAAATGCAAAACAACAATAAAATAAAAACCAAAGTTTGTCTTCTTTAGCGGGAACACCACTCTTCTTGGCGGTGGTTCCGGAGGGGGGCGGACCATCGACAATTCATGTTTTACCTTCATCTGCAACACTGCATCTTGAATTATCTTCTGCCGAGTCACTACCACAATTGCCATTAGATCTTTTATGCCCCCTACAAATGCTACACCAATGGAGCTACTAACCATGCTCCAGAAACACAAACATTTGCACTCTAAAGCTTTATTCCCCTAACACAAACATGCTCCACCAGCACTAAAATGCAAAAAAGAGTACCCACAGCACTTGTAAACCATTAACGAGCCCCCCAATCAAACCTAGTAGCACAAGAAAGAAAGCAATAACTCATGAACGTAAACTTCCTCATATGATAGAGTCGACGCCTCATACAAGATCGCCAATAAGAACCCCAACTTCGGCACTCCAGTTGATAACGCCAGCAGCCTAGGACGCCCAAATTTTGAGATCTAGAAACTTGCCTCGATTGAGCCTCCTCAAACGCCGTCCATCCTATTCGAAAACCATCGAAACATAGGGCGATCTCAACCACCCATCTCTCGTCCATCCTCACAGCCACCACATCCATCAACGCAACCAACACCGCCGGCTTGAACAGAAACATGGTTAAAGTCATCGGTATCAACGATGCAATCCACAACCGCAAAGGAAGATGACA
Source organism: Cuscuta epithymum (assembly GCA_945859915.1). Classification (NCBI taxonomy): domain Eukaryota; kingdom Viridiplantae; phylum Streptophyta; class Magnoliopsida; order Solanales; family Convolvulaceae; genus Cuscuta; species Cuscuta epithymum. Next base: position 155,993 of record CAMAPF010000167.1, read on the forward strand.
ATCGGTCATAGGGGATCTCTGAATCCGCCCCAAAGAATGCCAGAAAATCAACCCAACCCGCACCATCCCTCTGCGACGGCAGAAGGCGGTGGGAGAATAACAAACCCTAAAAGAAGATAGAAGACCGCTATACTTCAAATATTGTGATTGTCCATTGAAAAAAATATAATTGATGGATGACCTTCCATCGACCAATAATAATTTCATAGTACTACCAGAGTGATGATTATTTCCGAGGAAGAAAAATCAAACTTAGTAGAAGTTGTCACTTGAAACACTCTTTTCAGGTTTTTACGCCAAAAGCTGAAAATAATTTTTTTTAGGTTTGTTTGCAAACATACCCTTAGCTTGGTTGAGAATGGTTTGCTTACATTGGGTCAGAATTGATCTAATCTGATTAGTGGCAGAGGCAGACATGATTATTGGATGGATCGGAACAAATACTATTTTTGACTTTTTTACACAATCTTTTACCTTGATGATTTAAATAAAATTGAAAACTGGGGTGGGCAAGGGCCTAGATTGCCCCCCCCCCCCCCCCCCGCTACACCCCTGAATACGATGTAGTATGTCTGTCTTATGTGTATTTTACTATAATTTAAGTTTGTTCGAGTCTGATTTGATTTAGTATGTTTGTGTAAATCTTAGTTACATTAACTCAATGTAGCTTTAAACATCGTTATTTATTACCTCATATATAAGGCATTTTCCATGAATATTACTAAATTAAATTCAAAGACAAAAATATGACTTGTTTTAATTTAATTTTTTTTAAAGTGACATATTTAGTGACTATTTCTCAGTGACTCTGATGACTTATCACTCTAAAATACACTATAGTGACTCTTTTTCAGTTACTTATACATAGTGACTAACCATGTTTTATTTTTGTATTTTAACAATTTATTACATCAAAACTCACTTTTTTTACCAAACACTTCAATTTTTAAATTTTAATAAAATCACTTCCATTTTCAAACACTATCAACTTCTACCAACAAACCATTTTTTAATAATCTCTTAAAAAATTACTTTTTCAAAAGCACAATCTCTTGCAAACATAGCCTAAGACGGATAATATGAATCACAGATATATATGTCTTTTTGAAGTGATTCACGAAAACAATAATACTTAATATCAATTTTGAATCCTAATTTAGTCCTTGTTTATTACATTCATTTATTCTAAAAATGTATAGGATTCAACCTTAATGTTTAATTTAAAGTTAATGAAAATGTAGTTTTTGATGCAATTCCATATCAATGAAATGGCTCAAAAATACTAGAACGTGAGTATAGTTTATTAATGTTATTACAAAATATCATACAGTTAAAAATTTAGTAATCATATAGGTCTAAATACATTTTTATATCACCAAGACATATATTCATCTTTTATGTTTATCAATAGTAACACTCAACATTATTAATTCCTTTTATAGATAATTATTAGGGATTAGGACATGAATGTTGTTAAAAATTAACTAATGAATAAAAGCGAATTTTTTGTTTGTAGATTTTCAAAAAAAAAGGAGAATAAAAGAGAATAAAATAGTATTACACTGCCCTAGTAACCAATGCCCTTGTGACCACGAGGGGTGCTACAATAACATTCTAATGTCACATTGGTCAATGCCTTAATGACCACCGCTCTAGTGATTAATTCCCAATCACCACCCGGGCAGTGGGACAATGATCAATGTCGAGCTTTACAATTACAAGCGTTCAGTGATCTAATCTTTAATCGTCTTTGTCGCCTGCCAATTACATTCGTTGCCCTGAACATGGTGACCATCACTCCGGTCACACTGTGACCACAACCTCTGTAACACCCCACCTCATAGGGCTCGAGCTATTTACTCCTCAATGCCATTCAGAGCTCTAGTACTGTCCTCACAAATCAACACAAATTTTTATTGCACACTTTATCCTCACTTGTGTGCATCCCAAAAAACTTCTGAGGGGATCACACATCCCAAAACTACTCCCGTAGAAGAACGCTTACCTTGGAATTTTTAACTGATGAGCTTCCTTAAAAGGAGATGCACCATGTTGGTATGAGTAATATTATTAATCCCTTAAAATTAATTTCAAGTATTACAATCAGTAATTACCCCCACTTAAGAACGCAACATCCTCGTTGTGCTCATAACCAATCTCAATAAAACCCATAATCCTCCCCTTCAAAGTGCTCGCATGATATCCAACGGATCAGGTCACTGCTGCAGGGTGGGTCACCCATCCCAAGACTATTCTTGTGCAAGCACGCTTACCTTGGAGTTCTTAGCTGATGAGCTCCTTTAAAAGAAGATGCACCTTGTAGGCATCAATGATGTCAAAAGATATACAGATGTAAGTATGTTAGGAAGAATCCAAATAATTTAGAAGACTTTTGGAATTTACTGCTTGCTATTTTCTTCTTCATTTTTTGAACTGGAACACATTTTTACACAATTCACAGTCACACTTAGCAACTTCCGATTCAACAATTTCAAAATGTGAAGGGTCATGTCGAGTAGATGGTGTCACTTTCAAAAGAGTACGACTTTTTGTCTTAGCTTTTTGGGACGGTGGTATTAGGAATGTCCATTGTTCTAAACTCGCTAGGCGCTAGGCGGGCGGTTGAGGGGTGTCTACCGCCAAGACGACCGACTAGGCCGATTTTTTGTCTGACTAGGCCGATTAGTCCTCTGCAATTAGGGCCGACTAGGCCGATTAATCGGTCCAACTATGCCGATTTTTAGAACAGTGGGAATGTTATTGCTGGATTACCTAATTCTCTTGATTTTCTCTTTAATGTCAGCTTTTCGGCTTGATCAGACATGTGAAATTGCGTCCATATGCAAATTCATCTCAATATCAATACTCATTTCGAATGAGGTTTTGACCTTTTTGTTATTTTTGCAAGTTTAACTTCATCCAATGCGGATTGATATCTGAAATTGGAGGGGGTTGAGCACATCCGACATGTTTCGCAATTTCATGTGCACAAGGTAAGTCACGTGTGCTTGTCATGATGCACTCACATAAATTAGCATTGACACCGACCGTTGTTGCGCTTTTGGACTCAATCAGAATAAGTTCAATGTTTTTCTTGATACTAATCCGTACAAGTCTTTTAACAATGCGGGATTGGAATTGTGTTTACCCACATTAAGACTTTACTCACACGAAGCCCTAATTTCGGTGTGTTGTAACTCAATTAGAGCGTTGATTATTATCCATGAACAATCAAAATCTAATTGACTGGAGCCAAGCCATTTCTTCAACTTTGCATGTGCACTCTCAACTATATAAAAGTGAAAAGAATACATTTTGTTTGAAATTTAGTAAATTCATGAATATTGAAAATAGATTTAATTTGAACATCATGCCTATTAGTTGTCAAATTGCCAAAATGCATGATTTTATTGGTCCAGGCCGTTAAAAATCTCTCTTTATATGGATTCTGTGTGTCTCTTACATTTGAATGAGACTAGGATACCTTCGGTAGTCACTTTCAATGGCATCTAATTTTTTAGCATACTCCTTTTCACGTGAAGTAAATATCAAGACACTCCAGTTGTCATGAAATCGCCAAACTCATCTTTGCATTTAAACAACTTTTTATAATAGGCAAGAACATTTTTTGTGATATGAAAGCTGCATAGAAGATTTTTTGTTTTAGGAAACACCATCTTAAGGCTTATTGCAACCCTGGAGTCAATATATCTATTGAGTTTAATCCAACACGATATAGTAAATATAGATATAATATGGTATGAACACTCTATTTTTACGTGGAAACCCAAAAGGGAGAAACTCACATGACTTTTTAGTCTAATGTCCAAGCCCTCTCTTTCTCATTAGGACTCTCCTCACCATTACAATATACGGAGTACAATTTAAGCTCCCATTAATGGAGTTTTGCAAGCTAGCTAGAGAGAAAAGAGGAAGAAGAAGCTAAGAAAAGGGGTAAAATATATGGTACATCCGGCTGTACCTTCCTTTTGGTACAGCCAGGTAATTTTGTAATTAAGTCCAACTTTCATGTTAAAAATTAGACTGAGTTACACTGTTCACCTTTCTTTTGCCACATGCGCTCCAGCCTCCAGCAACTCCTGGCCTCCTCCTGCACGTAGTCGTTATTGTTACTCTCCTCTGTATCTTTTTTGTATTGTTTGTTATCCTGCTTTTTCTTTTTGATTTAATCGTTTGTTCTTTTGTCTTTTTTTTTTTCCTTTAACAACCTTTTTCTTTAAATTTTGTATTCAATTATTATGAAAATTTATAATATAAATATTATACAAAATATTAATAAATGTCGAGTTTATTTTATTCATTTTCCAATCAAATCTTAAACTTAAGGTTTTCTAATTTACGTATTATGAAATATTTTAAGTATTAATGTTTTTTTTCAATTTTTAATTTAAGATGAAAATTTATTAGTTTATTAAATATTGTGTGTCTGACATGGATTTTCTGTTACACGGATTACTAAATGAACATTTGCACACATTAGAAAATTCAAACGATCTTTCGATTTTTTCGATACTCATTTTGTAAGTTGCTTATGTTCATCTAGTACCCAGGTTATGCTCATTTTAAAATGTCATTTTAATGCGTATTTCAAAACTATCGTATAGATTCTCATAAGATAGAGTTAGATTATATACATGTGTTAGAAATCATGATGCTCAATTGTATGCCTATGATCAATAGATGAGGGTTGATATTCAATGAAAATGTTTTGATGTTCAACTAACAAAGCTTATGATTTTCATATCATTGTTCATTTGGAAAATTATGTATGCTCATTTGATACTGATGTTATGCTCATTTTAAAATATTATGTCAATGCATATTTAAAAGGTATCATATTACATTAGATTCATGGAGTTGATTATAGATATTGTATCACGGACCATGATATTTAATTGCATGTTTCTAAGACTCAATGTCGTAGAAGCTTTGGTGCCAACAAAATTCTCATGATGTTCAACAAAAAACTTATGAAAATTTATTGTATATTGGAATCCATAGGAATCTATTATAGATATAATTTTAAAAAATTATATAAAAGAAAAAATAAGAAAAAGAAAGTGAATCAGCAGTTATGAAGAAGAATTTATGTTGCTCAATAATACTTAACATAATAGGTCTGTTGCTCATTAAAAGTTCATTAATGTTCATTTAGCAGAAACCGTGATTTTCATCTCAATAGAGGAGGTGTGATGCTCAATGAAAATCGTTATCTTAGACTCAATTTGTAAGTTATGTATGTCCATTTGGTACCTTTGTTATGCTCATTTTAAAATGTTAATCAATGTGTATTTCAAAAGTCTGATTTTACATTAGATTCAAATAGAATTTGATTATAGGCACGAGACCACAACTTATGATACTCAATTGCACGAGTCTAATACTTAATAACGGAGGTTCGATGCTCACTGAAAATGTCTTGATGTTCAACGAACAAAACTTACAATTTTCATATCAATAACCATCTTGTAAGTTGTACATATGCTCATCTGTATAGGTCTGATGCTCATTAAAACTTCATTAATGCTCATTGATCTCAATAGAGGGAGTTTGATGCTTTATGAAAATGTCGTCATATTCAACTAACAAATCTTACGATCAATGCGCATTTTGTAAGTTACTATGCTCATCTCGTACTCATCTTATACTCATTTTCTAAATGTCATATCAATGCATTTTTTAAAAGTACTATTCTATTTTGCATTAGGTTCACAGATTAAAATTCACAGGAGTTGATTATAAATATAATTTAATAAGTTCTATAAAAGAAAAAAAACGAAAATGAATTAGAAGTTATCAAGCAGAGATCACAATTTGAATATTAGACTCCTAATACTCAGCATAATAGGTCTAATGCTCATTAAAAGTTCATTAATACTCATTCACCAGAAATCGTGATTTTCATCTCAATGTCGGAGGTTTGATGCTCAATTAACATGTTGTGATGTTCAAATACCAAACCTTACGATTTTCATATCAATGTGCACCTTGTAAGTTATGAATGCTCATTTGGAACTGACGTTATGCTCATTTTGAAAATGTCATATCCATGCATATTTCAAAAGTATCATATTACATTAGACTCGCATATTCAAATTAATATGAGTGAATTATAGAAATAATTTAATAATTTTTTTGTAAAAGAAAAAATTAAAAAAGAAAAATAATTAGAAGATATGAAGCAAAGATTGTCATACTCAGTGTTAGCCTTATATTACTCAATACAATAAGTCATGTGCTCACTAAAAGTACATTATTGCTCATTTAGCGATCAATAAGTTTTAATGAGCATCTGACCTATTAGGAACCTAACAATATATGATAAAATTATAAATATATTTATATAAATTAATAGTATGATTCATAGATCAAATTAATACTTCAAAAATATGAAATAGTCTTTTAATATACTACGAGTAATAATGAGCAAAAGCAAAGAATAGTTGATATTATAATTACTATTAATAAACAATTGTAGTACGGAGTATGAAAATATGTAGGATAAGGAAGATAAAAGAACACATATATTCAACAAGACAGGCTGGCGAGATGGTTTGAAGGACGCGTGCTCTATTTTACGTCTTGGGATTGAATCCTGCTGGCTTTTTAAGTTTTTAATGAAGAAATCCAAATCCTAAGGAATCCAGTTTTTAAAAATCAGATGTATGTACACACACGTGTACAATATAGGCACTCAAGAAAAGGGATCCTTCAAATGGAGGTTAAGCTCCCTATTTATAGATAAAAGGGGAAGGGGGGGCTCTCCACCCTAACAGGCCGAATGGGCCGAAATGGGCCCAAAGGCCGAAACAGGCCTGATAGGCTGAAATGGGCCTCACTGATCGGGCTCCGTACTATATAAAGTCTCGGGCTCTTGAATAGTAACAGGCCGGGATAATATATCCTAACAATATCATATTTGAATTATTCACCCTAAAATCAGCTCCAACCCAAGGTATTTTGGGGTACCAAAGTGGGTAAAAGGCACTCCATGAGTGAGAATTGGCATGTTTATTGATCGAAGCAAGAGAAGGTAAGGACGGAGCTGGAAACAACAATATTGATGTGGCCCATGCAAAAGTTACATCCCATTTTTTTATGAGTATAGCTTTTTAATTTTTATTCCAATTTTTTAAAAAAATATATTGAAATTCGTAATTTTTTATTATCTTTCAAACGACATTAATATTGCTTATGAAAAATTTAACAAAAATATATGAAGTTTTAACTGTTGAGGATTTTCAGACCCAAAAACTTTCTTGAATAGATTCAAGTGCTAAAATTAAGATTTCATGATCAAAATATTTTTTTGCATCTTTCACTTATTTTTCCAAAAAATGGGTTTGAAACACCAACAAAAAAATCAAATTCCATTATTTATTTATTTATTTATTTATTTATCGAAATATTTGATTTTTTAAATCATTACTATTCTAGTAATTTTTTTTAAAAAATAACTGATGTATAATGATAAAACCAAGACTTTAATTGAAGTAGCTTTTGCTGGATGAATATATTGACAGTGTTGGATTGCAGTGAGAATTGAATTGATTTAGTGGAGAATTTGATTTATTGACGGGTATGAGTTGTGGTTAGCCTAATAGATTTCTTCAATATCAAGTCTTTTTCAGTTACAATTACATTAGGCACAATATTTGACGCCATCAATGTGATTTTAACTTCTTCATTGCCCATGTGTAGTTTTCTTCACGCTCAGCCTCCTGTACACAAATGTTATAGAAAATGTAAGATTTGTACATGTCACACCAACTATCTCTAGACATGGAAAACCATATCGATCAGTTTTGTAGGTACAACCCATAAGCAACACCAATGGAAAGACATGTAAAATATTAATAAAAGATGGATGTATCCAAAACAAGCCCGTCAAACAATCAATTGACTCGTTTCTCCTATGCCATTTCACATACTTATGATCATTTAATCTTTTCATAAGTTGTTGCATTTGTGATCTTCCAGCTCTCTCAATCCTTATATGTTTTGACGAACATTATATATTGTCTTCATCGTAATAGTTTTTTTCATTCATCTCTTTTATCTTCATAAGTATGTTTCTCGATTTTACCATATTCTTCATCATATCTAACAATACAGCCTCTTCATCTTTACGTAATCTTCCAGTAAAAAAGTGGCCTTCAAGTTGCGCAGCGGGAGGATGGTTATGAAGGTTGCACAGAACTTTTATAGACCAAACACCATATTTTTCTAATTTTGCACCTTGCAACAAAAATGGACAATCATATTTTTGTTCCAGTCCTCTTACTAGATAATGCTTCTTTGCTTCATACTTCTTAGGATTCCTATAAGTTATACAACGCTCACAACCAAAGGCGTAGCCTGGCCTTTGCTACACCGTTTTAGCTGAAGAAGAACTAATCACAATAACATAATCTAGATTCCTCCGAGTTTCTCTAGCCCATGTAAGCAACCCATCTTTACTCATAAACACCTATCAAATAAATTACTTCAAATGCCTTTTGTATACATATTCATAACTACCTTGGTTACACAAAGCTAGAAATTTTACTTACTCTATCGGTATGAAATGCTCAAAAGGATTAGCTTGAACATGGCTTATCTTCACAACTAAAGTTCTGTTTAGCATAAATAACTCATTTAGAGTGATATCAAATTAACGTGAATTGTTGTCATTAAAGTAGTTTACTTGAGATTCATCAATTTCTTGTTTATCATCATCCTTTGATTCTTCAAGGTAAATCATGTGCTCCATGTTCTCCATTTTAGTTTTGGAGAAGAACTCACTCAGAAACACAATAAAAACTATAACAAGGAATTCAACTATATGTATGTTTCGTATATGTATTAATTACTACAAAAAACATCAACTTTACGACATGGGGCTATGATGAAACACACCAGTATCGAACTGATTTGCACAGTGAACACCGCAAAGAAGCAGGGGAAAAGCACAATGCACAATGGTGAGGAAATTGCAGTATAATATTGGTTGAATTTATCTACGTTTCTGGCTTTTTCTCTTCTATGGTTTCTCCTTCTCTGACCTTTCATATTTTTTAAGCCTTTATGTAGCGAGGTAACAACGCTCCCTTAACCATTGTTACCTAAAGTAAGGGGTAATTAAAATATTTGTGTTATTTTTATTTTTTATTATTTAATTTAATGGCTTTGGTTAGTAATTTGAGAGTTGTGAATAAAAATTCTCAAAAGAAAAATGGAAAAATGGAAACAAATAATCGGACCTTTACCCGGTCTGCTATAAACGGTCCCTTTTTTTTATAATCCATAAAAACCCAACCTTTATATAATATCTTCCCTCTTTGGTCCTTTGGTGGTATTTACTGGTTGCGGAAACTCTTTAAGCGTAAATGACCAGTTATCTCAATGGAAAGCTTTAAAATATAAAAAAGAATCCTTTTATATCCTTCTGCAATTCCCTTTTGGTTTCTTCGTTGCTCCTTTTTGTTTCTCAGACTTCTTCAATCGTGGCAGTTCCCAACGTGACCCATCCTCCGTCTTTCTTCTTAGTTGCCAGCATGACCCATCCTCCATCTTTTTTCTTAGTTTCCAGCGTGACCCATCCTTCATCTTTCTTCATCCTGAATTCATCCGTATATATTTTTTTCTCTGTTAATGTCGATGAGTCCACTAAAAAACATAAATTTTGAAGATTATGGGTCCTTTTCGACGAAATCAAGCATGAATTGTCATCACAACATAAATTCGGTTTTGAGAGTGGTAAAAAACGGGAGAAATGTCGGAAGGAAGTTTCGCGGTTGCTCTTTATGGCCTGTCAGTTTTAATTATTTATTTTCATTGATATTGTTACATACTCCCTCCGTCCCATTTTGATGATACCATTGCAGTTTAGGATGTTTGACTGACGATAAAGCAAACAGATCCCTGTCTGCACTCAAATTATTTTTAGAAAAAAATTATATATTCAGATACTACATTAAAAGCTTTACAAAGTCGCAAACACCTGAATCAAATTTGATAAATATTTAATATATAAAGTAAGAGATTAAGAGTGATTTTTGTTGACCATGTGAATACGAACTGGTACCATCAAATTGGGACAGAGGGAGTACATGGTAAAATTAGAGTTTATATTGATTTGGATTTCGGTATTAGTTGACTGATTGGTTTGGATTTTGCTATTCTTTTAGTTTGAAAACGAAATGTGTGATGGTACAAATGGAAGTTTTGTTTATGTAGTTCAGGATGAAAATTGCGGTTTCTTCAGGTGGGAAGATGGTGTTGACACACATTTATCACCTCAAATTGAAGATGTCAATGTTCTTCTGAAACAACCAACCACAATTGACATACATCTTGAAAAGAGGATGTTGGAAGAAAAGGTTAAGAAGTTGCGTGTGAAGAATAAAAAACCGAAAGAGGAATTGCAGCAACATAAAAATGAAGATTGTGTACTTCGTAGTGAAAATTTAAAGTGTTCAAGAAATGAGAAGAAGTATTGTCTTCGTTTAACAGTTTCATTGTTCATTTTTTCGATTGTATTCTTATTCTTTGATCAAATAAGTATTATTCGAGATTAGTAGTATGTTGATTAGCCATATATTTGGGCATTGTAATTCCAAACTTTGTATCGATCTTTAATAACAATGTTTAATTCAGCCTTGTTTTTGTTTAGCCAAATCTGCAATTTTGATACTTCATTACATGTATTGGAAAGCTATGTGCAGGTACTATATTACTAAGTTAAAGCATAAACCTGCGGATGATATACCAAGTACCAACCAAAACATCTTCCCTACCTAAATGTCAACTCTCTGGCTATGCTCACAATTGCCTCACTTGAAAAACAATCCAATATGCATTCAATTCAATGACCATATTAACAATTAGTCCAATAAGCATTCAATGGCTATATTAACAAGTATACCAAGTACCAAACAAAACACCTTCCCTACCTAAATGTCAACTCTCTGGCTATGCTCACAATTGCCTCAATTGAAAAATAGTCCAATTAGCATTGCATGACCATATTAACATTAACTGGTGCAAAGATAATAAAGAAGCTTGTAATGAAAAGGGTGCTTTTAATGACGCTTGTAGTAACTGTAACTAGTGCAAAGATGAAAGATCATAATAGAACTTTGATACAACATAACAAGTTTTCAAATAGTGTCTACAAAAATCAAAATACAATGAACCCAAAAACATATCAGTACATCATCATTCCAAACTACATGTCACCACAAACTGCCATTCAATAAGTAATTACATATTACAAAATCAGACTAGTACATGGTCACTACAGAGATCTATAAATGGCAAGATTACATAGATCAATACATGACCATCTTGTTTCCTTGCCCCAATCTACCCATTTTGCAATCAGACCAGTCTTGGTCCTCCTGATTGAGCTGGAGCCTGCACCAATAAACTTACTATCAATAATAGAGCTTGCATTGTACCAATAATAAACATACTATGAATAAAAAATGTCCCTGCTCGAAACTAGTTAACAACTGGGATGAAAAAGAATTTACATTCGTGTATGTTGTGCCATCAGTATCAATATAAACCCCAAATCCTTTCGGCACCTGCGATCATATATGTCATTAATTTAATGACCTAATTTCCCATCACAGGTCTTTAAATTTACAATTAAGGTTACAAAATTACATCTACCTCATCCATGTCACCCCCACTACCTCTTCCACCTTTACCTCGGGATCCCCTTCCTCCTCTAGATCCCCTTCCTACTATAGATCCCCATCCTCCTCTAGATTCTTTCCGCCCTCTAATGACTCTCCCTCCTTTACCTATCATGTTGGGTTGAGTTGTGGCAGAATGATGGCTAGGTGGTTCACATGTTGTTGATGTAGTCCCATATGGAGGGTTTCCATCATTTCTTGGGCGACCCTTGGGTTTGTTAGCTTGAGGTTCTTGCACCATAACTTAGTCTCTATTTGGACACCTTCGCTTATTGTGACCTTTAGTCTGACAAATACTACATGTCATTTCCATACCATGCTTGATCAGTTTACCATCTTTTTTGAGGTTTTCAAATGGATCCTTTTTCCTATTACGTCTAGGTCTCTCGGGCCCCATTTTAATTGGAGGTGGATACAAGGGACAATCTATCCTCGACCAGTGCCTCTCACCTTCACATGGGGGAATAGACCCCGCATATGCCCTGAGATAAAGCTCCCTCTTATAACAGTCTTCTACGTAGTCCTCCGCTTTATGGTGTAGGAAAAATATACATGTTATGGCATGACAACATGGTATACCTGACATAACCCACTTTCGACATATGTACGTTCTAGCTTGAAGATCCACAATGAGACTGTCTAAGTTCACATTGACTTGAAATGTGTGAAAAGTGGATGGTAGAACATCACAGTAACAAGCCTTAGCATTCTCCACTTCTAGCTTGGCTTGTATTCTTGAGCATATCACAAAGTCTAGATTCTCCATTTCTTTCCTTTTCAAAACTAATCATTGCATAAGTGCAACCCTTATATCCTCCAACATATAAATGAGGTGTTTGGTCCTTGCATGTATGATGTAACCGTTAAAAGTTTCTGTCATATTATTGATGATGGCATCACATCTCATACTAGTACTCATAAATGCTCTACAATAACACCTCGGGTTGTAGCTATTGAATGCATTCGCGCCCTCAGGATTTAGTGTAGACAACTCATCAAATGCATCATTATATTCAGCCATGGTATAGGCTTTAGCTATCTTCCAGAACTTAAGTTTCAGATCATCTCCTCTATAAGTTTTATGCCATAGAGCAAAAATATGTCTCGCCCAGTGTCTGTGCTCAGTTAGAGGAAGAACGTAGGTTGCCGCATTTATAATAGCCTGTCAAATCGTGATATGTCATTAGAAAATAAAATGAACTTAAATATATGACAACAATATAGCTATTGTACCTGATGCTCATTTGACACTATAACGATGTTTGATCCTTGTCCCAAGTCCAGGCAATTTTGGAGAAGTAAGAAAAACACTCCCATGATTTATTAGTTCACCTTCAACGACTGCACAAGCGATTGAATACATTTGGTCGTTACCATCTCTCCCCACTGCACATAAAAGTTTTTAGAAAATAAGCATCAACACAAATGATCTTTCTACACCCTTCTTTCCATCCCTTTTGCAGTCCCTCAAAGCACATGAAAATTCTCTGAAAAACTGGAGAAGAAAGTTGTTGCTTCACATCAGTGACCACTTGTATTGTTGTCCCAGGGCTAGAACCCTTCAAAGCTTCCAAATACCTTCCTAGTTTTTGGTAGTGCTCGTGCAAAGATCCATGGAGCATTTTATGAGAATAGTACTTTACTTTATACGCGAAATCCCTTCTAATAACTACTTTGTATGCTCTCTTAACTGTCTCTATAAACTCTTTAACGGGCTAGTGGGGTCTCGCTTTAAAAACAATAAGAATTTGCCTTGCAAGCCATGCACACTTGAGTTGTTTGTTCTTTATCATGTTTCGGTGAGAATTGTGCTTCCATGATAATGACTTTAGCACAAATGTTGCCCTCCTTGAATCCCAAGAACAATACAACCTAAATGGACACCCATCTACACATCTTACCCCCATCCTCTGTAGTTTATTTTTGTTACTCACGATAAATGTTAAATTTTGACCCTGCAATATTGCATGCTTTGCTACAACACTCTTAAAAGCATATCGAGTAGGAAACCTCTGCCCAACTCCCACTTAAAGTTTGAGAAGTCGGTATTTGTACTCACAAGATCACTATTTTTCTTTTCTTCCTACTATCACCCACCTCTTCCTCACTATCTGGTGGAGTGTGAATTTCTTCCTCACTATTCTCATACTCACTTAGAACCCCATCCTCTATATCGCAAGTAGTGTCTTTGGCATTTTTCTGCGCTTCGAGAGTACCCTGTTCTGCTTCTTTTTGAAGTTGTTTTGCAATTTCAAACAACTTGTTGTTGCATTCTTTAACTTTGTTCTTTGCAAGTAAGTATTCATCGTCACTAACTTCTGCTTCGTCATCACTCAACTCTTCATTATCTCCACTGGAAAAGAAGTCATTTGGTTCCCCTTCTAATTCAGCATGTACTTCAACATCATCTCCAGCATCAGGTTCATCAGTCCTTGCTTCAGCTTCAAGTTCCCCGCTATCATAAAATTGTGTGTGAACCTCACATTCTGCAGCTTTCTTAAAGCCAACTCCTTGGTTTACATTTGATGGTAACATTAGCAATAAATAAGGTTGATCAAGACCATGCAACACATACATATCTAGGGACCCAACCTTCAACAATATTTCTATCATTTGCAACACCTCTTGATCATTATATACTTGCCTTGACCCCTTTTCCAAACTCAGTCCAGGCACCGAATAAAATATTTGATCAATGACATTGTAATCCCCACATTTTTTTGCCAATTCCTCAAGCCAGAAATAACATAGTCCATCACGATCAACTTGAAAAGTTTTACTTTGTCCATTTATATGAAGTAGTGCATCCTTTGTCTTCCTAAACAAGTCACCATGCCAAAATCTCAAACTGACAACATTCATTCCATCCATTATAACCTATATAAGAATAATAATTACCAACTCTCAGATCACTAATAAGCACTACTAGAAAAATAGCTATTTGCTGCGGTTCTGAACCGCAGCAATTGGCAGCGCAGCAAATAATAGAATAACGTATTTGCTGCGGTTCACGACTGCAGCAAATAGCTAATCAAAAAAATGGATTTTACTTATTGCTGCGGTTCACGACCGCAGCAAATAGAACCGTAGCAAATAATTTTAATTTTGGAGCAAAAAGTATTTTGGTTGGTGCATTGTTTTTGTTTTCAGATACCACCCAAACTTTATAAATCTGATTTTAGTAAATTATACTCCATATCTTATTTCTGATTTATAAATTAAGAAACAATTTAGTTGTACAATATAGTTATCTCTCAACAACACTAATCAAAATCATAATTCCAAAAAGAATCAAACTATACATCATCAAATCAAATGAATACAATACAAATTGTCATCTTTTGTAATTTACCGACACTAAAAGTTTATACGAAGTAATAAATTGTCACTATGATGACCAACGCATCACGAACTTAGAATACTTCATCACTTCGATTCTTCGAATACTTCATCACTTGAAAAAGGCTCATTTCCTTTGGTTCTACGATAAACCTAGAAATTAAACATTAACAAGAACTCAGTTACACAATATTTGACATTAAGTACTTATAAGTAAAGACAGTTAAGATCAAAATCCAAACAAACCATTTGCAAACTTCCAGCAAAAGGGCAGATTAACTGCACAAGTAAAAAAAATCAAAGAAGCACATAGGACATATCCGGACTTGAGAAAAATCCAAATTGAGGATCTCATTCTTCAAGATCGAATCTTCTTGGGATTAGCTTTTGGAGTGTTGTAATAGATCCATATTCATTGTATCTTACATCAATATTATGTTTCATTTACTGGGATTCGATGTTTTCCAGAAAAAATCATTTCTTGACTTATAAAATAAAGGCCAAATTAATTACTCTGTTGACACTCTTTGTCTCTTTTAAAATCATATGCACTGATTTGAAGTATGCTTTTCTAATTGTAAAAGCAGCTGCAATCATAGGCATTAGGGATGTTTTCACCTTGTTTTTAAGTGAAATCTCTGCCCAAACATCACTTATGTCCTTTAGGTAGAAAACTAATCAAAGTAACAACCAACAACTTAGATGTATTGGGATAATGTGAAGTGAGATGCTCCGAAAGTATATACTGGACATGACACCAAGGAAAAAACAACTCTCTATGACTATTATACAATCAGTGCAAAAACAATTAATAGTATGTCATAAAGTAAATCTAACTTACTAGCAAAACGAGGCGAAAACGTGACACCCTCTAATTCTGATTCGCCACTTTCCCAGGCCAGCTGTCGAAACAATTTTGCATCATTGAAAACTATCTAGTGCACACATAACCTTGATGGAGCATTAGTTTATCTAACTTACTTGGAGTGTAAATTTATAAACATGACATTTCCATGGGATCTAACACAAGTGACAAGTCCAATGGTTCATAACTCCATACACCTAAGTTCCAAACAATCAAAGAAGTTCTAAAAATCAAACAGGTTTCCCTGAAATCTAATTACCTTAACTCAAACTAGGGTTACGGGTTACCTTCATTTATCTTACCTCAGTTGATTTCTTCCCACACATACACTAAAATGTCTGTATAAAAAGAAGATGAAGACATACGTGCCGCTGAAAATGGATCCAAGCAGTCCAATTTCATTGTTGCCTGGTATTATCTCCCTTCACAAACAATGAAGGTCATCAATTACTAAATCCTATTATAATAAGGAAATGGTAAACTGTGTTAAGGGGAACAGAGGAGCTTTAATAAACGCATCCAAATAAACTTCTGTCTTTTAATTTTTTTAATGATCCAAAAATTCAAATGTTATAGTTTGCCTCTGTGATAACTAAATCAACCGAAGACTAGCCGGCTGATAAAGGTGGCATTTTATTTAGAAGGTTGGAGTTTGCATACTAATTTTCAATCCAAATTTGCGTATACACCCCCACTTTTTAAAATATCAAGTTTTGCAAATATTAATGATTTAAAAAGGGGAACAAACTAAAATTTGGGTACAAACTAAAATCCCCCTTTCAGTTATGCTTCCTAGTTGTTAAATTCATTATTATATAAATAAATGAAATGTATTTCAGAACTTGTTTGATATATAGTCAATAATACAAAGACCTTTAACAATAAGATGCTCCAGTAAAAGTATATCCATAATTTTTCTCTTCCTAAGCAATAATAAATGAGAAAAAAGCTGGAAAACCCGACTTAATTCTTAGACGTTTTCCCTCTATATAAAGCTAACTAATGGTCCAACTCATGAGATAAGTGTAACTAAACTACTAAAGTAACTAAAGGTAGCTAACTAAGTAAAGGCAGAACACTTGAGTATCAAATTGGATGTGTAGAAAATAAATAGGGATTCATACGCAATCCAAATCGAAACATCACCGTGGAGTAGCGCTTACCTAAAGTTATTGAATATGGTAAGTGTCTCAAAATCAACCATTCGGCCAGTACATCCCTAACGTATCTACCTCTTCTCTACACTGGAATAAGGAATTCCCTCTCTGCCACCCTCTGATTCGATCCTTCCCAGCAAAACGAGGCACAAGGTGAGATGAGGTCCTGCGTTGCCGAGAATCTGAAGCAGCGTCGGTAAGGAGCTGGCCGTCGGCAAGGTGCGGCGCCAAGGTATGCGGCTTGGAGGGGTTTGGGGAGGGTTTATTTGCTTTGATTGATTGGAGGAGAGAGGAGATCTGAAATTTGACCTACGGAGCAAATAAGGCAATTTTTTTTGGTACATCGGAAAAGACGCAAATAAGGCAATGAGAAACGCTTTCTTCGGTTTCATAGGTGACCCCAACAAATAGTAGAGAAACTTAACGTATTTGCTGCGGTTCAGCCTTATCCGCAACAAAAAAGAAAAACCAAATTAAAATTCGAAATTTTATTAGTATTTGCTGCGGTTCTGTCACGACCGCAGCAAAAAGTATCATTTTTTTCAACTTTTTGCTGCGGTCATAGTAGAACCGCAGCAAATACTTATAAATTTTACCTATTTGCTGCGTTTTAACTAAGAACCGCAGCAAATGGGTAGCAGCAAATAAGGAAAATTCTAGTAGTGAAGGTTAAAGGCAAATTTCATATACACACATGACTTGGACACTTTATCAAACGCATAATGTGCACACAATGAAACATAAGTTTGGCATAATATGAAAACTATATTTCACACTGACACCCTTCATTTAGTTCATTAACTGAAGTGGTAAAGGAAGAATTTTGCTTTGACATTTTATCAATGATTTCTATAATTCTTACTAGAATGGACTGAGATATATTTGTGAAATGATTTATAGTTAATAGAGATTTAAACTAATACCCGTAATCAACTCAATGGCGAAACACGTCGTCTTCTGTAACTGTTGCCAGGCTTGTCTTCTACCTTCATCCTCTAGCCCGCTTAGTAATCGTAAATAATTATAACTCAACGTAATTTTTAATTAGAGGTAAAAACGACTGGGGTAAGTTTTACTTCTTAAGTAAAATGACAGTTGTTTTAAAAATGGACCGTTGTAGCCAATAGCATGTCATCCAGATTAAAGAAGGAAGATATTATATAAAGGTTGGGTTTTTTATGGATTATAAAAAAAAGGGACCATTTATAGTACACTGAGTAAAGGTCATATTATTTGTTTACATTTTTCCACGAAAAATTGAGAAATTTTTAAGAGAATTGAAATTTGAAACAACAGTTGGACTTGGTGTACGCACTTTCTAGGTGTACATACTTTTACACATGTTTGTGTAGTTCTTTTTGTCTAGGCATGTGTGCGAAAAGTATTTTTGAATTTGAAATTTTGCCAAGTTAAATGATTTTATTAAAGCTGTTGGCCCAAGGTGTTTGATCCGGTCCAATTAGAAAATCCTATGCCCAAATCTGGAATAACCTAACCCTACTACCGGTGTACCAATTCCTCCGACCCACCATCTCTCTCTACCGCCCATTTCTCAGCCGCGGCCTTACTCTATTTTGCTCTCTCCGTTTCCAGCTCCTCTTCACCTTAGGCCTGACGCAGTCCACACCACGCCGTTCCTCTAACATCCAGAGGTTATTCGGTTATTACTAAATGTCTTCTTATTTTATCTCATCTTGTTTTGTTTGTTCTTACATATCTTTTTATATCTTATCAGCAGTGAATAGATCAAGCTTAGAGGGTGTTGTTGAGTTTCGTTCTTTATCTGCTGTTTCAGTTAAACGATAAATAATTTTCTAAATTAAGGAGTTGTAATAAGCTGAAATTTAATAGCCAACCAATACGCTGACGCTGACAGTGTTTCCTGAGTACGGACTACGGATGAGAGCCAAAATGCTGCAGATTAACTGTGAGCAGGTGTCGAATCTTCCAGTGATGACACCATGATGATGTCACAGTGACGTCATCATTGTCATTCGGAACTAGGACTAGGATATCAGGTATTATGTGGCGGAGAGTTATTCAAAGGGGAAAGAAATGTGTAGGAATGTATAAGAAATGTTGTGAATCACAAATTCTTTGCCAATAAAAGAATTGTAAGAGTACTTAGAGTATATAGAGATTCCTCTTGCCCCAATGTTAGAGGGATAGATGTAGTATATTTTAATGCACTACAGATTTATTTGGGTGATATTTTATGATTTTCACATATGCGTCATTTTCAAATACCAGGACTATGTATAACAAGGTACATTCAAGTGCTTATTTATATTCAGTTGGATCCATCCCATTAATAAATCTGCTTTTTTGTTAAATTGTTTTCAACAAAAAACAATTTTTTGTACAGACCATCAGGGTCAATTTTGAAAAGTTAATTTTGTTATGGGGATCCTTAAATTGGCCTTCATTAAACTATTGTTAGTCTGTTGCACAACAGTGTACATTCTTTTCAAAAAACCCGACAATCAAAAGCAATTTATGAAAAAGACATATAGTTTAGCAAAAAACTTTGAGACCCTCTTGGCAAGTCCCCCACCTGCCCATGCAACCAAAAAGTCTATTTTACATGGTTACATGTTAACTTTCTTCAATTAGTTTTGTGTTAAAATCTGCTATGTAAACTACCTTATCATGTATAGATAGATGCAATATAATAACCTTGTGTTTATTTAGTTGGCAGCAGCAGCCACCCACACCTTCCATTTGCTTCAATCTACTATGAACTGTAGAATTCTTAGATCCTGATCGATGTAATGGATTTTGGTCGGACTTATTATGGTTTAATTTATAATTACAGATAACCTTGGTCACCCACAGAGCTTGGCTTCTTATTTTTTTGCACTTTCAGAGTTTGCCTCACACCTTCTTCCGTATTTTTGATGGCGGTACTATCTCAATCTATTAAATGTAAATTTGGTTACCTTGTTATTTGGTGAATTAGTATGGTTTTATGAGTTAGCTTCTTTCTGTTTCCAAAGGCTCACAAACTTTTCAAAGATGAAGCTACTGAGGAAAAGGGAGAGAGAGCAAGAATGGTAAGCCTTTTTCTAGGAATTAGTAAACATTTGCTAATTATTTCTTGTTGAGGTAATATTTGGTAAACAATGTGGCACCAAAATTTTGATGATATGCCTAAATCTACTGTACCGCCTATCTACGAAAATGCAGAGCACCTAGCTTGAAGCTATAATAATATGCTTTCTTACCACAAGTGAATATGGTTTGCTGTTGAATGCAGGCTTCATTTGTGGGGGCAATGGCAATTGCTGATCTGGTGAAGACAACTTTAGGGCCAAAGGGGATGGTAAGATGAATTCCCAGCCTGCTATGCCAGCTTTAGAAACTCTCAGATGTGTTGAAGTGTGGTTTTTATTGTTGTTATCTTTGTTTCATAACAGGATAAAATTCTACAGTCAACCGGAAGGGGTCATAGTGTAACTGTTACAAATGATGGTGCTACCATCCTCAAGTCCCTTCATATAGACAATCCTGCAGCTAAAGTTCTTGTTGGTATCCTTGACAGTGTGTGTCTGGAGTGTTTTTTGATGTGTCAATTTAAGTCATCATTTATGAATACAAAATTGTAGTGGAACTTTAGACATTTTTATTTTCATCAGTTGGTTTTTGGTGAGTGGACACAGTAGGCAAGTCTTACAATTCATGATTGGTTAAATAATAATGCCACGGAAAAACAGTAAAAGTCTGAAATTACTTTATTAATGTTGGTGGACCTTAACACCTTTCTCAGACATCTCTAAAGTCCAAGATGATGAGGTAGGGGATGGTACTACTTCAGTAGTTGTTTTAGCTGGTGAGCTTTTAAAGGAGGCAGAGAAGCTGGTGAACTCCAAGATTCATCCAATGACAATCATTTCAGGTTTTGTTCCATATTAACTTATTAAGTTTTTCATCAGTTCATATGTTCTGAAACTTTTGGTTCAAATGTAAATATATAATACCAATTGACATGCATTATTTCTAGTTGATCGTATGAGCGGTGTGCTGGTGATATCTCATCAACTGATCTTCTGATTTTTAATCTTAGGTTTCCGCATGGCAGCTGAGTGTGCACGCAATGCATTGTTAGAAAAGGTTGTTGATAACAAGCATGATGCAGGTATGTATGACGTGGGTCATGATATTGTTCAACATGATAAAGAAACTTTGACCCTGTTTTATCAATTTTGTAAATTTTCTAAGTTTTTAAGTCACACTGGTTCTTATTTTGAATAAAGCAAATAGTTATTTCTGAAAAGGATATGAAATCTTACTTTTTCATTGGTTTTTGTTTATTATTCATGACTGACCCCTTTTTGGTAATGCTGTTGGGAAATGCAGAGAAATTCAGAATAGATTTGATGAAGATTGCAATGACTACATTAAGTTCCAAGATTTTGTCTCAAGACAAGGAGCATTTTGCTCTGCTGGCGGTTGATGCTGTCATGAGGCTGAAGGTATATTTTATAATCTTCATCAAGGTAGTCAAAGTTGTGATGCACACTCAAGGCGTTAGAGTCTTTTATTGCCTGAGGCGCAAAGCGCACATCTGCCTCATGCATGGCACACAATTTTGACTAGATCATGTAATTATCTATACTACTCTCGATTTATCAGACATGATATATTCAATTAAAATTAAGCTATATCGCCTATATGCACCATAAAAAGCTAGAATGATATAAGCATTAAAACCTTTATACTTTAATAATCTATGATACAAGTCAATGGGCGGATTAAAAAATAAAACTGTAAATTCATAATTCATAACTTAAAAATAAAACTAAAGTTGCAATGCAATTCAGGTCCAGCCCTATTCCCAACTCGTAACTCTATAGGATCATTCCCTAGTAGATGAGGCATGTCTCCTAGTAAATATTATGGGTTCTCGTGCTGCTGCTGTTCTACTAACCTCACACCAAGCGACCACCTTTATCATCGCCAAAAGAGAGGAATTTGTAAAGAAGAGGAACTTTGAAACTCTCTTGAATACTACCCAAGTCGCTGCCTCATGTTCTACTGTCTCGAATGGAGGGTTTTGCTGTTATATCTAAATACGAGCTTCTGGAAAATAGATCCAAGTCTTTGTGGAAAGATAGATCGGCTTACATTCCTAATCCAAACTAGGCGCTTTAAGTGTGTGCCTTGTGTGCTTCGTGTGTTTTTTGCTGCCCCTTATCAAGTTTGCAACGCCTGGGAACTTTTATACCGCCCACCCTTAATAGTGCCTCGCCTGGTTCTCTTAAGTGCTCAACACTTGCTCTTGACTACCTTGGTCTCCATATACTTTAATATTCTCGTGAATTCCTAAATCTTAATTGCTCAAACTCTACCCCAGTATATCGCCCTATAATTAATACCCACCCCACATATTCAGTTTTCAGTAATACTTTGGCTTAGCATAGTTTTCAGAGATATATACATAATACAATACTTTTTCCTCAATATTTTGATTGGTATTAGCCTATTAGGTTACTTTTTTTATGTCACCGAATAGATAATATGTTGTGTAATCACTGCTATTTAGAGCAAATAAATGTATTGCTAGTTTAACTTGTGGGGTTGTGTGACAGGGAAGCACCAATCTCGAGTCAATTCAGATTATTAAGAAGCCTGGAGGCTCACTTAAAGACTCCTTCTTAGATGAGGGGTGAGCAAACCTAGCCTTAATAATTTTGTCAGTCTTATTGTTATGATGTCTGTCCTCTTTGTCTTATTGTCAATGCCTGCTATTATAGTTACTTTGTTGGTATTGCTAAATGATGTGTGTCCTCTTTGTCAGGAGTAAATGTCTGTTATTTTAAGTTCAATTTGTTGGTGTATATCTTCTAAAAATGTGTATCCTGTATTGTTTTTTCCCATTTAGCCAACTTGTATACAGTTAAAAGAAATTTAATGCCAGGATTTTTGTATTTCAATATTTGTATTTTACTACCTCCGTCCCAATTTGATAGTCTCAGTTCCTATTCACTTGGTCAACACAAATCATTTTTAATCTCTTACTTTATACATCAAATTTTTATCAATTTTGATTCTGGTTTTTGTGACTTTGTAAAGTTTTTAAACGTAGTTTCTGAATATGTAATTTGTTTTTTCTAAAAATAATTTGAGTACGGTCAGAGATCTGTTTGCTTTATCGTCGGTCAAGCATCGTAAACCGCAATGAGACTATCATTTTGGGACGGAGGGAGTATTATTCTTTAGGCTAACTTGTCTGCTACATGATGTTGATTTGCTTCTTAGTTGCCATAGATGTTTTAACTCAAGATGTTACATGTAGGTTTATTCTGGACAAAAAAATTGGAATTGGTCAACCAAAACGAATTGAAAATGCAAAGATCTTGGTTGCCAATACTGCGATGGATACTGATAAAGTGAAAATTTATGGTGCACGTGTTCGCGTTGACTCAATGGCTAAAGTTGCTGAGTTAGAAACAGCTGAAAAGAACAAGATGAGGGAAAAGGTTGAAAAGATTATAGGTCACGGAATCAACTGCTTTGTTAACAGACAACTGATATATAATTTTCCAGAGGAACTTTTTGCCGATGCTGGGATTCTTGCTATTGAACATGCTGATTTTGATGGTATTGAACGTCTTGCTTTGGTCACTGGTGGTGAGATTGCCTCAACCTTTGACAATCCAGAGTCAGTCAAGCTTGGTCACTGCAAACTTATTGAAGAAATCATGATCGGTGAGGATAAGCTAATTCACTTTTCTGGGGTTGAGATGGGACAGGCATGTACAATTGTCTTGAGAGGTGCAAGGTACTTGACAGTTGACCCTTTTTGTTTTTGACTTTCGTGTATCTGTACGTCTGTATATATTATATACAGATACATAAGTACTCAAGTGCAAACTTTGAGATCATTATCTGGTTAAGCCAATGCATTAACTATTTTGATGTACTTCGCGTACCCAATATGAAAATATTTCCATCAAAGTTCCCATATTTTGAGGTCTCCAATATTGATATGTGCGTTAATGAACTCTTTCTTAAATCCCATAGAAATCTCGGAAAATATCAAGAAATATGTACCTGTTCGCTTGACTCTAGTTTTATTTAACAAGTACTCAAATACTATCTTCGAGATTTTATTTTGTTGACTGACTGATATGTGAATATTAGAGTCTACCAAACATGTTCTTATCCCTCCCCCAACAGTGATTCTATCCATGTTTTTTTTCTAAAAGAGTTCATTTATGAGGCATAAAATATTACGTTAATACTAGACAATATTGTTATTTTTTATAAACCCAAGAAAACCAACCAATGACCTATAATAATTACTTCACTGGGTAAATATAGTTGGCTATTATGTGCCTTATAAGGACCTTTTGAGGGCCAACACATGTCTCCTTTGAAAACGAATGGCACTTTTGTGATCTTATACCACTCTTTGCTATCTATTGTCATACAGCCCTCACGTTCTGGATGAAGCTGAAAGATCCCTGCATGATGCCTTGTGCGTTCTGTCACAGACTGTGAACGACAGTAGAGTACTACTTGGTGGTGGATGGCCAGAGATGGTGATGGCAAAGGCAGTAGATGAACTGGCTAAAAAGACTCCTGGGAAAAGATCTCATGCAATTGAAGCTTTCTCACGGGCACTTTTGGCCATTCCAACAATCATTGCTGACAATGCTGGTTTGGACAGTGCTGAACTTGTTGCTCGACTTCGTGCCGAACATTACACAGATGGATGCACTTCTGGAATTGATGTCATCACTGGATCTGTGAGTAACACTTGATCCATTTTTTATGCCTTCTATTCCACTAAATATTCACGTGACCATTTTTTATGATTTCCATCAAAGTTTCCATATTTTGAGGTCTCCCATACTGATATGTGCAGTAAGCTGGTAACAAACTATTTGTTGAATTCTGAAGAGAACTTTAGAATTCTCAAGAAATACTGGAAAAACTGAAATATATTTAGAAATATGGGGAATTATTGAAAGATATGGAGTATATCTGAAATATTGATAATATCATTATCTTCTCCCAGCAAAACGTGAAATAGTTTTTTTTCTAAAGAAATGTTTAGTTAAGTTTCTCAATAAAGATGTAACGAACTTTGTCTAGAATCCTGAAGAAACTCTGGAAAATGTCTAGAAATACTGGAAAATACAGAAACACTTTGAGAGATATAGAAAATTATTTAAGGATATAGCAGAAACATTGATAATCTTATTTATCTTTCCAACTACAATTACATTACAATTTTCAAAATCAATATTAAAATATCAAATATCCACTGTTTTCTTTAAATCGATATTCCCCAATACCCACATTTCCGCATCTACCAACATTATTATCTTTACGAGTAACAAATGCAGCTATTGCAAGTGAATTGAATGGTCACAAGCATCCCACATGTCACTTTAGGCAGTGTACTGTGTACATAATTGTGGAAAATAACCTGGCTATTATTCAGTGTCTTTGGTCAAACGAATAAGTGTTTTTTTAGGAACATGTGTGTTTACTTTAAAGGAAGAGTTTGACTAGAATATGGAAGTTATGTTTTTTGGCTTTAAGTTAGCACTTTTTGTAAATATTTATGAAACAACCTAATTAAAGCGTATTATGTTTTATGAGAAGCAAGTTTTTAGTGTTAAATGAGAAAGCACTTTTTGTTTTAAAAACATCCTCGATTCTGTATGGATGTTAATTCTATAATAAAGTTATTGTATATTCTCTAAACAAACCCATAAGTAGTGTATATCCGTCATAACATCATTGGAAGGCTCTAAAAATAGAAGTTGCACCTCAGCCAAATGACTTTTTTGAAAGCTATCATAGTACTGCGTAGTGTTTTATTACTATTATTAAGATTTTGTCATGTAGTTCATGCTCCTCGATTGCATGTGTGCCCTGTGGTTTACATGCCTTTCTTTTCACATCTTGCCTCCTGTTGGCAGATTGGTGATATGGCGGAGCTAGGCATATCTGAGGCTTTTAAAGTCAAGCAAGCAGTGTTGCTCTCTGCAACCGAGGCTGCAGAGATGATTTTACGTGTGGATGAAATTATTACATGTGCACCTCGACGTAGAGAAGATAGAATGTAAGTGAAAATAGGAAGGGTTGCTGCTGGTCTAGTCTCGAATATGTTGGCCCGTAATATGTACTTGATTTTGTAGCTTCCTGGAACATTGAGGGTCTACTGCTTATTCTGCTTCAGTTTTGAGTTGAAGTTTTTAGTGTATAATTTGCATTCGCAAGTGTGTCTCCTTAATCTAATGACTTCTGTTTGATTTTTTTCATGTAAGCATTGTTCTTCTAGTTTCAGCATCGGGCCATATCAGTTTTAAATGAATTAGATCAGCCTCAAGGGAGTATTTGCAATTGCTTTTGCTTTTTAAAAAAGCGATTTTTTAAAGTGATTTTGGAAAAAGTGCTTAATGGTAAAAGTTAGTAGTGTTTGAGAAAAAATTGATTTTAAAAGTAAAAATCGATGTTTTGTAAAATGTGTTTGTTGTATACTTGTATTATGAAAAAAAGTAAAAAGTAGCTTTTAGCTTTTAAGTAGTGGTGGACTGAACCGGGCCGGTTCGGGCCTTGGGCCTAGGCCCGGCCGGGCCTCGGTTCAGTAATAGCAGGCCCGAGCCCGAACCGGGGTAGGGTGGTCCCGGTTCCGGTTCTGGGCCAGGCCGGTCGGGCCGAACCGAGATTTAATTTTTTTTTTCCTTTCTCCCCCCCCCTAACCCCCACCCCCCCAAACCGGCCTAAACAGATAGCCCAAGCCCAACAGCCCAAAAAAATGAAAAAAATAAAAAAAAAAAATAGATTTGGCCCGGACCCGGGCCCGAACCGGCCGGGCCGGGCCGTCAAACCCATGAACCGAGCCCGGAACCGCCCCACCCCCGGGCCTCCGGCCCGAACCGGACCCGGATCCGGAAAACCGGGCCGGGCCGGGCCCGCACAGTGGCGGGTCGGACCGGTCCCGGGCCGGGCAGCCCGAACCGAGGCCATGCCTACTTTTAAGGGTTGAATTTAAATAGGTGTTGGTTGAAAACGCTAATTTTTGTTTCTTTAAGCCAAAAGTTGAGAAGTTTTTATTCAAGTGTTTGCAAACAAATCCTAAATATCAGTTGAGCTCTTGGATTAGACTTGTTTAGGATTAAACAAATCCTAAATATCAGTTGAGCTCTTGGAGATTTCAGTCCTTGTGAATACATATCAATGTTTGTTGCCTCAAAGTTGTGTTTTCTTAGCAGTCATTTGCTATATTCAGCCAAATCGGTTCAATTAAAAAAGTTATAGATTCTTATTATTATGTTAGAAGTTGTTGAAGATCATTATCACGAAGTGTTATTACCCGATTTCATTAATTATTACACCTTTGGTCATTACTAATTTGATTAGAATGGGAATCTATTATGTTTTGTGCACTTTGCGAAGATTCCATTGTATATTGCATACTTGCAAAGTTGCAAATTGTTAATGGTATTAAGCGCTTATCAAACGTCAATGTACTGTGCTCATAAGTAACAAGTTTATTCTCTATTTATAAAAAAAGTTTATGAAAGAGGAAACAGTCAATTGAATATGTCAACTTGTATGAGGTGATGTAAAGAGTACACTGTTGCATTTGAAATTCACAAAATCGCAAGTACATAATTTCAGGGTTTTAATGTTAATTGAGTACACTTGTTAGATTAATACGTTAATATGACTGAGTTAGTTAACAGAATGTTGAGTAAGAAGGGGTAATCAACTAATCAAGTAATCAGCCATGGTTAGTGTTGACCATCAGAAAGTTGACTAAAAAGGGAAAGTCGACCTTCGGAGGTTGGACTGCGGGAGACTAACATCAGCTAATTCAGATGTATATATAATATATGAACATGTTAATCTATCAGGTGTACTCAATTAAAACTAAAAAACCAAGTTTGTGTACTTAGAAATATCAGATACAATATAGTGTGCTATTTACTCCATCTAATACAAGTTGATGTACTGGATTGTCCTTTCCTCCTGTAAGAACATAGGGAGTCTCAGTCCAAAAAACAGCCCAAATTGGAAATGGAAGCCCCGTTTTTAATATACATCGAAAGGAGGAAGTGTGATTTGTGAAGTTCTGAACTAAACAAGGCTGACGTTTAAAGCAAGTAGAACATTAAACTAGTGGGGTAGACAGATTGTGTTACGGATCCGGAGCCTCTACCTTACTTTAGAGTAAGGTAGAGTGCCTTGCTTCCTCCCGGTCGTCCGATCGATAATTCAACGGTCGGAGATCTTGGACTCCACTTTTTCGCCAATCTCGAGGCCGTGTTGGCCGCTCCCCTCCCGTCCGATGCGCAAGGCACCCTCCTAGTCGGGTAGAGGATCCCAATCCTTGTGTTACGGCCTAGAGGGCTATTAAACGCTAGAAGTTCCATATGATAATTTGGACTTTGGAGAATGTGCGAGAAGTTTATAACCGTTTCTTACATTGATGAATTTTTTATACTGGAAAACACTTTATTAAATCTCAAAGATCAAACAAACAAACACCCAACATCCTAAATACACATATTTTCTCTACACTCCTTACAGTCAATAGGTCCTCTCACTCGTTGATTAGACATAGAATATGTTGTCCAATAATTTGCAAGACTAATCACTGAACATTCAAGAGATTCAAAGGTATTACCGGCTAAACTAACCTGATTGCTTCCTCCCAAATTAAAAACTAAAACTACAAAACATAAGTTATAGTGTTTAACCTCAAACGCAACAAAAGAAATAAATACAAAGTAATGTACTAAAAATTTAAACATAATGCGAATAAAACTAGATAACATAAAGCAAACTTGACCCGCTTCGTTCAAATCCTAGATTCTCTGTCATTCCATGACGGCAGTTCATGAGGGGGACGAACCAATAGTACATCACATTCCTTCACTCAAAACATATACTCCCTCCGTCCCCAATTAAATGTCCCATTTTACCATATTGGGATGTCCCTATTTAAATGTCCCATACCTCATTTGGTAAAGTTTGTGTGGCTCAAAATCATTCTTACTTTATTCTTACTTTATTCCTACTTTATCAATTAATATCAACCACACAACCTCACTTTTCTTAAAACTCGTGCCACCCTCTTCCGGGACTTTTAAAAGGGGACGGAGGGAGTATATGTAAAACGTTTAAACAAATGAGCAATTCTTGGTGTACATAAAAAATGTACACTTTTTGTATGCTCGCCTGTGTACACATATAATAATTGTTGACTATTTTAAACGAGCCGCTATTTACACTCCTATTTACACGTACAATAGAAGGGTGTACACAAAATGTGTAGAAAAACTAGTACAGACAACTATTATCTAATCAAAATACAGTTCACTCTTTTATGAAAAAAGTTTAAAGAATATGTAGTATTACCACTTTAATTTGCTGTATGTCTTGTATTCATATGGATATATTTTTACAAACTTTGAATTATATTTAATACCTACACATATAGGGGTGGGATTTTGGAACCGGGAACCGTAGAACCGATTGGAACCGAACCGTTAACAACATCTAGGAACCGAACCGTTAACAATTAATGCCTCATTTGTAGGAACCGAACCGAAACGGGTTATAACGGTTCGGTTCCCGGTTCCTATAAAAAATATGTGCATGGAACCGTTAAGGAACCGTTATTAAAAAAAATAAAAAATAAAATAATATTAGTAGTACGGAGTAGTAGTAGTAGCAATAATAATAATATAATAGCAATAATAACCATCACCACAACAACAATAATAAAACAATATAAGATATTTAACTAACAATTCTAATTTAATCAACAGAAAAGAAGTAATAAATATTGTACATGAGGTTGATATAATACATTAAACTCCTTTCTACAAATCAAGTTTTGTTCCATCACATAAATTTTATAAATATAAAATAACCCAAATAACTTGTAGTTGATTGCACATATTTTACTTTACTATTTTCATGATATTTCTAATTATTAGATTTATTATGAATCAATAGAATGTAATAATGTTTTTTATATCTATACATGCAAACTCAATGCCTTTTTTTATGTTTTGAAAGACTTTAAGTAGGCGTCCTATTCTTGCTACTATGATGACGAGTAACCTTCATCGCTCCGACACTACAACGATTTTTAATGTTTCATTTATTACATGAAAATTTATATCACTTTTGTTCTATTAAGTGTTCAAAGTTCATTAGTTAAGCTTGAGCTTTGATGTTTGAAGTGATTAGAGCTTCAAATAAAATTTTAATACTCGTGTTTTGAATTTTCGACGTGTTTAAAATTATGTGTTAATTCTTAGACGAGAAAAAAATATTCTAGGAACCGGTAAAAGGAAGAGCCGAACCGTTTACTACCGGTTCGGTTCCATAACGGTTCTTGATTTTTTATATAGGAACCGAACCGATTTCATTATTTAAAACTTTTATAACGGTTCCACTCATTTTGAGTAAGAACCGAACCGGTCCCAGCCCTATACACATAGCGAAATCGGAACCCACTACCAGGCCACTAGTATTTTGCCTCCTAGGCACCCCGGACAAGGCTACTGAAGCCGCTACTCAATATAGGGATACCTTATTCTTTTTCTTTAACCAATAACATGGCTAGCCAATACTTTATTTTAGACTATAAGATAAGAAGCGGGATGAAATTATTATTGCTTTAGTGTGTGAGTGCAAGTGTGGATTTGCGTTTGAAATATTGACGTTTTAATTTGAGGCGTAAAATTATGCCGAATGTTGTTCCTTTAAAATTGATCCATTAAAATTATTCTATTTATATTATATTGTTGTTATATGACTCTTTCCGTCATGTTAAGATTATTTCATTTTCCTTCTCAGTTTGTCCCACTAATATTATCTCATACAGAGCACTAAATTTGATAACATTTGTGTGATTATAGCTCGTTCTTAATTTATTTTTACTTCATTAATTAATTTGACTCAATGAGAAAATTAGGTTTTGATTATCGAGTTAGAATAACTTAACTTATTTAAATATATTCCTAAGACACAAGAGTGTCACCTATCAAATATGTTGAGGACACACTATAAGAGGTTAATGATACTGTATATACTAATAAAGATGGATTGTGAATGATAGAATGCTCTTCATAAGAAAGAGATCACCATTATAAGTGTGAAACCAATATAAGTGTGAAGCCAAGAAACTAAAATGGAAGAAACAAACACACCATAAAACCCACGCTAGTGGTTGGTTGGTTGGTCAGGTTAGGCTTAGACCTAAAAGTGGTCTTGTATTTGTGTGTAGGTCGGTTCGTAAGTGGTTTGTATTTGTTGTTCCTTTTTACAAATCAGCGGCGGAAGCAGAAATTTTTGATTAACGGGGCGATAGTATAAAAAAATACATATAAATACATATATATTAAAATTTCGGGATAAATATACCTAGGAATTTTTTTTGGAGGGGCAGTGGCCCCCATTAGCCACTGCCTGTGTCCACCACGGTTACAAATGATACATGGATTAAAAAAGTGCGGTTTGTGTGGTGAGGAGTTGTGCAGAGAAGAAAGAAATGTGTAAGAATATGTAAGAATTATTATGAACTATAAATTATTATTTGCCAAAAAAGAAACGTGAAGTTCTTTTTGGACGGACGAAAAGAGAAAGTTGGAAGTTCTTTTAGGGAAGAGGCAGAGAGAGTACATTTTTCTCAAAATCTCGTTAAAATATTTCCTCTGGTCCATCTGAAAGGGGAAAATATGATGTGCTCAACTACCCTAGAGGTCTGCTCGAAAATAAACAATGAAATATCAACAGCCAGATTCAAATTTTCAAATGTTAGCCTTTTTAGAAAAGGGGGTGTGGCCTGATTGGCCTCACTTAAATGTTTATGACCTGATCTAAAAAACACATTTGCATCCCCAATAAAGTACATTATTTTAATTTC
This sequence comes from Cuscuta epithymum, assembly GCA_945859915.1. Classification (NCBI taxonomy): domain Eukaryota; kingdom Viridiplantae; phylum Streptophyta; class Magnoliopsida; order Solanales; family Convolvulaceae; genus Cuscuta; species Cuscuta epithymum. The sequence continues at coordinate 187,964 of CAMAPF010000167.1, forward strand.
TATTTTCAATCGCCCAACATCCGAAATCATCACCATGCTTTGTGCACATCATATCACATGAATAAACAAATATGTCTATATGACTATTCATATACTTTATACTTGGAAATTCTTTCAAGGTCGATCTTCCTTTCCTATCGGTATTTCGAAATTAATAATGTTGTTAGAATTACTCTCTCCATCCCGTTGAGATTGTTTCATGTTTTCATCTAGACTCATTCTACTTAAATTGTATCATACTAAATTTGTTAAAGTATGTGTGGTTCTAAATCATTCTAACTTTAGTCTTACTTTATTATTAATTCAACATTAAACACATAAACTCACTTTTCTTAACCGATCAAACACACCTTCTCACTTTTCTTTATTGTTCCTTTTAGTGTAATACTATACTATAATGCATATTATTATTCTTTCTGTTTAAATGTTAAATATCATTCTGTTAAATCATTAAACTAAATGTCCAGCTTTGGAAGGAGTGCTGTTAATAAGCCTCAAAACAGTTTCTTCCATTAGGACATGAGAATAATAATGGCATAATAGAAAGTATGAAACCGTGGAATGTGGTTGCAAAATCTGTCACAAGAGTGCATATGGTCTAGTGGACATTACTACAAACGTTTTTGTTGCTTTTTGACAAATTATGTGACTTTGTTTTGTATTGACAAGAACCGGTTAATTAGTCAAATACATATAATATAGACAAGCTAGTTCTTGATTATTCAAGGTTCAAGAATGCACTCTTGTTTGTGTATTTGCCGCACAAATTGTTTGTGAATTAATTGGTTGCTCTCAGCTTTTGAGAAATTAGGATGCACTTGTTGTAAATTTCATTTTATAGATCGGCGTGGTAAAAAATTAATTATGACTCAATGAAGTCAACTCTTTCATATTTTTTTTGAAGGCAACTGTTTTATATTTCTTATATATACAAGGCTCGTTTTCTCTAAGGATAATTAGTTGTAGTTATGTTTCTAATTCGTAAATTTAAAACGTCAATATAAAACAATTTTGATTTACCTTCACTTTTGTCTTGGTATGGTTTTGAACTCACAAAAGTTTTCAAAGAAAATACATTTTTTGATGGCTCATCTCAATGCATCACCAAGATCGAAGTCATCACGTAAAGTATCATATTACGATTGACTAAGTACATTTTTGACTACGTACTTCTCTTATAATAAAATTGATCTTTTAGAATAGAACTCAAATCTGGATCATGATGTGATCGAGTCTCCTATGAAAAATGACGAAAAATGATGAAGACTAAGTGTCTGATCGTGAGGAGAAATGTTGAAGTCATACACGGATAAATTATGAACTACTACCTCCGTCCCACTAAGATTGGGACGAGAGAAGGTGGCACGATTATTAAGAAAAGTAGGTTTGTGTGGTTGATATTAAATTGATAAAGTAAGAATAAAGTTAGAATGATTTAGAGCCACACAATCTTTACCAAATATGGTATGAGACAATCTTAGTGGGACTTCCCGAAAAGGTAAAATGAGACAATCTTAGCGGGACGGAGGGAGTAATAAATTAAAATACTATATTAATAGACCGTTTGGCAATACTATTTTTCGACTTATCAGGCTTATCAGCCAACTTTTTCACCAAACACGTATTTTTTTTTTTGCTTTCGCGCGATGAATTGTGTTATAAGCAGAAAAAGTAAAGTTTGAGTTACTTTTATGGCTGTATTGGCTGAAGTTACTGTACGTAGATGACCATTTTTGCTATTTTTTACATATAATTGGCAAAAAGTGTATAATTTCATGAAGCCGTTATTTTTTGAAAGACCAATAATTAATTTGACATTTCAAGTTTGCAACCTTAATATTGTAGTAATAACTATGAATTGATAATGATAAGCAGATGTCATTCTGTGACCGTTACTCCAACCAATTCATACTCTGTCGATTTGATAAATCCACCCTTTCATTTTCTTCTTTCTTTTTGAGACAATAAAGTTTTTTTAAAGGAGACAATAAAGTTTTTAGCTGAACGATGTCAATGCTTCTTGAGAGCTGGTTTTTCTCTCGCTTGTCGAGAGTTAGTTTTTTCTCTCGCGTATTGAGAGCGGTGCAATGCCGGACTTCCGAAGATCAGTTATTCTCTAGCTTTTTGATCGAGTGCAAGGTCAAGAAATGATAACCATGTCTTCTATGGATGATCTAAAGCAGCGTTGTCCCATTCCAGCAATTGAGGAGGAGGTCGAAGCATGGACGGATCTACTATTGATCCAAAGTGTTCCCTTGAACACTCCAAGTTTTTAAAAATGTAAGAATACACACTAATAAACTTAATATCATTATTTAGTGTTTACTAAAGTTTTAATTGTAAAAGCTTTTGAAAACCCAAAATGAGAATATAATGCTAGTCCGCTACTGGGTCGAAGGGTTAGTTCTTAGCGGATCAGAGGGTGGCGGCGGTAGTGGATACAGCACGGGCGACGAGCTGACAAGAGAGGTGATGGGCTGAGAAAGGGAGAAACATATCGGCGGTAAGCCCCCCTCCTTAACCGCTGCCTTGGAGCGATCGAAGAGTTAGAGTTTGGAAGATTTATCAGTTAAAACATTACATATCTCGAAGACTAGGATTTCGAGTTATGTTTTACGTTGCTCTGTTTTTTGTTGATGTTGTTAGTTTTAGATCTACAATAAAGATTGACAATTCAGTTAGATATTATGTCGTTAGAAGATCTATATGACCACTGATTGTTGTGTAACACTCGTTTGGTGGTTAGCGATTCGTATTGCTCTTTCAGAGGTGATCGTATCTGAGTCTAACCATAGAGTTGATATTGCTAGTTGGTTACAAATATTTGTTGTCAGTGTTGGTCTGTTTAAGTTTGTTATAACAATCTAAATCCTAATGATATATAAACGATTTTGTTTTCAAAAAAAATATTGAACAACTAATAAAAGTAAATGATAAATTACCTATTGTTAAACCCTAAAATGCACTACAAAGAATTAGTTGACTTTGATAATAGTATAGCAAATTGTGTATTCATTGCTCGTTTTATTCAAATGATTAAAATAAAGGTTAATTAAGTTCCGATCCCATAGAAATCTGTTCAAAAATATATTTTAAGTACTTAATATTTTATAATTAAAGAACTCAATCAGGGCAATCGATTTGAATGCACCGAGGAAAATTCTGTAACAAGTTCATTGTATTTATTTATCTCAGCCAAAATTTCCTTGCAAACCAAGCTATGCTCTAAGAAAACTTCAAATCAAGAGTCAAGAACACGATTTTAGAGAATTTTTAATGTCCAAGATAGTCAAGAAATGGACCAAACGTCAAATCAATCTCATGACCATTAACGTGTGCTCGTAATTTTCTTTAATCATTTTTGAAAATGGGGAAAGGAATGCACCAATGTCTTTCCTTTTCTTCGGAGTCAAAGGATGACCTATTGAAAAAAAGAAAATGATAAACTCCGTATAAATTAAAATAGTCATTCCTATTCCAAATACCTCCAAATTGCCTATGACATAGTCATAATACACTAATTAACCAGATATTCAAAAACCAAAACAAAAAAATAAACTTACTAGTTTAACTAGCAGTTTAATTAATTTGTGGCTTTTTAAAACTTGTGTACACTTAGTTTTAACTAGATTAGTATGTATCCTTTATTTGATGCTATTTATGAAATAGATATTTAATACTTATTAGTGTAGAATATTTAAATAATTATTTATTTATAGGTGTTATTAAAATAGCTAATACCAATAAATAAATTTAGGAAGACGGGTAATCAACTTTAATTTTGCACTTTTAATATTTAATCTCTGTAATTATTTGGGTCAGAGTCTCATTGACTATTTGCCGGTGTGTGATTAAAGTTTAATTTACCTCGTAACTATTGGTTAAAAGACGCTCATAAAAAACTATTGGTTTAAAAGAAGTTTTTTTTTGTCAGTTTTTGAATGACCTCTAAATTAAACCTAGGTTCATTAAAATCCTAGGTTCTTGGAGTCAGGTGGGGAGCCATGGAGTGATCAGCCGATCCCATGAAAGTTTGAGAGTATAGAGATCTGAAATACATTCGATTTGATATATTATGGCTCTCGTAAGTAGTGGTGGACTCGGGCCGGTTCGGGCCCGGTTCGGGCCTGGGCCCGGCCGGGCCTCGGGCCAGGAAAGTTGGGCCTGAGCCCGAACCGCCGGTGGGTGGTTCCGGTTCCGGTTCCGGGCCAAACCGGGCCGGGCCGGGCCTAACCGGTTATAATTTTTTTTTTGGCTCTTCTATTTAACCAACCCCTCCCCCTCAACCCCAAACCACCCCAAACCACCTCAAATGGCCCAAAATACCTAATCCAACCCAAAACTTAAAAAAAATTCAAAAAAAATAAATTAAAAACCGGCCCGAACCGGCCGGGCCGGTTCACCAAAAACAGGGCCCGAGCCCGAACCGCCCAGCAGCCGGGTCGGGCCGAACCGAACCGGTGGACCCACCGGGCCCCGGGCCGGGCTGGGCCAAACAGTAACCGGGCCGGGCCGGTTCCGGGCCGGGCCGCCCGGCCCGAGTCCACCACGAGTCGTAAGTCATCACGAGTAAAAGTTATGACTTCTGCAAAATCAGCATCATCTAAACGTAAAGTAAGTAAAATTTGATAAGTAATATTCATTATATTTACAGATTTTAAAAATAGCGTATAATTCACTTATTGCTTATGTGACATGACTTAGTGACCTATCTTATTGTTACAAGTGCCTACTCAATGCCCTATTCTTTTTTGGTAAAAAATCGTGATATTAAGCCGGTTGAGAGCTGAGGGGAACTATATAGTTCTAACTTCTAAGGTAAGGCAAATAGTCTCATCCGAGGTATGCCCAAGTGCGAAAACCCGTCAACTAATTAATCCTGTATAAAACAATTTTATAATATATATGACATATATATCAAATCTATCAGTCTCATTTAAATTACCATTTATCTAAACTACATATGAATGCAGATATTGTCTAAAATGTTTTTTGACCCCTCTATGTCGTTTATCTAGCTCCGCCTTGTAAAATGTTTTCCAACGAGATATACTTCAAATTAAATCTGGAAAAGTAGAAGTTATGTTCACCAATTGGAAGTTGGAACACCATGATTCTTGCTAGAATTAACCTATGGAGTATTGTGTTATTTAATTTAATCAATATTTTCCTATATATTGAGCAGTAGAATTGAATATGATTATATCTTTTATGCTAATCTAGCTTTGGGTAAACATACCCTAATGAGTAATACAATGACGGTTATCTTATAAACTTTTAACTTTTAAGGATTATTGACTTGAATTTAGTCTAAGATCATATCAGGCTTAAAAAGACTAGAATAGACTTAAGCAATAGTAAAACACATATAAAACAAGCAGTTTAGACCAGACCATTTCAGAGCGTACAACACCAAATTAGAAAATTTCAATCGAATGAAAACATTCTATGTACTTCGTACTTAGTTACTTGACTGTTTTACTAATCGGTCCAACTAGGCTATATACTTCCTTCGTTCTTTAATTCTTGCAATATTGTAATTTTTGCACTATTCACGGACCTTACTATGACCATGATTTTTTACTAATATACATAATCAAATTATTAAGCATAAAATGTTATTGAATTCCATCAATGTGAATTTCCAAAATATCAACTTATTATAATGTTCACTAATACATAATTAAATATAATTACAGTCAAAGTTGTATGTCAGCAAACGTGAAAGTACGTCAAACTGTTGCAAGAATTAAAGAACGGGGATAATACTAATATCTTTTAAGAAGAATCAATCAAATGTCATTAATTAAATTATGGTTTAAAACATCCAAAATTCGAGAAGTGGGATTCGACACCCAAATAAACTTTTACGATTAGAGAAAGAAACAATTGTACTGCCTATATGGAATAGGCTAAATATTAGAGTACTGCCTATACTACTATAGAGGAAAGTTCATGTCAGGACCTCCAAAAACGGACCTCCGTACGGATCTCGACGTTTGGGCCTTTTCCCGGTAGAATGTTTTGATGAAATTTTTTGACCATGTTCTTCATCAAGTCTAGTTTACCCATACCAAATTTCAGCTAAAAATTCCATCGGAAAGACAGTCAAATAATTTTTGGAAGTTAACTGCATTTTATATGTATATAAAGTGCACAGTTAAATATATTTTAAAAAGTTTTCATTGACAAAAAATGACTAAAGTTAGTATGGACATATTTTATAGTTGCTAAAATTTAATCTTTAAATATAATTATACACATTTGAAGTTATAAAAATTAAGTCACAATTTTTCGACTATATAAGTATATATATTTGGATGATATATTTGGAATTAGTTCTCATAATAATTACTACGTACTATAATGATGATGATGAGCTTATGTAGGGTGGGGAGTGGGGACATAGAGGTAATACGGTGAACATGTTGGTATCTTATACGGAGTAAAATATACGAGTACATAAATATATAGTCCTATATATCTCTAATAATGTAGCCGTTAAGTTCGTGTTCTTTTTATATGAAGCAAGCTTGAGTGGTAGCTGCGCTGTAAACTTAATAGAACACATATACTAAGTTAATTCCCCATTAATCAATGTTTATCACTTGAAGCCATGTTTAGGAGTTGTGGTCAAATTAATGTTTTTACTAATTTGGTGGTCTGGTCTGAACTGGTCCGGTCTGATAATGTTTGGTTTCTTTGTATTTTTATCACTATCCAAGTCTGGTCTGGGACAAATTACAATCCAAGTAAAAACATCCTTAGAATGTAAACGACCAGCGGCGAGTGCTTATTTTAAAATCAACATCCCGTTTGAAGTAGCTGGATTGACTGATTTGTTAATTTATGAAAAATTATAGTTTATTAATATAATAAAGAAACAATTGTATGAATAAACAACTAAAAGGATCTTTTACAATAACTTCGGTCAATACATTAAAAAAAGTAACTTCAACCTTAGATTTTCTTATTATTACACAATTTAGCACGCAAAATCAAAAGTTACGAGTTTGGTGAAAGTTGGCTGATATGATAAGCCTGAAATGCCGAAAAACAGTGTCACCAAACGGGCTCTAAGAGAATAGTCATGCTCTTTATGCTTCCTCAGTCCCTTAAAACTTTGTCATCTTTCCTTTTTGTGACGTCCCAAAAAACTTTGACACTTTCATTTTTAATCAATTATTTTGTGGATCCTATTTTCTCTCTCTCCTCTTCACAAATCTTAACCACACAATTTTTACGAGCACTTTATTATTCTCTATGCCGGTCAAATTTGGCAAAGTTTTAAGGAACAAAAATAGTATTACTTAAATGCTTTATAGAAAATATTTCTAAATAGAAGTAAAATAATCCGTAAATGCATAATCTTCGTGAACAATTTCTCGAGATTAATCTTCGAGAATGCTTTCTCGAGTTCACCCTTTCGAGAAGTGTCGAGAAACCACCTGCAATTACACAATCATAATGATATATTCCAAGATTAAACCTTTTTCGAGTTCATGGTTCGAGAAAATGAGTTCTCGAAATTCAAATTCCAGAAATCTTTCTCGAATTGATTTCGAGAACTTGTTCAGTAGGTGCGAAAAATTATTGTTGTGGCTTTTGTTTGAGAAAAGCTCTACCTTCGGAAGATTTCGAGAACAAGATATTCGAGAGAAAGAAACTTGGATGCTCTGGACTTCGAGAACTCAAAATGCGAGAAAGATGTGTAATGGTGGTTCTCGAGAGTCCTTAAGTATGCGAGAAATCTATTTGGCCCATGCGAGAAAAGTCTGGGCCCAAATGGTTTTGCAGGGCCCAATTAAGTTTAAAATTGACTTGGGCCCCCCAAAAAATATTTATGTACACTTCTTTTTTTGTTGCCAGATAAAAACTCCCACACGAATGATGCATGAAAATAAAAATAAAAAAACACACTCATTATTTTTTTTCCTTTCTCTTCCTTTTTAAAAAAAAATTATTTTTGATGAAATTACCCCCCTCAACTAGGGCTGTGCACTGGGTCAAAACCGGACCGGTCCGAAACCGGACTGGAACTGGAACCGGTTCTTGAAAAAATAGGAAACCGATAACCGATCCGGAATATATCCGGGTTAACCCGGAACCGGACCGGTATTATCCGGTTAAAACCCGGACCCGGTCCGGAAAACCGGTTACATATAAACAACATGCAATTTGCTACTGCCAACTAGTTGATAACCTGGAATCCGCAAAAAATAGTCTTAAATAGCATTGATCAAGTTTTTTCATGAGCATTCTAGAGTCCCAAGTGACAAACACAATAACAATAATTGTTCTAAATGATCAACATTCAACAACACAAATAATTCAACATAAATAGTCAAACAGTTCACATAAAAAAGCTCTCTGTAAAGCAACTTCATCTTCAAGTAAAACAGTTCACAATAAAATAGTCCAATCTTCATCTTCAAGTAACTAACATAAACAACGTCCTCCGTAAAGCAATTTGTGTCTTCCACATCTACATAATCACACAAAATTTATATTAGCAATTTAGCACAACTATTACTATTTTGATAATAAAACTCTAAAAAAGATACAATAGAATGTTTGTAGTTAAATTTCATACTTTCAGGCTGAGATCAACTACTGGACAAAGCACTTCAATTTGAATTTTAAAGTAGTAATTTAGCACAAATACTACTGACAAAAACTAGTAGCAATTCCGTACTTCTAAAAAAATTTAGCACCGGTTCTAAAAAAGTAACAATTACTACTGTCTGAGATAAAAAAATATAGCACTTCCAATTCGCTCGAATCCAATATTGACCACAAATAAGAGCTTGTACCATCTTTTCATAAAGAATTAATATAATATATATCAAAACAAAAAAGATACTCCCTCCGTCCCCCTAAGTTTGGGACGGAGGAGTGTGGTGTGGTTTTTAAGAAAAAGTGGAATTGTGTGGTTGGTATTGAATTGATAAAGTGTAAATAAAGTAAGAATGAATTCTAACCACTCAAATGTTACCAAATATGGTATGGGACAAACTTAGTGGGACGGACGAAAAAGGTAAAACGGGACAAACTTAGGGGGACGGAGGGAGTACTTGTTAACAAAAACAATGGTATTATTAATTTAATGTAATGAGAGTAATATAGAATCTTTTACCTTAGGGGTCAAAGAACTTCGAAATTGGTCAAGAGTACGACCTCCGGTGCTAAATGCCGACTCAGATGCTACAGTAGATACTGTGATAGCTAATATGTCTTGAGCCATACACGCAACCACCGGGAACCTCGGACTATGGATTTTCTACCATGTCAAAACATCTTTTTCCTCATCATCTCCCCTTTCCTCATCTAAATAACGATCAAACTCACTCCTTGAGTTATGTTGGGATCCACTCATCTGCTTAACCCGATCTTTAACAAGATTCATCAACATAGTGGAACCATCCGTTAAAGAAGATGATCTTGACTCATTACTAATCCCACTCTCATCAATTACGACGGGAGGAGCATAAACTTTTCTGTACTCTTCAAACAATTCATAAGCAAACTTCTTTACGTTCTCAAATAGAGTTGTTGCTTCCTCCTCAGTATAGGTATCCAAAAGCCCAATCTTTACACCCATCAACTTAAAGTTGGGATCAAGAATAGTACCCATGTAAATCAACTTGTTCATCTTTTCAATGTTTCCCCAATATTTGTCATACTTTAACTTCATCTTAGAAGCCATATTCCGTAAACCCTCAACTTTATCAACAAGACATTTCTTCAACAAATTAAGTGTATGACAAATATGGAAGAAAAGAGTATTACTCGTGACATACAAAGAGCCGGACACATTTTTTGTCAAATCATAAAACTCTCTGAGAAAAACCACAAGATACTCTAGAGTCGTCCAATCTTCTTGAGTCAGGGGGCCTAAAGTTTCCCTATCTTCCAATTCTCTAGTAGGTAGATCAACCCTCACAAGAACAACCTTATATTGCAAAACAGTGTGCAACATATCATATGTGGAGTTCCACCGCGTAGGACAATCAAGAGACAAGGATAAGTTACACTCAATCTTGTACTTCTCCACTTGTTGGTCAAAAACCATCAATCTATTGGGAGAGTTTTTAATGTATCTCACAACAGACCTAAACTTAGCAACACATTGAACATATTCCTTCAATCCGTCCCACACTATGAGATTAATGATATGCGCAATGCATCTCACATGCAAAATATTACCATCGCTAATGGCGCCGGTTTCCATCACCATATTTTTCAAATACAAACACACAACATCATTTGAACTAGCATTATCAACTGTCACGGTAAACAACTTATCAACTAAACCCCAAGCATTCAAACAATCATCCACACCCCTCCCAATTGCCTCACCCTTGTGACTAGAAATCAGACAAAAATTCAAGATTCTTTTATTCAATCTCCAATTGTCATCAATAAAGTGGGCAGTAAGACACATATAATTTATTCTTTGATTTGATGTCCAAGTGTCAGTAGTGACACAAACTCTCTGGCACGATTTGCTAAAGAAATCCCTCAACCTCAACTTTTCCTCAAGATTATCTTGTAGCAATCACGTGCAATAGTTGTGCGAGAGGGTATATGAAAAAGTGGACATGCAATGTTAACAAAATGTCTAAACCCAGTTTTTTCAACAAATCTGAATGGCACCTCATCAATAATAAGCATATGATCTAATGCTTTCCTAACTTCCTCTAGATTAACACCCTCCTTGAAACCCAAAACATTACCCTTCACCGCCATTAGGAACAACATAATTATCAATCAAGTGAGCTTGCTTACCTCCTTTGTTTCTATTAGCTGGGCTGTTTTTGCAATTCGCTGCATGATTTTTCAAATTTGTTGTTCCATTGACATTAGTATCTGCGGAAAATGTGTTGTCGCAATATATGCATTCTACTCTTAACTTGTTGTCTTCATCTAGATACTCCCAGAAGCATTTCCAGTACTCACCTTTCTTCTTTCTTGAATTTCTTTTCACATAGTTGCAACCCTCTTTTGGTTGTTTTTGCACATAAGCATCCACATGCCGAGGACCAGCTTCATCATAAGTTTCTTGAGGTACAGGAACATAACTTGTTACTGTTTCTTCAGAAATCATGCATCGCTTTTTGCCACGAGCACCAGAAGTGGGAATTGAACTGCTTGACATCTATTATTATAAAATACATCAATTAATACTCATTTAAGTGACTTATGGCATTGTTTTCTGTAACTCAAAAAATAGTAACTTACATGATCATAAAGTTGATTGTCCATGGAATTTGATAATTGCAATTTGACAGATCAAAAAGGCAACTGAAGCAATCAAATACTAAAAATTAAGAGAATACTTGCTGCAAGAAGGTGATGTTAAGTGTTAAGGATTTCATGTATGATGATACATTTTTTTTCAAAAGTATTACTTCTTTTTTTAACCAAGCATTTTTTTATTGAATTGAAAGAAGAGTTACAATGCAAAAATAGGAAAGAAAGCAAAAAGGAAGCAAGAGAAGAGGCATTCATATGCTGTTGTTGTTCTTGTGCAAGCTCCACGACTCGAATCACCTATGATTTGTTCAGGAGGATGTGCCTTCGTCCATTTCCACTCATGTGTAAGAGGGATTAGAGTTATGATGGGATGATCCGGGTCCTCATAAGTAGCAGATGGAGATTGATGAGGAGTGGAGTGCACAGGAGTTGTTGTAGTTGTCGGGGAGGTTGTATCCATGCCTCGATCATCAGGATCCACATGATGAGATAGAGATAGTGATTGAGCAACAGTTGGATCAGGCGGGAGTACTGGTAAGAGAGTATCAAGTTGTGTTGTTGTGTGTTGTAGAATTGATGGACGTGGATTCTCGTAGAAGTGTTCAAAGAGAGAATCGAGAACCACGCGTTCAGAAGTTGTTTGCAGGTTTGGATCAGCTTCATAAGATGATTGTTGTGGTACATAAAGAGTTGCATCTGTCAAGAAGTGTTCAGAAGCAAAGTCTGCCATCTCATAGAATGTCACATGTACACTTTCAATGACAGTTCACCGCTCTCAAGTAGATTATGTAAGCTTTTGATTGCATTGAGTATCCAATAAACACTCCTTCTTTGGCTTTTATTTCGAGTTTGCTTCTTTCAGTTCTATCATTCAGAACAAAACACTTGCAGCCAAAAACTCTGAAAAATGATATGTCGGGGGTTCTGTTGAAGAGTATCTCATAAGGAGAATTGTTGTTCTGTTTTGTGTGAAGCACACAGTATTGATGGTTTCAGCCCATATGAAGTGAGAATGTTTAGATTGTATAAGCATAGTACGTGATGGCAAAAAATCGTATACCTCATATATTGAATCTTCTAATATTACATCATCTAGCAAGTTCAAAATTTTCCCTAAAAATGTTTTGTGCACTCCTCACATCCATCAAAATCTTATTTTGGTCTCGTTAGTAGGAACTACTGGGCTTCCTTATTAGGGTCGTCTTCCTTGGGCCCTTGTGGTACCTATGGCAATATATATACTCCATCATGGTGATAATGTGCCCTAACATTAAGACAAGTGTAGTATTAACAACGTAACCATCCAATGCTTATGTTCGACAGAGCCAACATAGTCAAGTGTGTAAGGAGTAAATGTAAGGTGTTAGAATACAATTTTTAGCAAGTTGTGGTGCAAGGGAAGTAAATTCGCCCTCCGCCATCCAAATATAGTGTGTTTATTTAGTGCTAAAATAATAGTAGTAACAAAGTTAAAGTAAGACAATATACCATACATAGTATTGCCTTAACATTGATAATAATGGCAAAAGTATAAAATTAATATTATACTCTTCACGTAACCTAAAACAAGGGAGTTTGTTAGCTACAAATAAGGAGTAATACAAGGGGATAGAATGTCCACTTTATATCTATAATAACGGCTAAGCTATTAACAACCAAATGGATATTATTTACAGTTAGTAATTATATTATATTTATATGTATTATGTTCACACAAAAACATAACCGGGCATCATGTATTAAAACATGATAACAAGGAATAACATGTTGTTAATCATATGTATAATAATTAAATATCCATTTGGTGATATGCATGCATGTAAGTGGCCGGCCGGAGAGGCTGCTCAGTCCGAAACTTCTCTTCTCTTATTATCTGAACAGGGATATATAGTCCAAATATATTAAAGGGGTTTAATTTAAATGGTCTCCTTAATAAATTATAAAGTGTGTTTTGGGGGACCCTAATGTATTTTTGGTCGAGACACATAGGAGGCCGCCCATATCTTCATTCCTCCATCTTACTCCCATCACCCAAACAAATCCATGTTCTACAGTTGAATTTTGCAAACCGTTGAATCCTTCCAAAATTTGCATTTATTGCTCTTTTTCCTTTCCATCTTCTATTAATGAATCTCCATCTCTTTTGTTCTCATTTCATCTCATATTATAATAATAGTCTCAGCAGCTTTTGACAAGAAATAAATTAAACATACTATCTACTTCAATTCAACATACTTCTGCAGGCCTAGGAGCAATATAATGGCAGTCATTTCCCATCTTGGAGCTCTCATTGTTTTTCTCTCATTCCTTTCCTTGTTCCATGATTCAAGGGCTGCTAGGTTTTTAGGTGTCATCAACCATCAGCCTGCTGCAGAAAAAAGATTCCACCTTCAAAGCCAGGTTTGTTCATATATCTGATCTAACTTATTAATGATATTAGCTTGAATTGTACAGCCTCAACTCCATCCCAAAATCAATGTTCAAGTTTTAGACTTTCACAGTCTTCCATGTGTATGATTTGACTATTGGTATATACAATGTTTTTGAAAGATATTGGTATATACAATTATATATTAACGAAAATTATTACATAATTTTGTATTTCTAATATATATATGTATGTATGTATCATAAAAAAATAATTTTCCAAAAATACTTTGTATTATTAATATATTTTCTAATTTTCTAATAAAATGTCAAATCTTGTTTAGAAGAAATGAAATAATATGAGTATTCTTGTTTTATCTTAAAAATATGACTCATTTAATCCTAATAGAAGAATGTAAGTAGTTATAAGTTCTTTTTGAAGTATATAAGTCATGTTTTGATGAATAATAATATATAGTGATTCTTGATCTTTAGTCCTATAAAACTTAGGGGATTTCTCACATATTTTCTTTCATGTGCTTATCAACTTTTTTCTAATGGTCATATATTTTTTTCTATTCAGGACAAAATGTTGTACATAATCTAATATAAAGAAAAGTATTATGTATTTGTGTTTATGAGTAATTTGATTTTGGGTAATTTTTTTGTACTACATGTATATTAAAGTGAAAATTTGATTTTGCACCACACTTTTTAGACTATATTGAACTTTACACCTCATATTCATAATCATTAAAGTATGCACCACATCAGTCCAATAATTGTGAAGAAATGAGGATGCAAAATCAAACGATTTTATACTAAACGTGGTGCACACATGAATGATTATGAAAATGAGATGTAAAGTCTAATATCACAAAGACACCACTCGTAACTTCAATTCAACACTCACATATTAGAGCCTATGTGTTCCATATATATAAGGCGATCCAATCCGACTTTATGGCTAAATTTGGAATGTTAATTAATTTGCAGCATACAACAACAGAAGAGAGACTGGACCATAATGGAGCTAATATTGGAAAGGAAAGCGCTAAAGAAATTATTGGTGAGCACCTTCACCATGAAGAGGAGAAGGGCAAGATCATCAACAATAAATATGGGGTTGCTGGTTCATCTTCAAAAGCTTCATCAGTTGTGAGTAATTTGACGGATAAAACCGTGAAGACGAAGAAGAAGGAGAAGAAGAAGGAAGAGGGGAAGGGAGATGAAGTGATAACAGAGGCTGCAGTCTTCAATTTGGATTATTTACCGCCAAAAACACACCCTCCTATTCACAACTGATGGAGTAATTAACTTATTAACTGCATGATAATGAGAGAGATGAGATCGGCGGTCAGTCGGTCGGTCATCCATGCATGCAAAAAATACGTAATTAACTCATTAATTAGTAGGCTCTAATTAACCGACTAATACTAAAGCAAAAAAAGAGACTAATACTGATATACTATCTATATGGTGAATATTACTCCGCATAATATTCATTACACAATTACACATACTAATTTTCTTCTCTTTTTTGTACTTTGAGGGACCATATATAAGTATAGTTTAGCAACAATATATTATATGCATTCCAATTTTTAAAGCAATTTAACCCCTTTGTAAAGCTTTCAGCATACACCATGCCGATCCGGCACAGGAGTTTTTGCTATATAATCCCTCTTTTTTGTATGTACGATCGAGTTAATAACTCTTTTGATCTATAGTGAATGACATGCGATTCTGATATATTTTAGTTTCTGATTTTGTATCTCTGTTTTTTTTACATATTCAAATTCCATCATTGCAATTTAGTAGTAACACTTTGGTGTGTTGAATATATACGTGGTATATTTAATTCATTAAAAATAATTATGTATTAAGACGGAATAATTAATATTTTATGCTCAATCACACTTTGGAACAAATATATTATGCACCTTCTTGAGTTAGCAATGTGGGTCATACCAAGTTGAAAGAACGAGCAAATGACAAAAAGCCGGATCGGAGATATATAGGACAAGTGAAGTTACTAAATCGAAGTAAAAATGAGAGGGTTGAAAATATTCTGGATTCCAACACGTAATTTTTTCATTTTGTGCGCTGAATTTTGTAATAAAAACAAAAACTAAGGTTGACGTTACTTTTTGACTGTATTGACTGCATTACTCTAGAGAGTCATTTTAGTTCATTGTTTTTCACACACACAAACACACACACATACATATATTTAGTTTTAATACTTTGTATATCTTAATTTTTTCATAAAGCAATAGAATCAACCAATTCAATCACTTCAGTCAGAATTAGCAAATGCATTCAATTTGGATGTTACCAAACGGGGATCTTAATAATGTGGGTGTTTTTGATAAGGTATAAGGTGTTTTGATTAATGTATCACTCCAAACTACATTCAACGTAGTACAGTTAAACTGTATGAGGTATTGGAATTGATCAGTAAGAACTAAGAATAATAGTGTGTGAAGTGTGAACTGCTTGTATTAGACTAGGATTCGCCTGTAAATTGACTCGCTAGTGTGAAAGCTAAAAAAATGCACAATGAAAAACGGAAGTCAAAATGTCACCCCATCTATGATTTGTGTGATTTTACATGTAGATTCTATGGTACCCATCTATAAGGTACCATATCTTTGTCCACATGGACCAATGAGAATGTAGCAGTTGAATTATTTAAATCTAAATTAAAAATGATAAAGTGATGTACGTAGTCCAATCAAATGAATGATAGGTACGGCACCCCATATTTTAGAAATGTACCGGAGTTGTCACCAGTTTTATATCAATGGTGGTACCTTCAAGATGTCATAAGCTTTGTTAAAGGAAGGTGCATCCAGTGACGGAGCCAGAAATCTATGGTTAAGGAGGCCGGTTCTTAAAAAATTTCCGTTGCAAGGGCCAAAATTTAAAATATCAACATATTTTCTATAGATTAAAAGTATGTATACATAATATATACTTGAGATTTTTTTTCTTACAGGGGCCAAGGCCCCCTCCAGCCCCTCCCTGCCTCCACACCTGGGTGCATCATTTAAAGCTTCAGTATTTATACATTTATACTAGACGTGGAATAGTGAAATTAAAATTGTATAACTAGTATTTGAATAGAAGAAAGAGAAATAACTTTATCACATATTTATAAAATAATGCTTCATATATATTTTGTATATGGAAATGACAATTTTTTTGGTTGATTAATTAAATTAAGTTAGCAAAATTTTGTGAGAGAGGGAGTGATATGAATTGAAGAAATGAATCTTTGCTTTTAGTTGAAATTTCATGCATTAAAATTTTGTGGGAGAATTAATGTGTAGATTAAATTCAAGACAACCAGATTAAAAAGTTTGTGAAGGGCCGCCGTGGAAGTGCCTCAGCTCAACTAATCGCGGACACTCTTTTTCATATGGGAGCTAGGGAGGTCTTGATTCGAAACCTTACAAAAGTCCGCAGTTTAAGTCATATTTACCCTAGTCTGTATAATAAGGTTGTGAAAGGAAGAACTCAATCTCCATATATAACGACCAATATTAATTAAAATCTTTTTGATAAAATTTGTCACAAATATATCGAAGAATTAAAGACGTGGTGGCAAAATACGTTTGCATTATTGTCTTCTTTTTACATTTTCACGTAAAAATGTAACCTTAGACGTGTTCATATCAATTATCCGTTAACTATAGTTAGTGACAATATCTTTCACAGATGTGAAATATCAATATTATTGGCTTTGTGCTGTGAGTTGTGACCTTAGCTTCAATTCCTTTAAACAAGTATGTGCATTATAGAAATTAGCTAGTAAAGGCAATTAACTAGGTAATTAGAAGTCATCATATATTGACACTTGACACATATCATCATAAGCTATCAATTCTTTTGACCCTAAAATATTTATCATTATAATGCCGCATATGTTTACTACGGAGTAACATATATTCGGATCCAAACTTCTCCATGTTAGTTATTCTTATATTAAACCCTTTTCTTTCTGGATAAAAATAAAATAATTAATGCATCGGATGTTAAACGTAAATTTTCTAGAAATAAAATAAAAGGACTTCCTACAATTTCTTTTAATTCATGTACACATTTTAAAATTGTCAATTATTTGGGATTAAGGAAAACCGAGGTGTTGTATACTTGTATATCATATCATATCAATTTGTTATTTTAAAACTATGTATAATGTTAGTTTAAAACACAATCTTGATCAATTTCCCTGGTCTGTTATGACAAAAACAACGGTATGTGCATGAGACATGCATGCTTTAATTTTATAGCCATAAAGGACGACAAATGATTAATACTCAAAAACGAAACTGCAAATATATCTAGATCTTGTTGAAAATCTGAAATATTGACAGATTGAGCAATGTACGATTATCTACTGAAATATTTCATTAATTATATTATTATATGATTCCTAAGTTATTTCATAGTGTGGCCCACTGGCCCATGGTTAATCATAAATGAGGTCGCTAAGGTTGTTACATTTATTGTCATTCAGGACCGATGAGGTCTTTGTCTTAGACACTATCTTGTCCATCCTTGACCTTGACATGTTTGTAGGTCGGTTATGACTTATGATATACTAACTTTTTTTATACTTTCCTGTCTACTACTTGTTAGTCCATTTCAGTGGTGTTTGAAGATGATTTTGCTTCTCATTCTTTTTTAAAAGCTGGTCTCCCCCCACTTTCAAAAGAATGACTTCTATGAGTAATTAGAGCATCAGAAGTACTTATGCACTTTCGCTCAAATACTCCAACTTCTGTTTATTCTCCCTGTAGAAGAAGAAACAGTTTTAAGAATAATATCCAAACACCCCCTTAATATTGACCATGCACTGATTTGGCTTTAAGTTTTTTTAATTAGCAAAGCTATACTATTGTGATTTATTTAGTGAAGATATATATCATATATATATGCTTAAAAGAAATAAAGAAGAAAATAATCAGGGAGACATGAAAAAGCAAATCTATTTTAGGAGCATGGAGATAGATACCATGCATTTTCATTATGGATGGTAAAATAGAGACCTACCCGATCAGTCAATTTTTAGTTTTAATGAAAACAAACAAACAAAGGAGTATTTAAGACAGTGAGATGTGGCCTACTTGACAAAAAGAACGTGCCATGAATTAGATTTAGTACATTATTATTGCATCAGTCATGCATGGTTCGACCATTTTTAGTGTCAGCCACACTTCTTTTAAGATGCATCTTAATTTTTATATGGTTTATGCATATACAAACAAAATTAGTTTTGTACACAGATGTTTTTGTTAAAGGATAGCTTATACTCCTCCGTATAAGTCTAAAACACAATCAAAATGACACGATAGGAGTTGTCATATCTTATGATCTCGTTCCTAGCTTGTTCAAGTATCACATGCTACTATCGAGCTGACATTTTATGCACATTGAAAATCAATGTGATTTTTTTTATAGTAGTTGAGATGATGTTCTAATTGTTATTTTTACATACTACTATTACATTTGAACAATTTAAATATTAATAAATATAATAATGATATAGTGATTGGATCAATCAAATGTTTTACTGGTAGAGGCATATACAAAGGGGTATAGGGGCCATCGACCCCGGCCCACAAGGCCAACCCCACTATACATATATGTTGGTTACATAATATGTGATTATTGTCAATGAAGTAACTAAAACTCTTTTGGGTGGAGTGATTTGGAGTGTCCGGTGTCCTTTAGAGTTTGAACACTGTCGGGCTCAAATCCCCCAAGCAGTGTTATTTTTGTTTGATTTCCCTTTTGAACTTGTAATGATGTGGCGCTCAAATGGTGATGACATGGTAATGGAATGCATTAGACCATCTCCAATGGTTTCTCTTGAGGACTTGCGTGCTTGCAATTTTTAAGCTCATAACTTACAATTGGAGCGTTACTTCTCCTTTTGCTTGAGAAAGCTAATTAGCCAAAATGAGTTACTAGTTTGAGCAAAGAGAAATACTAAATATAAAACTATTAATAATAAATGAAGAGGAAGATGTCATAGCTTACCATTGGAGTACATTTTAATTTTGCTACAAATGCTTATGTGGCTAGCCAAGCTATGTGGGTAATTAGCTAACCGCTAGAGATGCTCTTAGTAACATGTAAAAATTTGAGGTGGAGTAATTATTAACGCATTTATGCGTGAATGTTCTCTATATTTATTGGCTGACACCCTCACCTATTAGAGGGCAAATTCCTCCACAACAAAACAACTCTTGATAACTCCTTTGTATCACAAAACATATCAACAAAAAGAAATTACCACTCAATCTTTTATAAATCTTAACATTTGGGTTTTATGCTGAGTCGCCCCTAAAATTGGTGTCATCTGTGAAAACCATAAACTATAAGTCCTGCTCAAATTACTCATCATGTAGAAGTCTTTAAGAATTACCATAGCTTTATTATCTTAGACTTGGGTTTCTTGTGTCTAATATAGAGTTGTAATGTATGATTATGTGATTGGTTATATTTCATATCATCATAATCATTAACTCAGTGTCGCAAAGGCTTCCACCTACGATGAGGTAAGGAAGGTTCGGGTGTACTCAAACGCAATCTAACCCCTGTGATTTGTTATATTTCACATGCAATGTAAAATTTGAATGACATGATATACGTTATCTAAGAAATATATACTTTTTTTAATGAAAGGTATAGTATATATTAAAATCACCCAAAAATAATATCATACAATGTATCAAAGACTATCTAAGCTAGCTAGTTTAAGCAAAAATAGTATTGAATATTCGAATGTTCCCCCAACTCTCCCATGATCTAGGGCTGGGCACGGGCCGGGTCGGGGCGGGTAATACAAAATAAAATGGAACCGCCGGTTCCATTGTACGGTCCGGTCCGGTCCGGTCCGGGTATTGCAAAATTCAAAATAGGAACCGGACCTTACCCGGCCCGTTTGAAACGGGTCGGTCCGGTCCGGGTTTTACGGTTTCTATTCTCATGTCTTAAAATTAGTAAAAACTCACAAAGTTCCAAAAATCAATAATTAATACGGAGTAATATAGTACATTAGCAAGTTTCAAAATAACAACATAGTGGTGCACATGTAACACAAGTGACAAGTCCAATACTCCATAATTTCATGTATATAAGTTCCAAACAATTAAAGTTCCAAAAATCGGCAACATAGCCAAAATACATATTTTCTAACATTTGAATTAAAAATGTTGTCTAACATCACATATTAAGGTGACACATACATGGGGGTGGTAATCACAATTTATATACTTTAAGAACAAATTTTCAGTATTAGCCAAAGTTGACATATACATGGGGGTGATAATCACAATTTATATATTTTAAGAACAATATTATGAAAACAAATATTACAAAATCATTTTTAACAAATACGAGTAATTAAATTCCATAGAAAGGAATAATTCAATAACAATAAAAATAATAAGAAATTTATGTAAAATTTAATCAATAAATTGAAAGCAAAATGATGTTACTGCAACTCAATTTAAAATCCTACTTCTAGCAAAGGAAAACAAAACTATTTCAAAACCGATTATCACAAAACTATTAATAAATTAATATACAATATATATAACAGGCCGGGCCGGGTACCCGCTATTTTTTTATTTTGGAACCGGCCCGGGTCCTTAAAAAAAATTACCCGAACCGTTTTATGGCAACAAAAAATGGAACCGGCCCGTTTTGGACCCGAACCGCCATTACCCGGACCGGACCGCGATTCCAAGACCCGTTTGCCCACCCCTACTCCCATCCCCCCACCTTGCAGCAGGGGCAAGGAGAGAATTTTGAACCATCACAAAAACCCAAAACTAGATGGGGACAGGTTCCGAGCTTAGTGTCACAAAAGTCAAAACTGGCCGCCAAACCAATAAAGGCCCATTAAAGTAGCATAGTAACAGACTAACAGTCCACAAAATTCAAAGCAAAACATCCAAACGGCCCCAGGAGCAGAACCAATGAAGGTTCGTTACCTGACCCATGTCTTCAACCCCTGCTCCCATCCGCATCTAATAAACTGGCCCAGCAATCCAGAACCAAGCATTGTAAGCCCCTCGCGCCCAAGCAGTCCAAGCCCGCTAGGGTTAGCTCCAGGTGCCGGGTCAGCCCACCTTCTACGGCCCAAGCATTGTAAGCCCCTCGCGCCACAACCCAGCAAGGCAATTCAAAATTTGAATCGTTTTAACTTTTAACTCTAGTATGTATGCAACATAATAACGAGTTGTTTCAAAAGTGTGAAATAAGGCACTTCAAAGTTCCTGCTGCGTGTCAAGGTCCAAAATGTTAAATTTTGCTACCATCATACGTAATTTGAGTAGATTTGATGCTCCAAGAATGCTTCTACTTAAAAAAAGTGATTTTGGAAAAAATATTTAATACTACGTCATAAAAGTTGATAATGTGAGAAAAAAGTACTTCAAAACCGGTGAACTAAAAAATCTCTTCAATATATGAAATTTGAGGTGAACTAAAAAATCTCTTCAATATAGCAACACTTGAAACGAGTAATGGTTTATCAACATATGAAATTTGATAACATGCATCACTTAACAGGTGAACTAAAAAATCTCTTCAATATGAGGTTGTACAAATGCATTAGGATAATAGCTCACAGCCTCGCATTGTACTAACCATCGGTTTTCCAAGTATCATATTACTATTGAACAATTTATGTATAACTTTCAAAAACATCAAGAGTTGGATAAACATGACAAATTTGTAGAAACTAAAAAGTACACAGTACAAAATTAGCCGAGTGATCATTAATACGGAATTTTGGGGAAAAAATAACATTTTGAATAATAGTATATTATGGAGTAGTATTTACATCGATTCCCCTACGTTATAACACCCCGTCCATCCCGCCCCAGCATAATAGTAATGCACCAGCCAAGGAATCAGGCATACCAATGACATGATAAAGGAACACCATTCATTAATATTTCCTTAAGGCCAAGACGTCCATGAACGTTTTTCATTAGAAGTTGAGCACACATAAGGATCAGGCCCATGATATAGGGGAAAAGGTGGGTGTGAGGGATCACTCATATGAGAAAAAGAATATGTGTATGTTTGGAATTCAGGAATGGTAGGGAAAGCCAAAACAAGTACTCCATTGAAATGTTCTCTTTTCAAGGAAAACCAATTTTTCTTTTTATAGGATATTACATTCATTTAGATTTAATTATATTAATCTTTATGCTCCATATAATAGACCTATTTAAGTAAAATCAATCTTAACGAATATCGTAAATTGATTTATTGAATTTGTAATAGTCTTTTTTATTTGCACCACAATTTTTGTTGGAAAATGTGTTGATAAATTGCATTAAATGGTCATTTTGGGGCATTTTTTTGAGTGGGGTCCACTTTCGATTTGGGTCAGGTCAAAGTGGTTTCGGATTTTCCTTGCTTAGGGCTACAATTCGATATAAAGTACGCTCAAAATGGATAACAGATGAATGAGAAATTGATTCTCGAAGTTCACTCGTTGGAATGGAGAAAAATGGGAAAAGTTGGGTTTCTAGTGTGGTTTTTTCCCACACCGAAAAACCCAAGGGAATTTGAACCCTTTATAAAGGGAAACCCCCCTTAAGGAGTTAGATTCTTAAGGGTAGAAGCTATCTCTCGCGCGAAGGGGATGCGAATCAAATCCCGAAACCGTAGAACAAAAAACTCGACTTGCGTGCGCGGGTGACCTGCGGACACGAATGCTGTCCGAAAAATTTATCTTCCAAAGATAAATGTTAATTTTTCCGTCCATGCATGTTGAACGTCCACAGCTGGACGTTACAACTATTAAATGCCCAACGTCTATGAGCCTTAATGCAGCTATGGTAAAGCTATGTCCAACAGTGACATGTTTAACGTCATTAACCCGTCACCTATGTTGCACGGATACGGATACGCCGATACTCGGATACGCGGATACGGGTACGGCGATACGGCACTTTCAAAAATTATAGGATACGGGTACGGGGTATATTTATAAATAATAAAAATATAGGGTATAATTTGCAAATATATATAATTCAGGGGTTCATAAATAAAATAATAATAGTACAAAAAATTAACTATTATAATAAAGTTTCAAAGATTAGTCTAAAAAATTAAAGTATTGATATTTTGATTTAAATTCAAATAACATTTTTTTGTTCTCTATTTGCATTTACATCTAAGTCTTGTTTCAATTAAAGCTCATCAAGCAATGAAATGACAAATTATAGTATTCCATTATTTTCCATACTCCCGAAACCATCTTTATCAATGTTCCACATGTTGTGGTCGCTTGGGCGGCTACTGAATTTTCGTCATGTCGTGTATCAAATGAGGGGTTATAGGTTCGGACACGGGATCGGTTCACGGATACGGGTATCGGAAGTATCAATATTTTTAAAATTAAGCCCGGTACTTTTATTAAATTACGGATACGGACCCAATACGTACAGGACGCGTATCGGTGAGTATCGGATACAGATACGTATCGGATACGCGGATACGGCATCGAGGTGAAGTATCAGTGCAACATAGCCCGTCACTAACTTGCCCAACGTCTATGACAAATTTTGGATATTCGGGCCATTGATGTCCAACGTTCAGACTGTTGAACGCCATTAAAGCACAACAACAAATCCTTCCTATACGTAGCTGGCAGGTGGTTTGAAACAAACACACGTTCATACACACTTCTCTCACGTATTTTGAGCTCTGAAAACCACCTCCAGTTTCCGAAAATATTCCTCTGTGTTCTGCCTTTGTTCACGTTCGCCGGAACAATATTTTAAGTGCGTAAACGGTTGCTCGTTAGTCATCGTATCCTGGGAAACGATTCTTGCAACGCTCCTAGCACCCCGGGAGGCAACAAATACGTTTTAAGGAAAGCTTTGGCTAAATTCTGCTGCATCTCATTTCTTGTTTTTCTTTAGTCATTTTATTTAATTAATTAATTTTCTTCGTTTTCGAAACACACCCAACAATTTTTTCCTTTCCACATCTCTCCAATATTTCCTTTCGTGGTTGTCTTTCCCGACCATTTTTGGAGTTCCAAACAGAGCAAAAAGCACTATATCATGGAAAAAGGACAGCAATGGAAAGCGCTATACCTTGTAAGAGAGTGCACCACCTTACTTTGCCTTTTCCACCTGTTCAAAATCCCACTATGCAAATCAGATTAACATCTTTTTTTCACATCTACTTCTATCTATAACCTGTACAAAAACACCATTTTGACAAGCTTCAAAACATTCTGGGAAGGGTTTTTCTAAATTTCACAAAAGTAGACGTGTTTGAAACACACAAACATTCCACTTTTGTTAACTGCAAAATGCCACGGAAACATGAAACCAAAAATGGCATTTAATAACATAGGAATATGAAGCATCCAATTATGAAAAAATAGGGATATAATCTTAAATTTTATTCATATGTATGTATATTTTAATATAAACACTTTTTTGCATATAAACGTTGCGACATTACCAAACATAAAATAGTGTAGATGTTCATTAATAGAGATTATTCATATATTACTGCATACTAAACTGCAAAGTAATTGAATAAATTACTAGCACTATATAACATCATACACAGAAAAAATAGTGGCAATGTACGTTTTAAGTTGGATGTCCTTCCTTAACATCATGATGAGACTAAAGGAAATATCACGAGAGTATGAGACAGCAATGAGTTGATATTTTATATTGTCATCTACTCATCCTTGATCTGAAATGTAGAGGATTCCCTTTAAAGGTAAACTTGGAGAAACGGTCAATATAAGATTGAAAACATGTGGAACAGCAGAAATTACTTTTAGCATGTTTGAGCTAGATCATTGAATGATAAACCAATTTCAAAACAATTAATAAAAATATCTACACATTAAAATAATAGGATTTCATGAATTTATGAAAACACGCCCTGCTAAGATCGGTGTCAATTTTGGCAGCAACCATGTGAGTTCTTCTAATTTGCTCACCTTGCTGGTGTAGGTTGATAAAAGTTTTAGTTGCATCCTCTCTCATTTCTTTAGCATTCTTCAGACAACCATTAACTGCTTGTGTACTCTATCTTCAACCTTGTACACAACATAACTTTCCAATCTTGTACAGACTGACTCTCCAGCCCTCCAGAGTCACGAAAACCATTCGTGTATTTGTTTCCGTCTATTGATGTAAAGGAGGAATATGCAGACGAAAAGGAATTCACTTTAGTCTCATCATCATTGATCACTTAATCATCATCATCATCAAAAGGGTTAGTACTGGAGTCTGGAGAAACAATAGCAGGCTCTGAAGAAATCCTTGAGTTTAACATTTTGCTTCTTATTGTACTTGTCATCAGAGTCAAATGAGTTTGAACTAGGTAGGGAGAAAAACCAGGATCACCAAAGTGGTTTTTAGCAATTCATGTGCAGGGGGATTTCTTGACACCAAACAGTTTTCTCACCGGATAAATCGGGAAGTCAGCAGGAGCAAACTGCTAAAGCCACTTAAGAAGATCAAACTAAGAGTATCAAAGATAAGCGGGCGGGAAAAGCATATGTGTATCTCTGCCTGTTTGGATCCTGATAAACGCTGGACAGGAAAAAATCAACATGATAATATTTTTGAGATTGTGACATATGTTTAGATTTTTTATTTTGTTTACTAGAAATAAATTATTAAAATGGGTTTGAAGTTTGAACAAATATCTTATGAGTTTATTGAGTTTGAGAATAAAATTTACTTCCACTCACATTTCTATCCTTCCAAACTTCTCATATATTTGCCTCCTTAAATTCTTTACCTGGCATTTCCTGAGTTCCAAACAGAGACCTAAAGCAAGCAAAAAAGACAATGACTTTTTTGAAGATCATTCATTGAAAAAACAGATAATACTAGAATCTATTGGAAACATACTAGCTCCCCTACCTCCACCAAACAATATTCTATTATAATTCCAACTTAGGCATAGAGCAAATATCGGTATCTACAAACATTGTGTCTAAAATTTCTCAAAAGACATAAAAAGGCAAAACCTAGAGAAACGTTTAATTTTCCGAATATTATAACCGGCTAGGCGCAGGGTCATCTTCTAGTTGCTTCCAGGCAAAAAATGGCAAGGGAGAAAGTTGCGGCAGAAGAGGGGAATGATCTGTCTGGTGGGAGAGTACAAAGGCGTTGGGAGAGGGACTCGTCGACAGTTTCGCTTTCACTGTCAGTGCCACCGTTGCTTAAGTTACTGCGATTGCCAAAGATTTTCTGAACGAACTTTTCCGGCCAACTTTCAGAAAAAGTGAGAAAACAAGAACAAAATCCACTTGTAGCGGGAGTGCCACAAGGGTTAGCTACAGGTTCGAATACCGGCAACTGCGATGAAAGGTTACTATGCTAAAAATGCATAGGGCCACTGGACGTAGCGGGGACGGAGCCTCACTCTCTATCTATCAGATTGTGATTATAATCCAATTTATATCTTCTCATCGTGTCGTCCGGTCGATGTTGGGACCCCCACAGGGATGGGGTGTCATTCGTTTTTTTTCAAGGCTACGACAATGTGCTTTTGAAAAATTCCAGAGGCCTGTTTGGTTGGAGCGGATAGATTCTCCAACACTTCCATACACTTCAAATCTGAGTGTTAAAAAAGTGCACAATTAAGATGTTGGAAAGGGAATTACCAACATTTCATCCAAACAAGTGTTTGATATAACACTTACTAAAGTCTTATTACTAACGCCTCCCAACACTTCATCCAAACAGGTCATTAATGTACATGAGTTTTGTACTCAATGTATACAAAATCCTTCTAGTTGTCATTGTAACAAGCAATTCATTTGAAAAGGGCAGAATTTGATGTCAAACCCCCTCTAATTGCTTGTGTACACAGACAATGTACATTTTGTGTACACATTTTGTATATACCAAACCAGACCATATTAGATTTAAACATATCAGATTAGATTTAAACAGGCAAGATCAAACCAGATCAGACTCTCATAGTTATAAAATACACAAATACCAAATGTGTATCAGATCAAACCAATTCACACTAGGTCATATCAGACTAGTTTAGACCAGATCAGGCCAAAAAAAAAAACATTCTAAGAATTAAAGAGTGTTTAAATTTTTGAAAGAAAAATCTTACATCACACTTAGGGTATGTTTGGTTCAAGGAATGTCAGATTACCCATGAATGTCATATTGCTGGATACGTTAGACTGATGGGAATGTATTCCATTTATTCCCATTTGTGTTTGGTTAACATCAAAGGAATGTGTCATAATTTATTTGGTTGAAAGGTATCTTATATTACAGATATGATGAATTACTTTTATGCCCTTTAAATATTTTCTCTTTAACGCAATAAATTTATTACAACATACATCTAAATTGATTAAAATTAAAGAAAAATGAAATATCATAATAATAAATAAAATCAAACCTAATTAAATTATTTTTAAGTAAAATATGTTTAATTGTAAAAAGTTGTAGATCAAATACAAAAATGAATTCTTATGTTCAAATAGTAATATAAATATATTTATTATCATCTAAAAAATGATCTAGTTATTAGTAAAACTTGTTTTCAAAATAAGAAACAATGACCAATTTCGCTATTAAATTTTGAAATCCACTCATCAAAACTTAAACACGTACTCCCTCCGTCCCATTTATATTTTCCCGTTTTACCTTTTTGGGAAGTCCCACTTAAATTGTCTCATACCATATTTGGCAAAGTTTGTGAGGCTCTAAATCATTCTTACTTTATTCTTACTTTATCAATTAATATCAACCACACAAACCCACTTTTCTTAATAACCGTGCAACCCTCTTCTTTCCCAATATAAATGGGACGGAGGTAGTAATCTATAACGCTTATAACATAAATACCTTAAAAATTTTAAATGCTAACAAAAAAATGCAAATAACAAGAATAGACATTCAAATATAATTAATACTCCGTCCGTCCCGCCTAAAAGGTTGTTACACAATTTACAATGTTCGACAAACCATGAAACTAACTGATCCCTGTCAATAATAAGATTATTTTTAGTAAATAAAATTTACATATTTAGATACTACATTAAAAGTTTTATAAAGCCACAAAAAATCAAATTTGATAATAGTTGAATATATAAAGAAATTAAATGAAAAGAGATAATTAATTGAAAGTATTTTTGGAAGATATTTATATCCCCAGGAATGTGAGATAACTTAAGGCATGGATGGGTTTAACATTACCCTCCATATTACATTCCCGGCAATGTAAGTTTCCCAATTTTATTTCAAACCCGTGAACCAAACAAGGGTATCTAACATTCCGTGCATCACATTTCGGCCTTCATGTGAGATCACCCCCAACCAAACGGATCCTTAGTTCCAACCCCTCACATCTCCAATTCTCAAATACTCCCTACTAAGTTGGGCAATTTGGTTTAGAGATATTAGGGGCTAGGAGTCTAGGAGCCGTTCGGTTCTTATGTGAAATTAGTGCAACCTGTACAAAAAATTTAACTAATCAAATCGGTTAGGTTCCTATCTAAAAATTTTCAAGTACCGTAATGGAACCGAATCAATAGTAAACGGTTCGATTCTTACTTTTATGAATTAATTCCACTTTTGGTCCTACGAGTTTTATGTCAATTCCACATTTAGTCCATATCTTTCACTTTCTACAACGCAAAAACGTCGAAAATTCAAAGCACAAGCAATAAGTACTTTTTGAAGCTCTTATCACCTCAAATATCAAGTCCAAACTTAATTTATTCAACACTTAATAGAATGAAAGTTTTTTTTTAATTTTGTTTGTAAATAAAATATGAAAGTCATTGTCAATAAAAGTTGGTTCATCAGAGCAGATCTAATAAGACGTCTAGTTCAAATTCTTCAAAATGTTAAAAATCATATTTAACATGCATGTGCAAATATAAACATCATTACATTTCAAATTCTATGAGCATTATTTATACTAAATTTCACATATACAATCATGTAGAATATTTTAAAGAAAAAATATATCGAACCAACACGAATTTATTAGGGTTACTTTTATAATTATGAAATTTTTGTTATGGAACAAAATATAATTTGTAACAAAAAGAGGTTAACGTATTCATCCTCATCTGTTTCCATAAATTAAATTTGAGTTGTTGTGTGACTAAAATAATCGATTATATTATTACTATTACTCATATTATTTCTATTATTATAGTTATTGTTAATGCTATTATTATTGTTATTCTTATTATTACTATTATTATTATTATCATCATTATTATTAGTAGTTATACTTTCAATTTTTTATTTTTTAATAATGGTCCTTTAATGGTTAAGTAGACATATTTTTTGTAGGAACTAGAAACGAACCGTTAACAAAGAATAGGAATCGAACTGTTAACAATTTATAACTCATGTGTAGGAACCAAACCGAACCGGATTTTACGGTTCGGTTCCAACGGTTCTCCGGTTCTTGGTTCCAAAGTCCCACTCTAAGCTAAAATATATTATACTACGTACCAAATTAAAACCCTTCGTGTTTCAATTTAGTTTCGGTTTGGTTTGATTTCAATTTGGTTTACCAAAGTGAAAATTATTAGGTTCAATTTAGTTCGACTGATTCGGTTTCATATATTTATTATTTTATTTGATCAAGTCCTATATTTTAGAATTATAAAATGAAAATAGTAATCAATCACATCTTTTTGTATATATTATTTAACTAAAATGTAAAGGGAAATAAAAGATAGAAAAAGGAGTAATAAAGTATTACTGCTTCCGTCCTTCGATACTTGTCTCTTATTCTTTTTGAGTTGTTCTTAAATATTTGTTCTTTTATCTATTTTTAGAATGTTATTCAAAACACAGCCCACTACACCTACCTTATACATTACCATTATTATTTTCCTCTTAAAACCATGCCAAAGCGTAAGTGGACAAGTATTGGAGAACACAGTGAATAAGCTAAAAATTCAATCGTAAAGTCGGTCAAATGTAGAATTGAAAAACACTGCGAAGTATATCAGTATATGTGTGTGTATGGAGCGGTTCCGGTGAGATAGATGTTTCAGGAGAAAAATGAGAAAAAAGAAGAGCCGATGAGATCTTTGATCTGATGGTCGAATTTCGCTATTCCATTAATTGACTATCAAAATCTCAAACTTTATACGGAGTATATAAAAACGTAATCACCTATCGAATACATGTTCTCGCCTGAATGTTATTTGGGCACGTGCACATGTAAATAAAATGTTCGTATGAAGTTCAAAGGAAACACCTAATAAAAAGACTCTTTAAGGAAATTTCTACAGTTTCTTGGCATTTTCTAAAACAAGTTCTTTGTCAAATCTTTCTATGTTAAGGTCAACATCCTTGAATTGAGATAGGATTGGAACATATGACCTCCTCCTTGAAAGTTTCATATTGATACCAGATCATGGGGTAGTTGAATTGGCTTATAAATTGGGAGTTATAAAACAAGTTTTTAAAAACTTGTTTTACTCAAATTTTACTCAAATTGTACTCGATCTTTAAATCCTCTACCTAACAAGTTAATTAGTTAATGGTAGAGTACATTCAACCGTTATTGTGATTACTCAGCGGAAGGGTAGGCCTCATGCCTAGGGTTTGGAGCGGCGATTATCGATCGTCCGCGATTTTCTCTCCTCCTCGCACGACGATCGAGGCTTGAACAACAAAAGCTTCGGCGATTGAGCCATATGTTTCGTGAGATCAATCATTTACCGAATTGATCCATGGCAAGCGCTTGGGAGAACGGAGACAACGCTGGTGGCATTGAGGCGCTGACAAAGGTTTACAGTGAGTTGGATTTGGAAGAATCGAGTTTTCAAATGATTGGGTTGATGATTTTGGCTTTGATGATGATCGAGATGGGAGCGGCACCAACAGTCTTTGACCCGGGTGGAACGCTAGAGGTATGTGTCCCGATTTTATGACTGGTCTTTCATCAGTTGGGATTGAAGGCAGATGGTGAAGCGGTATTGGTCCGCCCCCCTCCTGAGCCACCGCCGGGGAAGAAACGAGCGACTAGGATTTGGATGCCTCTTTTAGTTTGTTTTGATGTTTTCTTTTATTATTTTAGCGTTCATCAATTCCGGATTAATTTCTTTGTGAACACTAGCGATAGTCTCCGTTGCAGTTTGGTTCGGTTTAGGTTTGTGGGTGGAAGCGATAAGGCTTGTTTGACCGTTAAAAGCTTCGAAGCTCTCACATGGTTCGCGAATAGTCTCGCTCTTTGCGGGGTGGTCTATTCTATGTCTAGCCAGAGAGTGAGAGGGCCTTTTGGCTATGCGGAGCCTCATGAGGAGGTTTTAGCGCTATTTGGTTGGATGTACTTTGAGAAGTTTGGTTGATTTAATATAATTAGTTTCCTTTCAAATAACCGCTTGGGGCTATTACCAATTACTACGTATTATATTGTATTCAAACAAGTTAATTAGGAAAAATCCTCTTTGGTTACATCAAACAAGTTTTTATGAACTTGTTTCGCTTTCTAATTAAATATCGTAACACATTGCTCATGTTTCTTAAATTTTCAATCACACATGGAAAAACTTGTGAGGTAGAGGGAATAGATTTATACTACTTCCGTTCTTAAATTTTTTTTTTACACTATTCACATATTCTACTTTGACTACATTTTATTAATTAATGTACTAATATTATTTTATGAAAAAAATATTGTCAAATTTGTCTCATTGTAAATTTTCAAAATCTAATTTTTTTACCAATACAAAATTATATATATTAATGGTTAAAATTGTGTCTTGCCAAGAGTGAAATGTTGACCGTTGCATTTATTTAAGAATGGAAAAAGGACATTACATTGACCTCAGGTAAATATAAAAATTGAGCCGTCATTTTCAACACTTTCAATACGTATATATATACTTTTATCTTTTATCAAGAATAAGCAGATGATAATATTTCGGCACCACAAGCCAACAAGTAGCTTCGTCCCTATGCACAGGGGAGGACCCAGGAAATTGATATTGGGGGGGCGATAATTTAAACAAAAAAAATCTAGGCGATTATTATTATAAGTTATAACCTTAATATAATACGGAGTAGTAATTAAATGAAGCATTATAATAGAAGAAGAGACAAATATATTATTACAAAATAGTTAAAGTTAGTACCTTAGAATTGTACCCAACGCTTCTTCAACGAGATAAATTCCTCAATCACGGCTTTTTAGTCAAAAGTTTTAGCAATTTCTCTTTCAATATAAACAATAAGGTTGTCTGCAACATACTCATCCTCCATTTTATTGCGAAGCCTTGTTTTTATAATTTTCATTGCGGAAAAGTCCTTTCGGTTGTTGCTGTCGAAACCAGTAGAGTCAACAAAAGTCGTATCAATTTATCAACAAGCTAAGAAAGTACACTTTTGACATCTCCGTCTCCGCTAATCTTTGACAAAGTTCACCCATTGTAGAAAAATTCGCCAACTTTGGATGGTTTAGAACATTGAGCTTATAATGTTGCAATTGAAACCTAAAGTTCACCTTCTCCTGCTCAATAAAATAAAAGAGGTAATATCTATCCACTAAAGAACAGATATCATCAATGTTAAAAGACTTATATGAGTCCTTAGGATCCAAAGCACCACTAAGAGTAAGAAGATCCATTATCTGTTCACCGCATAAGGATGTTCAATATCAAACCCTTCTTGATCATGGCGTTTGCGTTTTACCGCATAAGGAGACTTCATATTAGGAACTTCAATTTCATGCTTTGTGCAAAACTCTTTAACAATTTCTAAAAAGTTATCCCATCCACCGTCCCTTAACTTTTGGATCAACATTTTGGTGCTTGACACCAAATGCATAGCATTTACTATGTCTTGGCACTTCTTCTGTATATGCTGACATAGAAGATCTGTAATGCCCATAATTTCTTTAATAAGATGCAACAAGAAAACAAAATCAAAAGATTTAATCTTCTTAAGTTCTCTAGCTGCATTTCCACGAGTAGAATAGTTGTTGCCATTCTCTTCAACATCTTCTAAAACTAAACAAGTTGCAGCAAACATCCTAATCAAACTGCAAACAGAACTGAAATGTGAGCTCCAACGAGTTTCCCCAGCTTGTTGTAATGTACCAACCTAATTAAGTCCTCTGCTTGTTTCAAGCTCACCAATTTCCAACATTCTTGCAATTTCAAGTGCTTGAGCTTCCTTTAATTCATCACTTCGTTTGCAAGAAGAATTAGTCACATTAATAATAAAGACTGAATCGATGAAAAAATTGTGCACATATTTCACCTCTCTAGAAGCAGCAACCAATGCTAATTGCAACTGATGTGCTAAGCAATGTACATAGTAGGCATAAGGACAATCATTTAAAAATAATCGATCTTTCCGTTTCTTTCTTCTAGGTGCGCATGTTTTTCATTAGTTTGGTCTGGGCGGTGGGCTGGGATTAGATTTTGGAGTGGGATAATGAGGAATAAATTTTGGAGTGAGTTGATATAATATTACTTGTAAAATTTCTATTTTTTTAGGCTCTAAACAATTGGGTTTCTACGAGTGGGCTATGCTTTGGGGGAGAAAATATTTTTTGGGGGGGTTCAAAATTTTTCTTGGAGGGGCGAGAATTAAATGTTGGGGGGGTAAAAATAAAAATTTTGTATATATATATACTAAAAAAAATTGTAAGGGGGGCGGCAGCCCTCCTGGGTCTGTACTACGGTCCGCCCCTGCTTATGCACTAAGCAAAGTAGCATCTCGAGCTACTAACATTATTTTTTGGAGTTTATTTTCGAGCTATCCGGCCAGCCAACACACTCTAACCTAACCATGTCATCGAGACGACAAATTTGGACTAAATGAGATTTATTTTAAAGATATATGGCGTGAAAGTACTACGTATTTATGATATAGGAAGTGAATAAATAAAATACATAATAACGGTAGATCACCCCTAGAGGTGAAATGAAACACTAGTTTTTTATTGAATACATTTTTACCACAAAGCATTAGTTGAATAATATAGCATTACATTCTTGTAATTCCTTAATTTCACTTAGGGCATGTTTGGCACAACTAGCTGAAAAGATACTTTTGTGAGCTTTTTAATAGCTGTTAGCTTTTAGTGACTGAAAAGATCTTAAAAAGAAAAGGTGGTAGCTGTTTGATAAAAAGCTGACTGTTTGATTTAGTTCGGTTTGGTATACAAGCTGTTAGGATTAATTAATACTAAAAGTCACTAGCTTTTCTTAGATGTTACTCCCGGTAGCATCTCAAAAAAGATCTTTTAATTTTTGAAAAGCTCTTAAATATTGTCATGTCAAACACACAACTAGAAGCTTTTAGGAACTTTTTGAACAGTACAAAAGCTAGAAGTCAGGGACTTATGCCCGCCAAACATAGCCTTATTATATATCGGATACGTGATCGACATCTCCCGATCGATTGCGGTGCAGTAATTAAGCAACTCTTGTCCAACATATTTGCCACAAGTAGAGACCCAGCTTGTCATTACCGTTCTTGATGCAGTCGTGGTAGTTATTTTCCAATACCATTATTATCATTATTACAATATTACTATTATTAGTTTAAGTTTATTAATGTAATAATTATTTTTATAGAAATTGTTGTTATTAATATTACTCTTATTAGCTTATGGAGAAGTCCTGGAAAAAACATGACAAACCGTGTTATTAATCAAATCATCCATATGATATCATACCAAAAAACATATACTACAACATTGTGTAATACCTTAATTATCGTCTCGGACCAATAATTGTACATAAGCTCGAGCAGGCGTGTCATGATGTTGAGAGTCCGGACCACTCGGAGAGTCTCTTTTAAGATGAGCATTGAGTGCTAACCTCTTATACATTTCAATTTGAGATGGACTCAATCCAATCTTCCTTAAAACAACATCAAGCTTGTGGTGATTACGAATATTTTCAGCAGGATCTTGAAGATGTTGAAATAAACGAGCATCAACGAGGGATAATGATATGAAAAATGCTATAACTATAACTTTTGAACTATGAATTGCCATTATATATAGAAAGGAAAAGTACCGTATGTATACAACACCTAGCTAGGAATAAAAATGAACTATCAAAGTGAAAATAATGAAGCAGATGGGGTTGTGAGATTACATGGCACACCAATTCAACGATTTATAGAGTGCATGTGAAGAGGTTTACATGATTTATTGTTTCAAGGGAGAAATTTTCACTTCAATTTGAAAAACGTTAATGTATGTAACCCATGTGCAGTGAGTAAAAGGTTAATTTGTACACCTCATTCACTTACAAACCTATCTATCTCACATGGTCTTACTCAGTTACTCGTCTCATGGAATATGAAAATTGTCACGAGCTGGCACTTTTATAATGGGCATGTTTGGCAAATGGCTGTTAGCTGTTGTTGTTAGCTGGTTGTGTCAGCTGTTTCCTAACAGCTGGTTGTGTTAGCTGTTTTGACCGGCTGGTTATGTTAGCTGGTTATAGATAACTGTTTGGTAAAATTGGTTGTTTCAAAATGGCTGATAGAGTGTAAATTGAACCAGCCAAATGAAGAAGCTGCTCCCCTTAGCTTCTTCAACAATCCATTTTTTCAGCTTTTCAAACTCAACAAGCTAATTTTAAAAGCCATTTACCAAACATCATTATTAGCTTCTTTGACCAACCAAACAGCTGAAATGGGTCAAACAAGCTAAAAGCTGGCTGATAAGCCATTTGCCAAACATACCCAATAGCGAAGGCCACGGGAGACGCAGGGGGCGTTTGGGTATTAGCGGTTTATCCCAAACTGCCGATTTTTTACTACACCAACCGCTGCTTTTTGCAGCGGATTGCTTCCGATCCGGCAAAATACAAACACCCCCGCAATTGAAGACTTAAATGAGGACCTTTTTATGATGTAAGTTTATTTTGTTGATTTAGTTTTTTTTAAGGAATTGCTCAATATAGGATTAGTAATATAAAAGGAAAAAATGACCCTAATATTAGTAGTGAAGTTTTCAATTCCTAAAATATGACTTCATTTGTTATTTCCCTAAATATGACCTCATTTAATTAAAAGATCAATTATACACGATGCCTGCGAAATTTTAGCTTCAATTCATGATCTCTCTCCTCATTAACGTTTATGTACTCCTACTTGGTAACTACATTTTTCTCTATTCTAGAATTCTCTCCTTCCGTCCGTACGTATTATCTTGATCGCAGACGGCTTTTTCTCATGAACAAATTAAAAGGTCACGCCCTTCAACTTTAATTTGCTCCGGCGTTTCTGTGTTCAAGCCGCATACAGTAAGTTTTCTTCTCTGCTTGCCAACACCATTACATATAGTTTGCTTATCAATTTATTTGAATTTCGTCTCAAGTTGGTGGATTTGCCAGTCCTCCATCTAATTGAACTTGACACTTCGTTAGTTTTGGTTATCCCAATCATGATTTCATTTAATTCTATGCCAGATAAAGA
Organism: Cuscuta epithymum; assembly: GCA_945859915.1. Classification (NCBI taxonomy): domain Eukaryota; kingdom Viridiplantae; phylum Streptophyta; class Magnoliopsida; order Solanales; family Convolvulaceae; genus Cuscuta; species Cuscuta epithymum. Next base: position 225,067 of record CAMAPF010000167.1, read on the forward strand.
AATACACAGTAATACTCTTAATTATGTAAGTATGTAATCGCATGATTGGTATGCTCGAAGCCTGAAATTTGTGTTTATTTGCACATTAGAAATCTTCCCATGTTTGGAAAAAATGAGAGATTTTTTCACAATAATCAATTAAATTTGCTTCTGTTACTTTGATTTTTTTTTTTAATTTCTAACCTTAAACCCCAATTTAGTCAAGGATACAGATTTCGAATTCGACATTTAACCATTTGTTTGTGGACCAAATTTTCATGTATTAGTTCTTCTTTGTTATGAATTATTTCAATCCATGATTTTTGTGTACGTTATTAGTTTTTATTGTCAACAATTGTCCATTGCCTTTCACATTAGTTTAACATTTTCAATTACTTACAAAATGAGATTACACATAGTGACCAATTGACCAGGTACTTACATACCTTTACCCGCACCCCTTTTGATATTGAGATGGTTCACAGTGTCCCTCAACAATTGACCGGATACTTACAAACCTTTACTTGTATTTACTCGTGTGCCTTTCATGTACTGATTTTCCTGCGGTGTTTTTGTTCTCAAGTTGGCAGAATTACTTCATATGTACATTGATATAAGTTCTTTGCTTCCTGCGAAGATTCCTGATTATCGTGCAAAATGGCCTCATGATATCTTCATTTTTGGTTCACAATGGGCTCGATGCAAAAACGTTTAAAGCTAGACTTCTTAATGACATTTTTCCTTTGCTATGGTCATCATAAACGTTTATTTTGATAGGATTCATACTACTCTTATTGGACATCCTTTTGCATTATATACGATTGTTTTTTGATACCATTATGTGTTTGTTAATATGAGTGTCGTACTGATCATGTATATATTTGTACTTTAATTTCTTAAATATCACAATATCACTGTAACTTTAAATGTGAGTATTAAAGCTGAAGTCACTAGTTTGACATGAACGAAGAATGAATGTCAAGACTACAACATTGCAACTAGTTACTTGACGGAAATGTGCCCAGTAACTAACACTCACACGCTTCACTTACACTAATCAACATTGTACACTTTCACTCCGTGTAAAACTGCAACACTGCTACATATACAAAATTTCTACACTCCTAAACTAACTATGATGTCACTAATTACAATTTGAAAAAAATGCTTACGTACTATCTACGACACAATTATACGTGGTCATGACTACATATATAAAAGAACTACTTTGTCACCAATTACAATAGTGAGTGACTATGTGGTCACTTAAAAAAACACCTACTTCGTAACTAAATTGAATACTTATAACTGACTTCATAGTCACTAGCCACTACATAGTCTCTCACTCTCTCACAAATGTATACTTGGTCACTACAAAATAAAAATTCTTCGTCACTACACCAACTTCGTCACTAAATTGAATACATCATGAGTGACTTCATAGTCACTACAAAATTTTCTCACAACTTAATACTTGGTCATATATGGCTCACGTATACTTCCTAAAATTGAGGATATGATGCCGGTTACTTAATTTATCATTAATGATATTCTTTCCTTAAACTAGCCTAATGGGTTTTAATCTAAAGCCTACACATTCGGTAGCCTGTAACTGATTCGGAGTCATATTTCTGGACTTTTACTATGCTACTCACTTATTTGGCAAACCATATATTAATAGTAATATTCATAAATAAAAAGAGAGATGCTGGACCAGGAAAGTTGAGTATTAATTGTTGGGTTAATGGCCCAACACAGGGGCCGGCCCATTCACCCCTCGTCAAGACGAACGTCTTCCCTGGTGGGGCAGCCCACTCGGACGAACGTCCGTACAAAGACAAGTGGATGAAATCCACAGGCGACACAACGGCGACGAACATCGCCTCCGGAAGCCACTGTCACTTGGAGTCAATCCAAGTCATGTGACAAATCCTAAGGGCCAAGATACGAACGGCCCATTACCATTTGCAATATCACCAGGCGCAACTCCTCTTCCTCACTGGACGTACGTCTCCACAACTTAGGCGGGAAACCCAGATTCTGGCGAGAAGCGCATTTAATGCCGGGGATTTGGTGGTTGGGACATCAGCCACACACTGGCCTCCACGTCAGCATAGCTAGCTACCCATTGGTAGTATAAATAGCAGCATTTTTTCATTGTAAGGGGTTGACAACTTACTATTCTTAGCATTCTAGCTTATACTTCTCTTACTCGCAACTCTTCTACTGCCTTTTAAGACGAACGGCCGACGAGCCTTAGCAAGCGTATTGTATTAGGGAGTCATTAACTGATTAATAATACCTAATCTCTTACTTGTTACATACTGTTTCTTGATCCATCTTAATTGTTGTTGGGCTAGTTCATTCATACACCACTTCACTCGAAACTCTTGGGCTTATGTGTTGGACCCGAGGCTTGAAGGAATAAACCTCAACATTAATTATTATTATAGCCCGGATAAATAAAAAAAATTGGACCCACCATCAGATGCCATACACCCTCGGCCTTCGCTAGCTTGTGTATGTACGAAAGATGCAATTCAAGCCTAGATTGGGCATATACTTGCATTATAGATGTATTTATTAACAATTTTATTAATGTAGGTACAGTTTATAATTCAAAAAATCCCTTTAGACTTTGTCAACTTTCCTATTTTATTTGTCCAAAAAATTTTGTCACTTTCACTTTAAAGCAATAAATTTGTGGCTCTATTCACTTCTTCTCATTTGCACAAACTTCAATCATACATTTTTTACTATTCTAATTTCACATTCAAACATCAACTTGACAAAGTTGAGTGGGATGGACTTGATAATATTATTGACTACTTTAGTTTGACTAATTTTTTGCTGTATCCACGTAAACATAACCACATATACTCTTATTTGCTTTAAATATTATAATTTCTTCAAAACATAAGTTAATATCCAAGTATAAATATAAGTAATTTTAATTTTTATTAAATACGTAGTAGAATTTTGTTTTTCATTGAAATATAATTAGGAGAACAATAAATCATTAAGTATACAAGTTATTTGAATACATATCATATTGGCTTAAGATGATATACAAAATTGAGAATGTACGGAATTAATATAAAATTGAATTTCTCTTTTGGAATAAAAATAGGGAAAAGTACGGAAAAGATACTAGTGGTTGGGCCCGCTTTCAGATAGGGTCATGTGTTTCATTTTTTATCAAAATGGTTCATGTGTTTGAATTTCGTTATCACAAGAGGGTCACGCCGTTAAAAACATCTGAAAAAACCCGTTAAAAGTAACTCCAATTTTCAAAAGTGTCCGGAAAATTAAAAGAAAAATACCGAAAGGTGCGCCTCGTCAAGATGACCTCCAACCCACCTTCTCCTTTGGATTTTTCAAATTTGTTTGAATTATTTTTTAAAAATGATTTCGCTATTATCACTTTCTAGTGAACTTTCCGGTGACAAGGGTGGCTGAAACATAAAAAGAAAGATGGCCCAGCGGTCGTCTTATTGAGGTGCACCATACGATTTTTTTTTTTAATTTTTCAGGCACTTTTGAAAATCGTAGTTACTTTTAACGGTCTTTTCTAGACGTTTCTAGTTGGAACGTGGAAGGATGGCATGCTATTTCTTTTACTTTTTTAAAGTAATTATGTGTGTGTAATAAAAGTTTCTATTACTTACACATGATTTATTGCATGGGTAACTATAAACACAAAAAATCTACGTAGACATCCAAACTTAAAAATTATTCCCGCTAACGTAAAAAAGATTCCCGCCAACGCTAAAAAACTGAGGGAAATTTTCCCACTTAAATTAAATATAATAAAAATGTTTTACCCACACATAACATGTGTTTGTAAATAAAATTGTTGCACTTTACTAATTTCCTACAGTTGTTTAAATTATGTGTAGCTCCACACATAGTATGTGTAACTGTTTTTGGTCTGGGCAAATGACCTACTTTAATTTAGTTAGTTATATCTCTTCAAACTTAATTGGGGCACTTGCCCCTAATGCAAACACCCCATGTATAAGTTGTTTAGGTAAATTGCTCTTTTACCCACCTCTTAACTAATGAAAAAATTGTATTATCTCATAATTTTATAGCCTAGCAATGCTCATTGTTTGTACGTCAATCTCCACAAAATTTTACCCCTACAAGTTGGTTTCAAACTCTAACTTTGACAATCCCCGCTGACTAAGCCAATCCAATATGTTGAGAAACCGAGTGGAGAAGAACGGGAGACTAAAAGTCAATTTGAATTGTATAACATCGACAAATATTCGTGGGAGTGCTCGAGAAGTAGGAAGAGTTTGAAAATTTATTTGTGTAGAGAAAATATGAAGAAGACTCATTATACGATTTTCATGTAACCCAAAATTATTTTAGTCAACATAAATAAAGAATCAATGAAACTCTAATATCTTTCCCTCAATTTGTGGGATTAAAACCCTACATGTATTTTAAGAATTTTAACCTAAACTTCTTTAACATGCACTACAAGAAAGGGGCATGTTATCAACTATCTTTCCAACAAATTTAATTACAAAATCATTGGGAAAACTTCATTCCAACATATTTTCAATGAATATGACCTGGTGGTATGCAATGGTCATTCTTGATGGAAAAATTTAACTTGCAATGGTTTGTAATGGAAAAATGTTGTTGGAACTTACACATCAGAAATTGTAACTTAAGCAAAAAGAATATAACTCATGCATAAAAAGATGTATTTTGCGCATAAGAAGATGTATCTTGTGCATAAGAAGATGTAACTCACATACAAAAAAGATGTAAATCGCATATAAGAAGATGTAAATTTATATAATATCAAATGTAACTCCATAAATTGTCTATAAACATAACTCACATAGAAGGTGTACACATGAAAAATGTAATCTCATGTTTTATCAGATTTAAATTGAAACAAACAAACAATGTATTAAAAAAACTAATAACATACGGAGTATAAAAGAGATAAGAAGTATACTATAGAAAAAACATCAAAAAATGTATGAATATGAAAATTTTATTACAAAAAATGCATAAATATAAAAAAAATATTAGGGAAAGTTCCCGAAATAGGACTAAAACAGTTTGAAAATTTCAAAATAGGACTGTCATGTTTTTTATTCTAAAAATAAGATTGTCATATTTTAAAAACCTCTAAAAACCAGAGATAAACAACATTATTAAAAAAAAGCATGAATATAAAAATACATTACAACAAAAGTGTATAAATATAAAAAATATTATAGAAAAAATAAATTCAATTGTAATTTCAGTTGAAGGTAGAAAAAAAAAGTTAAAAAATAGTGTATGATTATGAAATACAATATACTTATTTTATGTGGATTAATAAAATATTGAAATAAATTGGTAAAGAAAAAAATGTAAATTCAATTGTAATTTAATTAATTAAAGATAATGATAATTAAAATCGCAATTAAACTTTTAGTATTTTAATGGAGATGAGAAATGAATTGAAGAAAGTAAAAATAAAAAATAAAGAGAAAGAAATCACAAATTTGAAGTGAAAGGAAATAAAGCTTCCGTACTACACGAAAGGTGAGTCATGTGCACGAATATGAATTACCTATGTACAACTAAAAGTTAGTCATGTGCACAAATAGGACAAAAAATTATACATATGTTTCGTAGGACCTAAAACTATCTAATTGAGAGAAACTGATAATTGTAATGCGCAGTATTGAATAAAGGTATGCTTCGTCAGTCGTCACTTTTTTGGTAAAATTTAAAACATGTCACACTTTTGTCTTTCTTAATTAATTTAGTAATATTAGTTTATCAAAAAAAAAAAAAAAAAAAATTAATTTAGTAATATTAGTAAAAAAAACTTTTTGTTTATAAGTCTATTGATTAAACAAAATCAAGACTCAAGAGTGCAGCAAATTATAACATGGGATCGGTCGACATGGTGTGTCGATCCCAAAACGACGTAGATTTATTAATTAAAAAAGAGATCAACTCTTGTTCCTACGTGCCCATTGAAACCAGGCGTCACCAGTCCACCACACCGCAAGAGATCAGTTAGCTCTCAGAGAAGAAGACACGAACTCAATTATTCCTCCCCAAATCGGCCGCCATCGCAGGACCTTTTTTGCCCGCTTGGAGGCAATCACAACCTCATATCCGTCGCAGATCCACTTCAGCTTCGTACCTGTCATGCCCTTGTGTGTTCGCCGACTTAGATGACTAACGAGATACCTACTTTTTATTTGAATCTGTCATACTCCGTATTTTAGTTGCTATTTATTATTGGGAAAAGGTGCAAATAGGTCCATGTACTAACCGAAAAAGGTCAAATAAGCCCTTATTTAGGAGACTCTGTCCGGCCGTCGTCGTTTGGGGTGGTTCCTGGTGGAATTTTTTGATGAAATTTTTTGAGTATCTTATTCATCAAGTCTAGTTTAGTCATACCAAATTTCAGCTAAAACTTCAATCGAGAAGGCATTCAAATGAATTCTTGAAGATAACTGCACTTCAAACTGCGCAGTTATTTTCAAGAATTCATTTGAATGCCTTCCCGATTGAAGTTTTAGCTGAAATTTGGTATGAGTAAACTAGACTTATGGAATAAGATGCTCAAAAAATTTCATCAAAAAATTCCAACGGGAACCACCCCAAATGGCGACGGCCGAACAGAGCCTCCTAAATAAGGGCTTATTTGACCTTTTTTATTAGTACATGGGCCTATTTGCACCTTTTCCCTTTATTATTTTGGAACCTATTTTAAAATGAAAAAGCAGCAGATTAATTTTGGCGAAAAAATGAAAAAAAAAAAAAAGCAAATAATGAATGTAGAAGACGAAAAGTGAATGTTTTATGTCGTTCACTTAGAGGGTTTTTAAGAAATTCTGTTTACTTTGATTTATGCTGTTAGATTTGATAATATATGAAGTTATGTTTCCATATGTGTGAGTTATATCTTCTTATGTGCGAATTACATCTTTTTATAACACAAGTTATGATGTGAATTTTGTCGCACTAAAAAAGATTGTAATATAGTGGTGTAAGTATGAGTATCGTCTCCACAGGGACAGACAAAAGGGAATTAAAGATTAATGCGAATGAACAAATAAAATAAAATCTTGGTTTCTTAATTTATAATTTACGACGAAGGGAACAAGGATTGATTCCGGGGTATCCAGATTTCTGGCAAATCAGGCCTAATTACATGAAATTAATTCAATTGAGCCTAGCTAATCATTACTAAGTTCTAACCGCTCTCGCGGTGTAGACTACAATAATTTAGGTGACCAGACTAATCTCTCATGCGACAAGATCCTACATTATTGCCAAAATGAGCGAGCTTACGGCCCCTTAATCGCTACTAATATCTTAGTGAACGATTAAGTGTGTGTGAATGTGTCCTAGAATAAACTAGATCGCTCTTAATTTATTCTATAAGCAATTGTAATTCTAGTGGCCATCTAGGTTACAAGAGATAACAGTTAAATTATTCAAACACAAATTAAACGACATTCATGCAATTAAACCAACAAAAATCTAGTCATCAATCATGATTAACCCCTTCATCAACCCCAAATCCCTAATTAAACTACTCACAACTCATAATTGATAAATCAACAGAATTTGGATGAATAGAAATAATTGTCATTAATTAAAAAGATGAAACTTACAAAGAATATCAGGGTCTTGAACAAAATAGCGGAAAAACAATGTAAAACACGTCCCTAAGCCTCTCTTTAGGTTTCCGAACCCCAAAACGGGGTTTGGGAGGCCTTATTTATAGAAAACAACGAGTTTCGGTCGAAAAAGGACAGATCCGTGGTACGCATGGAGCCTACGCACGGCGTGCGTTGCGTCCGTGCGTCCGACGGACCTGCGCGAAAAATCGGGCAACGCACGGCGTGCGTTCACCTACGCACGCCCGTGTGTTGCTGCCAGTAGCTCCCTTCGAAAGTAGTCCTTGGACGCACAACATGCATACCCGGACGCACGGCCGTGCGTTGCTCTTTGTTGTTCATGGCCGCTACTGCCACGCACGCACGTCGTGCGTCCCTGTACGCACGGCCGTGCGTGGCCTTTCTTCTTCGTTTTCTTCGATTTCTTCCGTTTTAAGTCTCCGTTTAGCCCCTCGATCGATCCAATAGCTATTTCTTCATCAAAACATTATCATGAACCTCCCAGTGGCCTCCAGAACTCCGAATTCACTCTCGAAATGCTTCTTAACTCGTCCCGATCACTTCTCAAATGCCGATGTCGGGTTCCAAAAACCTGATTTCAACTCTCAAAATACCAAAACTCGTACCCACGTCCGGTACACATGACTTGAGCTAAAATTGAGACTTACGACACCCAAAAGCTAGGAAAACCATCAAAATCTGACTCCAACACGCATCAAATGCTTGTTGAAATACGAACTTATCAGATTCCCCCACACTTAAGCTTTTGCTTGTCCTCAAGCAAACTGAACAACGGGACATACATAATCACCACCCGGAATTAAAACAGTTAGCATGCACACGTTGTTAGAGGGATATTGACAGAACAGAGTGTTAAACCCCAGAAAATTCTTCCCTAAACTACATCTTTGTACTCAAGTTAACAGATTTGACAAATTATTCACAACATCCTCAAAGTAATGACAGCTAACATAAATAAACTAGCTATAGATCAGAAGGACTTGTGAAGGTGGTGAATGGTAAGTATACTCACAGTCTCTTTATTTGAAAGTTTTGGAACATTCTAACAAAGACTTATTGCATTCAATAACTTCGGGTTATTCTTAGGGTTAAGGAACTCAGTAGTCCAGAAATTAGGAACAATCATTTAAACCTATGCAAAGAGTAGACATGGTGTACAACAAAGCTAAACCGCCGCGACACATTTGTGCTTTGACGTATACTTGAAATACACGGAGGACTAAAGCTAATTTTTCAATAGCCTCCAAGTTCATTAATTAAATTTAGTTTTCCTTGTCATGTTGGAACGAGACGCCGTTTCTTTCGAAAGATACCCAAGTCTCATCCTACACTTTTTGACCGGGGCTCCCATTCTCTTTTTCGTAAGGCAAGAGTTCTAGCTATATTAATTTTTCACCTTTCGGATTCTCACTAGACATTGCCCCATTCTAATCTCGACCTCACCAAGGAAAAATAGCAATTAAGGTTCATTTATTTAAAAGTGAATCCATGCCTACAATGCAATCCTCGAAAATATCAAGTTCTTAAATAGTGACTGCTCTTACCCCATTTGGGGCATAGGAACAGTGCCAAAAATGACTCCTACAAAAATTCCCTAAACTTAGCAAATTAATCTCCTAGTTCCCTAAACATCAAGACTTTGTCAGAAATATTCACGGGTAAGGAAACAGGCCATTTAGCTATGGAGCTCAATTAATTGGGTAAACAGAGAACGGTCGGGCTCAAAATGGCTTCTCCTAAAGGACTTTTCAGGTGGGGTGGATGATTAACGGAAAATTCAATGGGTGACTAATGCCTTCATCCTTTCAACAACTAGATTATAGTGCAAGCAATTTAAGCCTAAACACTTCAAAGATGTTCTAAAAGCATAGTAAAAACGCTAGCCAGCTCACAAAGACAGTTTAAAGAAAAAAGTTCAAAAATTTTGACATGACTTTTCTACGAATATACAACTAACACCTGCGCATGCTAACTCTAATAATCACATGTAACAACTACTTCCCGAATGCCCAATTCACTCCCCCACACTTAAACTTTGGCATCGTCCTCGATGACCAAAAATGCACTATGCACAAGGGGGTAAATAGGATAGGGTCACGCGTGCTCAACTTAACTCAAGTCAATTATTACAAACAGGCGATTATTAGATTCATAAAAACTTCCCTAAGGCGCTGGTCGGTGCAGAACTAAACTGAGTCAAGTAATCCTTGGCACATCATCCCCAAAGCAAGACCCTGAGCTGCAAAAACAAAACACACAAACACAAAAAAACAAACCCAGGCCAAAAAGCACCCCGGATTTTTTTTTTCGGGGGTTTTCTGAAAGCAAACAAACAAACAAACAAAAAATGCAGAAATAAGCTTGGGTTGCCTCCCAAGAAGCGCTATTTTTAACGTCGTTTGCCTGACGATACCTTGTAAGCTCTCAAATAGCAAAGACTGTAATGGTGCACTAGTAATCAACGTTTTCAGCTTCCCCTCAACAATTTCCATTAGGTGGCGCGGATCCTTAAATTCTCGAATATGCGTAGGCGGCACATGGTCTTCATAACCCTCATCAGCACAGAAGTGAAGTATGAAACTCTCATCCTCTTCAGGTGGATAGGGAACATGAGTGAAAACTTTGATTACTCTAGGCATCATCGGAAGCTCAAAACATGTCTCCAAGCAAGGAGTAGGAGCAACACCGTAATCAAACTGCACCATAGAAAAGTCTCCTTCCTCACAAATATCATGAAAATTCACAATCTCTCCCCCGGACTCTGTATCACTCCCGATGAAGGCATCCCAACTCTCATTAACATTGTTCTTATCAATATCTCTCCGGATGATGTTGTCATTATACACATAAAAATAAATATCATCATCAAGGAGTGAATCAAAGAAATCCAAATCTGAAATCACGTGAGAGTGGATCGGTGCATGCGTACAAGAGGGGAATTCTTGCTTGTGGTGCAGGATTTCTTCATTATTGACATCATCTACCTCGCCCCCACTCTCTTGGAGCATGTAATCATCTTCTCCCAAATCATCTTCAATACCCAAACCTACCTCAGTAGTTGCATCAACATTATGACTGATTTTCTTCTTGCCCTCCTCAGGTGTTGAGACTAATGATAAATCAAACGGCTGGGGGGTTTCTGTATGAAAATCACAATGATTTGTGACTTTATCAGTTACAGCTTGTACTGTTTCAAACCTTTTCCTGTATTCTTGGAAAAACAACTTGACACTATAATCTTCTTCTTCATCTTCAAACATAGGTGAGTCTTCAAAAGCATCTAGGAGGGTATCATCCATCATATTCCCACATTCGCAGTCCGACTCACTCACATGATCATCCCTATTGGTCTCCTCACGTTGGGCTTCTGTGTCGCTAGGATGGGATCTCTCGGACTCCTCAGATAAAGCCTTTGCAATCTACCCCAATTGATTCTCCATGTTCTGCATCCTTGCATCGGACACTTGCATGAATTTCTTTAGTGTCTCTTCCAAGCTAGAGAATCTCTTTAAATCTGCCTCCTCCAGATCCTCTTGTTGATTATGAGGCTCATTACTCGGGAAGTATGTAGGAGTGACTGAAACATTTGTGTCCGTAAGTTGTGGAGAGGACGAAGCGGGGTATGCAGTTGCCCAATAAGAATGGTCATATGGAGGTTTAACGGGGCAAAAAGATATATGGTGACATCCTCCACAGAAGGAACAAATCTTAGTCTTAGGCAGACAAGGTTGCGTGGTTGGAGGGTATGAATAAGGGAACTGATAATTTTATGGTGTAGGAGAGTAATTTTGATGAGGTGTGTAATATTGAGGAGGATGAGGAGGAGGAGGAATGTAAGGAAAGTATGGCGTATATGGTGAATATTCCATAGAGGTTTGAGGGTAAGGAATTCCTCCAGGAATTTGGTTGAATGGGTTCATCTCATGCCTCCTTGTAAATTACCTGAAAGGTTAGCACAGAAAAATACTACGAAGAACAAAAAGAAAACTAATTACAAAAAATCTCGCTGAAATTAATTAACCCTTAAAACCGACACCGTCCCCGGCAACGGCGCCAAAAATTGATGTGAATTTTCTCGCACTTAAAAAGATTGTAATATAGTGGTGTAAGTATGAGTATCGTCTCCACAGGGACGGACAAAAATGAATAAAGATTAACTAAATTCAGCGATTAAAAAGAAATAAATATAAAATAAAATGTGTTAGACCCTAGATTTTGATAAACAGTTTTGATGATGCCATAGTTTTGATATCCCCATCTTGTCGGCCTTTTTATCTTAATATTACTAAATAAATGTCTAGAGACCCAAAAGTGACTCTAAAAACAAATTCCCAATATTCTGACTACTACTCAGTACACGTGGGTTAGAAATAAAGAGACCACCATTTAATAATGAAGTCTTATAACTGTTTCCGTGCGACAAATTAGCTAGGCATTAATTTTATCGGTGAAGGTGTAACTGATAGCAAAAAATGAGGGATTTTTCATTTTTTAAAAAAATATTCTTGAGCGACGAAGGTTTGCGGCCAGTTGGATACTTCATGTTCGGCGGACGAGTAATAGGCTGGATTTTCAGACGGGTAAAAGGATCCAGTCACTGAACACGTAACAGAAGGGGGTGCGAGGTAAATTTTTCTGTGTTTAATATTGTAATTGACAAATTGAGATATGAGGTGTTTTCTATGTTATATTTGTAGTGAATTTGAATGTGTGTAAAACATGACTATCAACTGGGACGTGATTCTCAAATGCGTGAACGGCAATCACTTTGGGTAAATTGTAAATGTATTTGAGTGGGTGTGTTGTGCTGCGGGTAGGCATTTGAAGAAATTAACCACTATTCTGGACCATTGATTCATGCATAATAGTAACTGTGATTTTGTAATAGTGACTGCTATGTGATTGAGTGTAACACTGTAACTTGTGGAATCACAGTAACTGGTGGAATCATTAGGGGGTCCGGCCTTATGGTGAAAGCAACAATTAGGTAGTCACTGTAAAACATGGTAGTTACTCACATAAAGTTCACTGACATAGTTAATCGTATGAAGTCTTTGATAAAAGTGACTGTTATGTGATTGAGTGTAACACTGTAAATGGTGGAATCACAGTAACTGGTGGAATCATTAGGGAGTCTCTGTTTACAGTGAAAGGAAGAATAAGGTTGTCACTGGAAAACATGTTAGTTACTTGCATATGATTTGAATGATTCTTTAGGTGGCTGGACACTGGAAATTTGATTTTCTTTAGCAGGATTGGCCTTAGATTTGGTAGACACTGCAGTGACTGGTACGGCAAGATGAGGTTGGGTGTGGTCATTGGGCAGATGAGTGGGAGATGATGAAATTGGAATACATGGAAGAAGTGTAGTAGAAGGATTTGTGGCTGTGGGTTGTGATGGGTTTGAGGTAGGTGGTGTTGGTGTTTTGGGAGGTTTTTGGGATGATGAAGGTGGTGTGGTAGTATGGGCAGAAGTTGATGGAGTAATGGGACTAGGCCCAGAGCCTAATCGGCCCAAGCCCCGAACTTGGACCCGTGGATCCAAGTCCACAACCTGGAGCCTGCCTACCAGCCCAGCGGGAAGCCTGCCAGTCCGGCCGACCTGCCAGCTAGGAAAAGTAACGGTCAAGCAATCAATGCGCTATTAATTATGTATTTAATTCTGTGTTAATGTTGTAATTAATTAGTCATTATTATCGATAGCGGTTACGATTTGTATACGCCTATAAATGGCACGTTGTAATTCAGATTAGGGGGCAACTTCTAGATGTTATTTCTGGCTATCAAACTCTCTAGCACTTTCCTTATTCGTATTGCTTTCTTGATTTCCTGCTTGAGTGTCTTTCGTAGCTTTTCTAAAAGCCTACGAGCGTCCTATTTTGGACCAACATTGGTGCTTTCATTGAGAGCCTCTATTGTCTCTCACATCACTCTAGTAGGAAATAACCAGAAAACTTCAGGAAAAATGGAAAGTTGGAAGGTTTCTGTGAGTTTTTCATATCTGAAATTCAAAATCTGAACAAAGAATGAAAAAATTGGTCTGGTAAAGCAATGGGGATGTGGGTGTAGGCCATCAACCAGCGTCCACACGAAGACCTAGAAAACATGGAGGATGGCACTTGGAACTGTACTGGTTGGCAACGCAGCCCAGCAACACCGACCCACCTCCGTCCCGGCGGTGCCTGCCTCTCCACCGATCGCGCCGCAGCCGTGTTGGTCACCCTCACAGCTGACGATTGGAGCCTGGGTCACGGTTACCTCCTCGATCCATGGCCCTGTACTCCGATTGCTGGAGCTCAACCTCAAATATCTGCCATTAATGGCGGTCAGAAGCTACTGGAAGTAACAATGCAGTTATGCAACCCATCGGAACCGATGTTCACATCGGCAGACCCAACGCCCCTAGTACGCTCTCTGGTGACCTCCAACGACGAAGACCGCCCGGCTGTACTAGGCGGTGACGTCCGTACGCGGGGACCATCGGGTTCGACGGCGCATCCCTTATGACCAAATGCTCACTGTCTCGGCCTCCATGTCTGGCGGCTGTAAGAGGAAGGCTTGGTAAGATGGTCAACTATTAGGTTGCTCTAGTTGGCCGTATACAGCAGGGGTGGGTGAAAGGCAAAAGAGTTGGGCCAAATGGAAACAGATGACCGGACCACCTTTGGGCGAGCCAATTTATTCAATGGACCAGATTTCAATTTTCAACAAGATTTCAGTCTCGTCTTTCAAAAAGCTAAGTATACAAAAATCTTCAATATTTGTTACGGAGTGCATAAAAAATATGAAACAAAAATCATAAATCGAACCATTTGAAAAGATAAATTAAGTGGTATAATTGCTTTTACTCTTTTCAAATGTGTGTAATTTTAACATTGAAAAATGGACTTATGAAATCCAATCACTCACATACACCGGACGAGCACACACACTCGTACAATGGTCGAGCACACACACTCGTGCCACCGGATCATGTCATATGGGTGTGGCAATTAATAAGCTCCAATATAAATGTTAATACCGCACACTCTTGATTTCATACGAGTTTTTGCGTGCTTTTACCCCTTCCCAGTGCATCACACTCCGACCTCGGGGGACGTGTCGCCCGTTCAAAAGTCTTCACTTGCGGGTTCGAACTACTAACCTCGGGTGCCGAGTTAAACTCTTGTTAGGGGCCTAGAGCCACGCTCTTCCGAGCAATTTTCTCACTTAGTTGACATTCACATTTCCCGAAAAGGCTGATATACTTTAGTTCTGTGGGGTTGGATTATCCGTTCGAATGGTGACTCCGAGTCACTTACTCGCGGATTCAATCTTCCTTTCGGAGACTGGGTTGAGACCTAACTTGGGAATTTGATGTCACTCTTTTTAGGTAGTGAGTCTGACTCACTTACTCACTGAGCCATGGTTCAGCACCGGGCCAGATGCTCTATTTTACACTTGTTGCTTTTATGTGTAGGTACGACTGAACGAAGACGAGCCTGATGAGTCCGAGCCCGATGAGAAGAACGGTTCTGGCCATCCTCTTCGCTAATGGTGATCATTGCAATAAAGGCTGAAGATTTCACCCTTTGCTTCATCTTGGGGCCATCGGGTGTACTCTTTTTCCCTTCATTAGGATTTTTTCCCATCGGGTTTTTTCCTGATGAAGGTTTTTAATGAGGCATCTCCCCAACATGGACAAGGGCAGAGATCTTCGAGTCTCGGAGAAGGGCAGCTGACTTGGACTACTCCCTCTTAGTCGAGTCTACTACTCGACTAAGGGAGTGGGGGACTCGTGATGGAGTAATGGGACTAGGCCCAGAGCCTAATCGGCCCAAGCCCCGAACTTGGACCCGTGGATCCAAGTCCACAACCTGGAGCCTGCCTACCAGCCCAGCGGGAAGCCTGCCAGTCCGGCCGACCTGCCAGCTAGGAAAAGTAACGGTCAAGCAATCAATGCGCTATTAATTATGTATTTAATTCTGTGTTAATGTTGTAATTAATTAGTCATTATTATCGATAGCGGTTACGATTTGTATACGCCTATAAATGGCACGTTGTAATTCAGATTAGGGGGCAACTTCTAGATGTTATTTCTGGCTATCAAACTCTCTAGCACTTTCCTTATTCGTATTGCTTTCTTGATTTCCTGCTTGAGTGTCTTTCGTAGCTTTTCTAAAAGCCTACGAGCGTCCTATTTTGGACCAACAGAAGTCACATTGGTGCGGTTTTGAGTTGATTCAGACGATGTTGTATCACTGCATCTAAGGGACTTGGGGCGTTTCTTCTATCTCTTTTTGGAACTGGTAGATTCCCCAGTGACTACCTGTGTTATTACAATTGGGACATATTTGAACTACACATAAACATACCAAAATAATGTTGATTAGATAGATGCGTTGTAGCTGGAGAAAAATTAATTAGTAATTAAAAACAGCAAACTTACATCCTTGTTACAAAAAAATGGTGCTCTTCAGAACTTCTCCATTTGTTTGGTTTGTTGAAGTCCACTTCAGACAAAGAGGGAAGGCAGTGGGGTCTACACACTGAGCTAGTTCAATTTCCATAAGTGCTGGAAAACTCTCAAAAGCCCAGATTTGAAGTGCGAGTACACAACCATATATATTGTAATGTTCAGGATTTGACTTCATGCTCACAACAGATGATCTAAAATAAGTATCCATGTCATCCCAGATAACACGCCCCCATGGATACTTATTAAAGTTGTCCAAGTTATCAACTAGATTAAGGTACTTACCCTTAAGAGTAACTTGACCTTCGGCCACTAAAAAAGAATGAGATAACACATGAAGGAGTGACAACTTAACTATCTCGTGATCCGAGACACTATCCCTTTGTATAGATTGCAAGACTTGTTTAATAGCATTTCGCTTTACAGATTTGGAACTACTGGGAAAGTATTTCTGCCAAATACGACCCATGTAACCAACTTCAGAATTTACCGGAGGGATGTTATCAATAACATTGAAACCAAAAATTTCAACCAAATGAGAAATAGAGAACAATACCCTCCTACCCTCGATTTCAAAAATGAAATCCCTAGGACTCTGGTTGTTGGCTACTTCAACCTCAAGCATATTACCTAGCAGAAAATGCAAAAGGAGCCCTGAACAATACATCTCCTTTGCGTCTAGGAATTTGCCAAAAACAGTTTTCCGAAAGAGATCCAATTGATTAGGAAGTAACTTAGACCTGACCAGATTGATTGCACCATACAACCTACAAAAAGTATTCACCTTCCTTCTCATGTCCAAATTTACAATGGCCGTATCAAGGTATCTTTTGGCTACCTGCGAAAATATTATTGGAAAAACATGGTAATTTATTAGAGTGCAAGTACCTTTTTAGTGACTTGTCTAATTGAGCATGTAAAGTAACTTAGTATTGCATAATAAACCTACAGTAATGGAGCTTTGCTGCACGACGTTATGAACAGCAGTAGGATGTGCGGGTGGAAGGCGTGGCGGGGAAACAAAGTCACTGTCGCCCATCCCTACAGAAATTGTACAAACTAGTGAAATAAAACCTTTGGTTAAAAGACATGTATATGATCAAACTATAACAGGCATGATGTACACAATGTAATAGTCACTTTGGTGGAGTGACTTTAAATTTAATGCTTTCAGTTACTGTGATGATATGATTCAAACGAATGCTTGCAGTTACTTTGTTGCATTAACCTCCCAATTTATAACAAAAAAACATCATATTACCTGCACAGATCATATTAACCATCTTAATTAGTCATATATACAACACATGGTCAAATATAAAGACAAACGCATTTGAATTTGTAGAGTCAATTCAGCCTCAATTTACAAACACGTATGTGCTTGAAATTAAAATACAAATGAGTTCCCAAATAGAGCAGAATAATTCGTACGGGACTGGTTCGTATTAACTACAAATATCAGTTTAGTAAGTGAATAGCAGCAAAAACAAAAAAATGAATACAAAGTGACTGATTACTTTTTTTTGCTCAAATGAGAAACCAAAAACTTTCAAAAGTTTTTAATAAGATTATTCCAGATGGTGAATAGCAACAACAAAGTGACTGATTCTCAGATTATAAACTAAATAAAAGAGGACAATAATACCACAAAGTGACTGAATCTCAGATTAGAAACTAAATAAAAGAAGTATAGAAACAACATAAAATAGGACCAAAATGAGATTGGCAGTACATGTTGTTCGGATATCAGCACCACATTTACATATAGAAAAATGGAAATAACACAACATGCAAGAACAATAATACAACGGCAAAGATGTATTCACACAGACTAATTTTAATTTTTGAAGAATGAAGTGACGGTAGTGAATTGTAGATTCTAGATGGTGAATAGCATTAATTCATTAAAAAAGAATCAATCGGACCACAATTGGGAAAAGGGGTGCTTCAGAATGAAGTAGATGATCTACAAAATACCTTACCGGAAATTACGACAGCAGGAGCATCTCCGATTGTGGTAGCGAATGTTTCCACCGCTACTCTATGCGAACAGGTAAAGGTCCGTAGAATAACCAGCGATTGAGGCCAAATGAGGAAAAATGGTGATTCAGAATGAGTTCTATGAGGTTGTAGTTACCGAGCAGAGTAGGAGTGACTGGTAAACAAGGAAATGTCGTTAATGAGGGAAAGAAAAAAGGCGGAAAGTCAGGTAGAGAAATCTCTCCAACGGCCCATCACAATGAAAAAAGGTCAGTTTTTTGGGAAACCAAAAAAAGGGTAATAGTTTTGTAATATAAAAGTGTGGGAGTAATATTCAGGCCATTTTTTCCATTCTTTTCCTTGGTCATTTTTAAATTATACCGAGTATTGACTATAACATAGTAAAACACTACCTATTACTAATATTGTACGGAACTATATAATACTCCCTCCGGTTTTTATTAAACTTCACACTTTCCTTTTTGGGACGGTCTAAAATAAACTCCACACTTCCTTATTTCCCTTTTTGGCAAAGAAATCTACATCAAAACAGTGTCAAACAGTGCCAAACAGTGTCTCTACAGTGCCGAACAGTGTCAAACAGTGCCTCAACAGTGTACTCTACAGTAAAGTCAAATTTCTTTCCTTATTTTGTGTGAAGTCAAAGTGTGAAGATTAAATAAAACCGGAGGGAGTACTACGTACTACGTATAATTTACTAATAAGTAAAATTTTATCATACTCCGTAGTTTCTCAAGTAGTTAGAGGTTTAGTAATTTTTGGAATATTGAATTAATTATTCATTATGGCCACCTGACACATCCAAACTCCCTGACACATAGATATATACTTCGTACCTTGTACAAGTTTTGCTTTTCTTCTCTGCGTGGAGTATTTCTTTCAGTTCCGAAAACAGAGTACCAAATACAGATTACTCCGTATGTAATTGTACTGTATACTAGTTTTATCTTTAAAAAATGATGCCCCATGTTAATTTGGGTGCCCTAGGCATATGCCTAAGTGCCTCCCCCATATGGCCAGTCCTGCATATTGTTCCTGTCAATAAAGCGCACATTACCACCAACAAAATATTTATATCTAAAATAGTTTAACCCCCATTCAGCCTTATTAGATTGTAGAGAAATAAGCAATTGGACTTTTTTTAATTGTTTACATTGAAATTAATGTTTTAGATAAGTTACATTTCGACTTGTCTGCAGTTACATTTCTTATCAGTGTGTTACATTTTTTACACACGAGTTACATCATTCTGCCCAGGACAATGAACAAAAAAAGGTACTGTTCACACGTGTACTGTTCACGCGTGAAACTTTTTATAATTTTGCTATAGGCACCTCACTTTTTACTCCATATAAAAACCCTCCCCCACTTTTCTTCTCTCCTCCCACCCTCTCCCACTTTTCTTCTCTCCTCCCACCCTCCCCCACTTTTCTTCTTCCCTCCTACCCCCCCTCCTTGTTTTCACGCAACCCCCCATCCCCTCCCCTTTCTTTCTCTTTTCTCCAAATCTTGATTTCTTCTCCATTTCAAGACCTCTCCCCTTCATCAATACTTCTGATTTCTTCCATCTTTCCGCCCTCCAAGCTTCTCCTGTTGGGTGTGTTTCGGAAAATAAAGAAAATTAATTAAAATAAATTAATTAAATAAAATGACTAGCGAAAAACAAGAAAGGAGATGAAGCAGAATTAGTCAAAGCTCGTGCTACACACGATGTCCTTAAAACATATTTGTTGCCTCCCACGGTGCTAGGAGCGTTGCAACAATCGTTTCCCAGGATACGATGACTACGAACTAATGTTTGAGCACACAAACAAAAGTTCCAGCGAACGAGAACAAGTCTGAATACTCAGGAATTTTTCAGAGAGACTGGAGGTGTTTTTAGCTGAAGAAATACGTGAGCTCGTGTATGAACGTGTGTTGTTGCAAACCACCTACCAGCCTTTATATAGGAGGATTTGTTGTGTGCAAATGGTGAATTAATGGACCTGAACGTTGGACATCAATGACCAGTCCGTTGGGCATTGAATCGTCCATGAACTGTCCATTTAACGTTGCATTAAAAGATAAGAACGTTGGGCATTTATTGTTGTAACGGTTCAGATGCGCGACCAGAAAAGCTCCCAACAGAACACCTTACGAGGTGTTCTGTCCGAAGCCAGAAGAACCCCTACGAGGGCTTTTGCCCGGAGCCACCAGAACACCATACCGAGGTGTTCTGGTCGAGGGTTTATGTCCGGAGCCACCAGAACACCATACCGAGGTGTTCTGGTCGAGCCATTCTGTCACTGGGGAAAAATAAACGTTTCGGGAAGAAAACAAAAAGTAACCGTATCTCTTGATTTGTCTGCAGGTCGCCCGCACAAGTCGCGGTTTTTCTTCTCCGATTTCGGGATTTGATTTGCACCCCCCCCCCCCCCTGCGCGTGTGGAGAGAGCCTTTACCCTTAGGAATCTTAACTCTATAAGGGGGGAGTCCCTTTATAAAGGGTTGTGTTGGTCCCAGTTTTGCAGACTAACGATCAGCTAGATGAACATCATCGATAGACAGAAGAGAAAGATTTCATATAATGATATAAGCTTTATCGAGAACAGTGAAACCTTCTTTCTGTAGTATCGAGAAGTAAATTTGGCAGCGTAAGGCTAATGTGTATTGATCTATATCGGTACCTGTACACAAGGCGCGTATTTATAGGCGCTGTACAGGTTACCAATTTAGGTAAACCTTGGAAGTTGGGCCAAGGCCTTTTTGGGCCTTATTCCCTTTACCTTATTTGCTACATAATAAATACTAATCTAATACCATAAATGGTATAACTAGTCTACTTTATTTAAACAAGACATTACAGACAAACTTGACCCACAATAAAAGTTCTAACAATCTCCCCCTTTGTGGTCAAGTGCCGTCTTGCTGGGTTTCTTCACTTCTGAGCTTTGTAATAGTTCTTTCTGAGATTAAGTGCGTGCTCATAGTTTCTGAGTGAGTTTCTTTTATCAAGTTGTTTCTGGATAGCCTGTAGAATTCTGTCTATTCTGTGTGCTTCCTTTAATTCGGCATCTGTCGCATCTGCATACTGTTGCTGTCTTTCTTTGAATGCTTCTCTGATAGGTTGCAGCTTTTCTTTCACAACCTTCAGGGTTCCGTCACAGTACTTGTTGATTTCATCAATGAATAGCATACGTTTTTCGTTGTTATGATTCAGATAGATGACTGATACTGGATTGTCAAAGATATGATATGCTTCAAAGGATTCAAGGCCAGGTCTATTCAAGTCCGGTCTAGTAAGATTCACCTTTGAATAGTTGTGCTCTATGGTCATCTGGAGGTCATGAGAAGCGTAGAACCGAACTTGTCTTGTCATGAATCTTTTTATCGCCTCGAAGCCTTCTTTAGCGAGTCTGTCTTTGTGAACTGGAAGCTCCCTGCACCTCATGAACATTTGATAAATGTCATCCATGTGCAGTAGAAAGAAGTCATTCTCTTGACAGGTGAACTCCGAGCCATCAGTACGTTGTAGACGAAAAATCATGAACTTAATTGTCTCCAGGTGATCTTCTGTAATCTCCAAGATTTTCAATATGGGACATCCACTTGTTGCAAGGTTGTGATTTAGAACTTGTCGACGTTGCCCTGTGGATCTATGTCCTAGCATATACAGATTTCCTCCTCTATATTTTCCTTTCAAGTGATTGATTCCTCGCATTTTTAATTCACTGAACTGCTTGACTTTTTCTGGTTGTCTCCAAATCTTCTCTCGAATTTCTTCAAGAAAGGGGGCTTTGATCCTTATGATTTCCCATTTTTCTTTAGCTGGTTCTGGTTCCTTGAGGTTTTCTTTTTGATTCTCCCCTTCCTTGAGTTCGTCTTTATCGAGTCCAATCATCATTGCATGGTATTTATTGAGGAACTCTCTGAGATGCCAGCTTCGACACATTTCGTACTGATCGGCTTCCACTCTAAGGTCATCCCACTCTGTCCATTTAGGAGGCCATTGATCATGAACTAGAAGATCTTCAAGCTCATCTTGTATTGGATTGTCAGAGGGTTCAGAGGGAGCTTGCTGCTGTGTCGAAGGTGACTCATCGTGTGAAACACCGGGATCCTCAGGATTGCCCGTTGACAGACAACTTCACGAGTCCTAAAGAAGGGGAGAGATCTTGAAATGGAGAACAAATGAAGATTTGTAGAAAAGACAAAGAAAGGGGAGGGGAGGGGGTGCGTGAAAAGAAGAGAGGGAGGGAGGAAGAGGGGTGGGGGTGGAGGAGAGAGGGAGGGAGGGGAGAAGAAAAGTGGGGGTGAGTTTTTATATGGGGTACAATTGGAGTATGGTTTGGGGTACCTATATCAACATTGAACGGTAAAATATATATATGATACAGCCGGTTGTACAATGTGCATGGTACTGTCGCCATTTTCGTAATTAATCACAACTTCAAGGGTTATAGTTAGGGTGAGTTACTGTGCTCCTTTTATTTTCTTCCGCAGCTCCGCTTGCATTCGTCCAGGCTTGGCCGATCTTTCAGTTCTTTTTTTTTTGAATGAAATCGGCTTAGATTAATAACCAAAAATTCAGAGTATGGGTCAACTGTCAGAAAGAAAGCTGATAACCGTTATCCATCGAACCAGACTTGGAATTAACCGTCGTAGCAATATAATTCGCCGATCCATAACCGGGAAACAAAAAGCCTAACACGGTTACCATATTCCTCTCATCTCCCATATCCAAAATCAACGTCTTACAAACCGGAACAGGAAACCAGAAACAAAAAAAAACAATAATTGTTGTAAAAGTAAACAAAGCAAAATAAATAACACCCTTGTCGCTGCCAGACAACCCGAACTAGCCCTCCAAGTTGCAGCCTCACACCTTCAACCAGTATATTTGGCGGGCTTAAGGAACAAAGCCCGCATCCTCCCTGTTTTTTGTCCCATCTGTGACCATAGTATCCTCCTCGTGCTCTTTCTCTGTCTGAGTCTCCCAGATATTTCTTCTTTTAGAGAACTCTTCCTTTGGCTCTTTCCCTCCTTATATGAAACTTTGAGCAGATTCTGTCCTTGCCAATTTCTCCTTTTCTGGCATAATTCCTTCCGGCTTAGGTGCCCCTGGACCGCTACTGGATCTGCCAGAGCTCGATGATCCCTCTAGGAGCTATGATTGCCCTCCTGTCGGGCTTGTCTTCACCCCGCCACTTGCTGTAAGATAGGATCCATATCTTTTTTCCAAAACCAATCTTTCTTCATAATTCAGAGGACATAGATTATCTGAATGTCCAACCAAACCACAGATGAAGCAAAAGGTGAGTAGTCTTTCATATTTAAAATCAACCCAAAAACTTTTACCATCTTTTTTCAGATTTGTCCCCTTCTTTAGTGATTTATCCATCTTCATAAGGATCCTAACTCTCATATATGTCTCTAACTTTTCTTTTTTCTGATGATCATCATATTTAACAAATTCTCCTAAAAAACTCCCAACACGTCTAGCAGTACCCAGATTAACTAAACTGTAGGGGACATTATGGACCTGAACCCAAAACTCAGCCTCATTCAAAACAATTTTGTGTGGTATATCATCGGGCATAATTTCTTTAAGTAAAACCAGGCTACGTTCATATTGCCAAGGACCTCCATCTAGAACACGCTTCATATCAAAACGATGGTTACAGGAAAATATATACCTTTTTTCCCCAATTTCTTTAATCAACATACCTTTTCCTGGCCTCCACAGCGTAAGCATCTGATCCTTTAGTTCCGAGAATCGGACTTTGCGATCAGTCAATACCTGCCCGATCATGGGAAAGCCCGTTGCCACCTCCTCCGCCGGTACGCCTTCAAGCTCTCCTTCGTCGAGATTTATCTCTTCCTCGTCTTCCCCGATTGCCATCTGCCTATAACGGTCAACCACGTTTTCCATGAAATGGAACTCTTCGCCGAACCTTACACCGTCAAAGGAATCGGCCGTCTGCTCGTTACCCTATCCCCAACTGACCAAGAAGTCTGAATAAAAATCCAACCTCACCGCCCTAACCACCAACCCGAAGTCGTCACTCGTCAAAACCCTGCAACCCACCGCTCTTCCAACCAATAAACTTGCACTTCGTAGAAACGAAGGCGGACAAAACTAGGCTAAGGGTTAGCAGCTGCTAACCCTAGAGAGAGAGTCTTCCGAAAAATTGACTAGCATACTTCAGTTCTCTTTCTTTTTTTATTTTGTTATTTTTTTTGTTCGTTCTCTTTATCTTTTCGTTTTTTTGTTGTTGTTCCCCTTTTTTTTGTTGTTTTCCTTTAGCACTTAATTTTTTTTATTCAATTATTATGAAAAGTATAATAAAAATGCTATACAAAATATTAAATGTTCCGGTTTTTCTTTTTTTTCCAATCAACCTCCTTAGTTTTTGTAATTTTTGTATTATAAAATATTTTAGGTATTGATGTTTTATTTTTCTACTTTTAATGTAGGTAAATATTTATTCATTTATTAAATATTGTATGTTAATCACTAACATGAGTTTTGTGTTATACTAAAATGAGTAGTGAGATAAATATGCCTGGGTAAACATTATAAAAAGAACTCGATTATATTTATAAATGTATATTTTCATTATAAAAATAAACATTTGAACACATTAGAGAATTTAAACGAGTTTTTAATTCTTTTGATGCTCATTTTGAAAGTTACGTATGTTTATCTGGTATTAGTTTTATTCTCATTTTAAAATATCATATTAATGAATATTTCAAAAGTATTATAGCGTATATTTCAAGAGTTAGATTATATACATGAGAGTAAGATCATGATACTCAATTGCATTCTTTTGATACACAATAGAGATGGTTTGATGTTCAACTAACAAAGTTTATGATTTTCATATCATTGGTAGTGATGTACTGGCCGAACTTCAGGACCATTGCTAGATGATACTCATTTTATAAGTTATGTATGTTCATTTATTAATGATAAATGCTCATTTGAAATTGTCGTGATGTTCAACAAAAAAGGTTTGATGTTCAATGATAATGTTTTGATGCTCAATTAACAAAGCTTGTGATTTTTATACCATTGTTCAATTCATTTGGTACTGATGTTATGCTTATTTTAAAATGTTATGTCAATGCATATTTCAAAAGTACCATACATAACATTAGATTCATGTAGGAGTTGATTGTAGATATTGTAAATTCAATTGCATGTTTCTAATACTCAATATAGAAAGTTTGATGCTCAACAAAATTGTTGTGATGTTCAACAAAAAACTTATGAGTTTCATATCAATACTCATTTTGTAAGTTAATATGCTCAATTGGTACTCATGTTACGCTCATTTTTAAAATGTTATATCAATCCATATTTCAAAGCTGCCATATTACATTAGATTCACATATTGAAGTTCATAGGATTTGATTATGGATATAATTTACTAAGTTTTTATAAAAGAAAAAAAAAAGAAAAAGAAAGTGAATTAGAAGACATGAACCAGAAATCATGATG
This sequence comes from Cuscuta epithymum, assembly GCA_945859915.1. NCBI lineage: Eukaryota > Viridiplantae > Streptophyta > Magnoliopsida > Solanales > Convolvulaceae > Cuscuta > Cuscuta epithymum. The sequence continues at coordinate 250,667 of CAMAPF010000167.1, forward strand.
CTTATTGTTAGGCTCCTAATACTCACCAGAATACGTTTGATGCTCATTAAAAGTGTATAAATGCTCATATAACGAAAACCGCGATTTTTACTGTAATTACGAAAATACCACCGTTTTTAGTTGTGATATATCAGCCTTCTTGTAATAACATGATGCTCATTATTAGAAGCTTAATACTCATTAAAATTGGACTATTACTCATTAACAGTACACTAATGCTCATTTAGCAGAAACCACGATTTTCACATTAATTACAAAAATGCCACCGAATTATTTTGCTAATTTTCCCTTGGGCCTGTTACTGGGCCGACTGTACGGTGCTCACTGTATAGCGGTTGTATCATATACGTACTCACATTGAACTTTTTAAGTTAAAATTGAGCAAAACTTTGTATCCCACCATATACGAACCCCAATAGTGCTAGGGGTGGGCAGGGTCGGTTAACCGTGTTTTGGTTAATCAACTTTCCGGTTAACCGAGAAACTTGTTACTTCGGTTAACCGAGTATCGGTTAACCATAGCTTCGGTTAACCGAATATCGTTTAACCAAAACTTCGGTTAACCACAAACCGGTTAACCAAAAACCATATGAAAATAATTTTCTAAACAAAAATCATAATTTTCTAAACCATAAAACATCTATGATTATAAACAAAAAAAACACAAGAAGAGGGGAAAAATCATACGGAGTATCAGTAAAGCAGCATCTATTAAAAAAAAGGGTTAAATACCTATATATATTAGTAAAACTCATTACAATTCTCAAAATATAACCTAGTATGTTTATTTCCCAACATGTGACTCCAATGAGATTAAAATAGTTACATCCGTATAAATAAGGATATTGAAAGACAAAATTAGCCTTCCACATACGTTCATGAGTTCATCCAATGGAATTTAGATAGGAAAGAATCCCATCCCTCATAAATGCACAAATAAAGATGGAGAAAAAGTAGGTCAATCCCATAATTAGGAGTGGAATTAACAAATGATTTAACCAAAATTAATACCCTAACCTACTAATTATAATAGTGTGCACCCCAAAATCGATATAGGAAATAAAAAGAGAAAATACTCCATGGGAAGCAGAGGTCCATAGAATCGATGAAAATGTTCTCTTTCCCCCTGAGTGCAGTGATTTTTAATTTCAGTGATAGCATTGATATATTGCATTGATATATTGCACTAAATAGTGTGGTATTAAATGATATTTTGTGGATTGTGTTGCACAATTCTTTAACTTATAAAATATGTGTCGTAAATTAGTTTTTATTACATTTTTAAGATTAAATCGGTAATATAAGAAGGTTGAGTGGGTGGCTAATTCATGCATTATTGGTTGAATTGTTTATGTAATGCAATAACATGGCAATAAGTGTATTATATTGCACTAAACGAAATACTTGATTGCACTGAATGAAAAATATTCATCGGCATTCCATAAATTCAGTGCATTATGTAAAGTATCAGTAAAAGGCTGGCATTCAATGCATTCTGGCAATAGCGGATATGATGAGCTCTGGAAATGAATGTTAGACACCCACTGGCCGGGTACGTTCATCAACACACGTATGTTTAGAGATTGGTTTGGAGAACAAAAATATCCATCACGTCCCAAGAAGAAAGCATGTGAAGAAGAGGCAAATGGTTGGTTGAAGAAGATTATAAGAAACCGAGAAAAAAAGGTTGAATACATAAAAATTCCTTATTTATAGGAGTATTATTTAATAGAAACTCATGTATACGGCAGTTTCAATTAATCGTGAATGTGACTACCTTAAAAATAGGATGACTTAAACTCTTACTATAATTAATACAAAGGGCAGCTATGGGAATAAATAAAAAATTACTTACCGTGCACAACATACGAATGATAGTTTAGAGAAAAAACTGAAAGACTCATACTTTGGGAAACACGTTGTGTTTTAGTAATATCATTGATAATTATCTCTAAAAAAAATCAGTAAAGCAGCATCTAGATCTCATCACTTAAAAGCCTAGTCATGTCTTAATGCAATGCATTTTCAGCCACCCACACTCCTAAAATTGATAGATGCATTACATAAAATGCTACCAGTATGCATTGCATAAAATCTTTTTTTTTTCTCGATCTATTGAGACCCAATTAAAATACCAGTGACCAAACACCCATTTATTCATATTCCAAATCACCGAACTGAATCTGATCCACTTCACATCTGATTTAACATATCTTCAATGATCATAACAAACAAAAATTTTTACTAAAATAACGACAGAAAAACACCAGATCAAAATAATCAGAGCCAGATCACATACAGGAATGCAAATAATAAACCCAGAAATCACCGACTAACTGTGAAGGAAGTGTTAATCAATTGGGAAAAAATACAGAGAGAAAGACAGGTTATTTCTTTCCGATAAGCAATCAGGAAAGAGATAAGCAAAGCTTGAGATCGAACAAGAACAGAAACGGGGGAACGTGGTTTGACTTTGGTTAACCGATGGTATTTCTTTCAAAATGGTAAACCAACCGTGAACTATATTTTTATCGGAAATTGTCCTAAATAGGACTAATGAGTTCCTAAAAAACACAAATAGGACTACTACTTTTAAAATTTCCTAAATAGGACTAAACATTGATTTTCTACCCTAAATACCCCTAAGAGTATTAATTCATAATGAAATGCTTTAATTCATAATAAAATCATAAAAAACGTAAAAACTATTTTAAAAACGTAAAAAAATTATAAAAAATTTATAAAACATTTATAAAATAAAAAATTTAGTTTTTTATTTTTTTAATTTTTTAAAAAAATAATAAAAAATAGTAAATATCTTCAATATGGTAACATTTTCATTGAATATGCCATATTTTTTCTGAAAATGCCAGAAAGATAGGATAATTACTCTTCAATATGTCAACATTTTCATTGAATATGCCATCATTATGGCATTATTTAAAATGTTGGCATATTTTTCTCCGGTGATGGGAGCTGGTGGTTCTGGGGGTGGCAGGGGTGGTAATGTTTTTTTTAATTTTATTATTTTCTTTTTATTTTTTTATTTTTTTTTAATTTTTTATTTATTTTTTAGAAAATATTTTTATTAATTTTCTATTATTTTTTTTTGCGATTTTTTAATATTTTTTTCGATTTTTATTAATTTTTTTATGATTTTATTATTAATTAAAACATTTCACAAGTTACAAGGGTATATTTGTCCAAACACACATAAATAGTCCTATTAAAGGAATTTAAAAAATGTAATCCTATTTGTGCAATTTTACCACTTTTTAGTCCTATTTAGTGAATTGACTATTTTTATTCAATCGGTTAATTGAACTGTGGCTGTTTAAAAAAATGGTACGGTTAATCAGAAAAATAATGGTTTTTGTTGAGAAATGAAGAAGATGTAGAACAACTTTAAGAGATAGATATATTGATAAAAACCTCTGAATAACTTCTTCTTAATATCTGAAAGTTTCTGAGTTTCTAAATTCAGTTTACAAAGGATTGAATAAGCCATATTTATACTAGCCAGGCAAGAGGATGAATCATCTAGGAATGATTCTACACAATTTGCTGGCAATATTAGATCTACCCACTTGTCTAACTATGATTACAAGGATGTGAATTAGATGAGTAGGCTCATTACAAGGATCAGGAGTAGCTTGGTGTCCTAATGACAAGGATGAACAATTCACACTTGTCATCCCCAGGATTTTACAACACTCCCCCTTGAATGTTCATCCTTGAATAGGTATTCGTTATATTAAAATTTGTTATGAAAAATTTAAAGTTAAGGGGCAAGGATTACGACTTATAATGTTGTTGTATTTGGATGTACTGTCTCGTTAAAAACCTTATCAGGAAAAGCCCAGTGGGATAAAAACCTGATGAAGGGAAAAAGAGTGCAGTGCATTCAAATACTCCCCCTGAATTTAGAGTAAATTACGAAGGCGGCGCATGCCAATTTTTTGTACAAGTTCCATGAACTTTTTTTAGGGTAATGATTTGGTGAAGAGATCAGCTGGATTTTCACTGGATCTGATTTGTTGAATGTTGATCGTCCCTTCTTTCTCAAGATCATGAGTAGAGAAGAATTTTGGTGATATGTGTTTCGTTCTATCTCCTTTGATGTAGCCTTCTTTAATTTGGGCTATGCACACAGTGTTGTCTTCATAGATTACAGTAGGGTAAACAGTAATAGGCTTCATACCGCATTCATTGTGGATGTGTTGAATCATAGATCGCAGCCACACACATTCTCTTCCAGTTTCATATAGTGCAATTAACTCCGAATGATTTGATGATGTAGCCGTCAATGTTTGCTTCATAGATCTCCATGAGATTGTGGTGTTACCATAAGTAAATACGTACCCGGTTTGTGATTTTGCCTTTTGAGGATCTGATAAGTATCCGGCGTCTGCATATCCGATTAAAGAAGCCATTGCATCTTTGTGGTAGAATAGGCCAAGATCAACTGTACCACGGAGATAACGGAATATGCGCTTGATCCCGTTCCAATGACGTCTTGTTGGACATGAGTTGTACCTAGCTAATAAATTTACAGAAAATGCAATATCTGGTCTAGTATTATTAGCTAAATACATTAAAGCTCCGATAGCACTCAGATATATATGGTACTTCGGGACCGAGTATTTCTTCGTTGTCTTCTCGTGGACGGAATGGATCATCGTGTATGTTGAGAGATCGAACCACCATTGGTGAATTCAATGGATGAGCTTTGTCCATATAGAATCTCTTCAAAACTTTCTCGGTGTAATTGGATTGATGGATGAAAATTCCATTCTTCAAATGCTCAATTTGAAGTTTGAGACAAAATTTGGTTCTCCCGAGATCTTTCATTTCAAATTCTTTCATAAGATAATTTGCAGTATTTTTAATTTCATCGGGAGTTCCAATAATGTTTAAGTCATCAACATATACTGCAATTATGAAAAATCTAGAATTTGATCGTCGAATGAAAACACATGGACTAATCGGATCATTCTTATATCCTTTCTTTGAGAAGGTAATCATTGAGACGATTATACCACATTCGTCCAGATTGTTTTAGTCCATACAATGACTTTTGTAATTTAATGGAAAACATGTCTCGAGGTTTCGAGCTATAAGCTTCAGGCATTTTAAATCCACCGCGAACTTTCATATAAATGTTTGTATCGAGTGAACCGTATAAATATGCGGTCACTACATCCATTAGGCGCATTTGCAGCCTTTCAATAACAAACATGCCAATGAGAAACCTTAATGTAGTCGCATCGACTACTGGAGAATAGGTTTCTTCATAATTATCAACGTTTCTATCAGTATCTGGAATATCTTCCTCATTTAAGGAAGTTGGATCATTATTTGAGATGTTTGTTTTGTCAATATCATTTTCTATGCCAGTATTTTCAAATTGTTCATTTTCTTGTTTAGAAGGACGAACATCTTTGGCATCACAGATCAATTCCTGCCTTTTAGATTTTCTTGGTTTTATGTATTTTGATCCAAGTGGCCTGCCACGCTTTTTGCGTATAGAAGAATCATTTGCAAGAGATTTTTCAGAATTCTCTGCAGGAATTTCGATTCTGGCAGGGGCATTCATAGCAGGAATATGTGACTTTGTCACTTTCTTTGTATCTGTGAATGCATCAGGCAACTGATTTGCAACATTTTGTAAATGGATTATCTTTTGCACCTCTTGCTCACATATATTGGATCTAGAATCAAGGTGTGATAATCCTGTTTCATTTCATGTTATTTCTTTCGTACTTGGGTCCGATTTATTAGTTTCTCCCCCTAAGGTTGGGAATACTGTGTCATTGAAATGACAGTCAGCGAACCGTGCGGTGAATAAGTCACCAGTCATCGGTTCAAGATATTTGATTATTGAGGGAGATTCAAATCCAACATAAATTCCCAACCTTCTTTGAGGACCCATTTTTGTACGATGATGTGGAGCAATCGGAACATAAAAAACACAACCAAATATTTTTATGTGTGCTAAGTTTGGCTCTTGTCTAGTAACTAATTGCATTGGGGAATATTCATGATATGCAGTCAGTCTAAGGCGAACTAAATTTGTTGCATGCAAAATAGCATGTCCCCAAGTTGATGAAGGTAAATTACACTTCATTAATAATGGTCTAGCGATTAATTGTAATCGTTTAATCAAAGATTCAGCAAGACCATTTTGTGTATGGACATGGTGCTCCACATCAATCCCAATTGACATACAATAGTCGTTAAATGATTGGGAAGTAAATTCTCCTGCATTATCAAGTCGGATTCTCTTTATAGAATGATCCGGAAAATGAGCTCTTAATCGTATAATTTGAGCGAGGAGTTTAGCAGATGCTAAATTTCTAGTCGATAAAAGACTAACATGTGACCAACGTGTTGAAGCATCAATCAACACCATAAAATATCAAAATGGTCCACATGGCGGGGCTATCGGCCCACAAATATCTCCTTGAATCCTTTCTAAAAATGCAGGTGATTCAGTTGCAATTTTGTTCATAGAGAGCCTGATGATCATTTTGCCAAGAGAACAGGCCTTACAAGGAAAATCCCTTGATATTGGAACCCTTATATTCTTTAATGGGTGTCCAAGTGAAGTCTTAATGATTTTATGCATCATTAAATGGCTTGGGTGACCTAAACGGTCATGCCACAACATGAGTTTTTTCTGATCATCTAACTTTGCGTTAGAAACCAAATTTATTTCGAATGGACTAATATGAGTGAGATATAGTCCTGGGGAATATGCTGACATTTTTTCACAAATACATTTAGTGCCAGATTTAGTTGTCGTTAGAAAAAGATATTTCTTTTGGTTTTCATTCATGGTTTCTATGTGATAACCATTTTGACGCATATCTTTAAAGCTTAATAAATTTCTCCGCGATTTGCTGGAGTATAAAGCGTCATTTATAAGTAATTTTGTCCCATTAGGGAGCATCACATATGCTTTCCCAGAGCCTTCAATGAGCTTCACAACACCTGATATTGTATTGACTTTAGTTCAACTAAAGTCATTTGAGAAAAATATATTTTATTTCTCAAAATGGTGTGCGTTGTGGCGCTGTCTATCAGACATAGCTCTTTATCACTTGAATGATTCATATCTTCAATATATAAATAAACATAAGCTTGATATGTAGATATCACAATTAATTTGAATTTGAGAAGTAGCTAAAACTGTGCTTATTATCAAAGCAATGATTATACTTGTGTGAATACGTGCAAATATATAAATTTATTTATATTTACGACAAATAGTTATCCGAGGACACATATAGAGATATATGCACGTATGTATTTTATATGTACACTAGATATTTAAAGATGATTTCATATGCATGTGTAATACCGATCACTTTACACACAGCTATCTTCCATATATGTTCTATTTTATGATATTACTAGTTTTTTATACGTGCGTTGCACGTTTGAGTAAATGCCCAATATTATATGAATGAAATTAAAACTTCAAAAAGAAAAAGAAAAAGTGAAATAAAGTTTGAATGAGAAGATAGAGAACAAACATTTATCATAGTACAACCATCAATAGATAATGAAGCCATATTACATGTAAAGCAAAACTTAAAACTATAGTCTAAGATTAAAAAATGGCCTCATTTCGATTTGACGGGCCTTTATCGTATTTAACTGCTTTCGGAACAAAATACTTACTTGATTCAGAACAAAAGTAAAATATTAATTAACATTTAGCAACCGGATTATAAATTAACTAAAGCGAAGTATGGAAATAGAGACGATATAAATACGATCTACTTGACATACGTGGGCCGTTGTCCAAACTCAATAGTCGTGAAACAAAGTGCCCGAGTTCATAAACTCTATCATATATGATCTTCAAAGAAATCAAATTGTGTTGGATAATAGAGCAGTACTCCCTCCGTCCCGGAAAATTGTTTCCGGTTTCCTTTTTGGGCCGTCCCAAAAAATTGTTCCACTTTCCCCTTTCGGAAAGTTTTTTGTGACTACAATTCATTTACCTTTTTCTTACTCAACCGCAACCATACATTTCCACTTTATTCCCACTTTCTTAAACTCCGTTCCAAGTCAATGCGGGAACAATTTTCCGGGACAGAGGGAGTATAAAACTTGTTTTGTTAGTTTTTCTTTTTAATTTTAGTAGAAAAAGTCATTTTCCCATTAGCAACATGTTTTATGTGTAGGAAAAAATGACAGGATCTTATGGTCTAAATCTATCCGATGTGTTCAGATATGTAAATTTTCATCTAATCTGATCATACCTAAATATTTCTGATTTAATCTGATTATACTCCCTCAGTCCCAATTTGTAAGGTACATTTCGTTTTCACTTGGTTAACATAAATCATTTTAATCTTTTACTTTATATATCAAAATTTTATGAAATTTGAATTATTTTTTGCAGGCTTTGTAACGGTTTTAATGTAACATCTAAATATGTAAATTTTATTTTTAAAAACTAATTTGAGTGTTGACAAGAATCAATTTGCTTTATCGTCGGTCAAACATCGTAAACAATAAAGTATATTACAAATTTGGACGGAGGGAGTATAAAATAAGAATAAACAATAACTAATAAGAATAAGATGAGATAACAACTCCCAACAAAGAGATGTAGCCAAATTGTTGCGACCACGAGAGCTTAATAACAAAGGGGTAGTTTCGAAGTAATCATTTTCACAACCCGTGTGAAATTTTTGCTGAACATCAGTCATTTCAATTAAAAAAGAAGAAGATAAAAAACTATGGGAAAAGGGACAAATAAGCCCTCGAACTAATCCAAAAAGTGCAAATCACCTCTTTTTATAGGAGACTCTGTCCGGCCGTCATCATTTGGGGAGGTTCCCGGTGTAATTTTTTGATGAAATTTTTTGAGCATATTCTTCATTAAGTCTAGTTTACTCATACCAAATTTCAGATAAAAATTCAACCGGGAAGGTAGTCAAATGAATTTTTGAAGATAACTATGCAGTTAAACAGCGCAGTATATTTCAGAAAATCATTTCATTGCCTTCCCGGTTTTATTTTTAGCTGAGATTTGGTATGAGTAAACTAGACTTAATGAAGAAGATGCTCAAAAAACTTCATCGAAAAATTCCACCGGAAACCGCCCCAAATGACGACAGCCTTACAGAACCTCCTATCTTATACTTCGTACTACATACATAACATATAAAGAAAAGAAACGTAGAGAAAATAAATTAAATGCAAAAGCAAATGAAACATAAAATATAAATCAATTCTACTAACATATATTCGTACCATTTACAGTACTATGTAGTAAATGGGTTAAAGTGCAAAACCAAATGAAAAACAAAATGAAAACATAAATGGAATCTTAACAGTTGGATTAACGGACCGTTGAAAAAAAGGTTGGATTAACGGAGGCAAGAGGCTTAATTATGGACAATGACTAACCGTACAATGATTAAACCAAATTGTACAAGTGCATCATGCTTAAGTGTTACACCAACATTTTTATCATTCCAAAAATACACTAACCATCATTGATGCTTATAAGTTTTTAGATTTAGATATGTGCCATATACTTATTTATTTTAATAATATCCTGTAAGTATAGCCAGTCATGAAAAAATATTTGATCTATGGCAAAAGCGTTGTCCATAATGGCATCATCCATTAAAATAATGTCTTCCAATGCCACTGTGTGTTGCATTTGATTCAGTGACTAAATTATGGCCTGGCCAGATGGACCATAAACAGAAGAGCTATAACCGATGCATCACATATTGTGGTTGTTCATCAAAAGGTCATTATTTTGCTCGGCTATCAGTAATACTGATATTAGGTCAGAGTATTTTATAAAACCCTTTTCTCTATATTGCAGTTGGAGCAACATATTAGAAACATGCATAGTGGAAAAGGTTTTCTCTAACATATCAGTGTCAGTGACTTTTTGTCCACATAACTTTAGTTTGGATGTTATATGGCACATAGCAGAGTTATAGTCACTGATAGATTTAAAGTCCCAGAATCTTAGATTGATCCAGTCATACTGAACTTTAGGTAAAATGACCTTTTGTTGTTGGTCTTCCACATTCCATTCCAAATAATTTTGCCCGGACAGATAAAAAACATTGAATTCTCTTCTGCTAATATTTGTCATAATAATAATACAAAGTTTATTGACGTAAATTATTACTAACATGCAATAATTATTTTAATTTATTATTTAAGTATATATGAATATATAAAGCATGCATAATAGTAATAAACGTAAAGTAAATAAATTTTGTACGTATTGACATATATGTAGAATGTTGTAGTATGTACTAACTAGTCCAGTAATACACGAAATATACTACGGAGTAATTCCATTTAATTGTGTTTTCTTAGGATGTTTTCTTTTGGACTGAAATTTGCTGGTCTGGTCTGGTCTGGTCTGTTTAAGTCTGGTCTGGTCTGGTCTGGTCTGTTTAAGTCTGGTCTGGTCTGGTCTGGTCTGGTCTGAACTGGTCTGGTCTGGTCTGGTAAACGTCTGGTCTCTGTGTATTTTATAACTACGGAAGTCTGGTCTGGTCTGGTCTGGTCTGTTTAAGTCTGATCTGGTCTGGTCTGGTCTGTTTAAGTCTGGTCTGGTCTGGTCTGGTCTGTTTAAGTCTGGTCTGGTCTGGTCTGGGACTGAAAACAGTCCAAAAGAAAACATCCTTACAGTTTACACATATGGAATTGACTAAGTGGACAACCTATGTGCAGTCCTATTTCGGACATATGGCAGTACGTACATTAGGCACGTATTGATATACTCAGTAAATAAGAACCGTGACTCTTTGGACTCTAGTCAATTAAGCAAGTAAAATTTGACTAGCAAATTATAAGTGATATCATGACACATGTACGTGCATGTATTAATAAGAGTCCCTATATAGTACACCCGGATGTACGTACATCCGGCCCAATTATTAAATTTGACTGGTGGGCTTACATCTTGTTCCAGCGAAAAAAATTAAAATCCCCAACGAGATTCGATCCCCAGACCCGAAGTAGGATATGCGGCCTTCCAACCATCTCACTAACTTGTCTTGTTGAGATAATCAGTTCTTTTATCTTACTTATCCTATATAGTTTCATAATGCCTATTATTAATAGTAATTATAATATTAACTATTCTTTTGTTTTTGCTCATTATTACTATATTAAAAGACTAATTCATATTTTTGAAGTATTTATTTGATCTATGAATCATACTATTACTTTATATAAATATATTTATACTTTTTTTATATAGTGTTAGGTTCCTAATAAGCCTGATGCTCATCAAAAGTGTTTTAATGCTCATAATAGGTCTGATGAACATTAAAAGTTTATTAATGCTCATTTAACAGAAATTGTGATTTCCATCTCAATAGAAATTGTGATTTTTTCATCTCATTGATATGACATTGTAAAAATGAGCATAACATGAGTACCAAATGAACATACATAACTTACAAAGTGCACATTGATATGAAAATCGTAAGGTTTGTTAGTTGAACATCATGACATTTTAATTGAGCATCCAACCTCCACTATTGAGATGAAAATCACGACTTCTGGAGAATGAGTAATAATGAACTTTTAATGAGCACCAGACATATTCTGTTGAATATACTGAATACACAAATTGATATTTAAGCATACTCGAGATTTTAAATGAGCTTTTAAAATTTTTCTATGCTCATTTCGTAAATTAGCTATGCTCATTTGATATTTGTGTAATGTTCATTTTAAAATGAGCACTACACGAGACAACTAAAATGTCATATCCATGCATATTGGCGCAATGCTCATTTTGAACTTTTTGATACTCATTTCACGCGTTATGTATTCACATTTAATATTTGAGCATCAAACATCCGCTATTGAGATGAAATTCACGGTTTCTAGTGAATGAGCAATAATAAACGTTTAATGAGCATCGTACCCATTCTATTGAGTATTAGGAGTCTAATATTGAGAATCGTGATCTCCGCTTCATAACTTCTAATTCACTTTCTTTTTGTTATTTTTTCTTTTATAAAATCTTATTAAACTATATTTATAATCAACTCCTGTGAATTTCAATATGTGAATTAATGTAAAATAGTACTTTAAAAAATGCATCGATATGACATTTAGAAAATGAGCATAAGATCTCTACCAGATGAGCATACGTAACTTACAAAATGAGTATTAATGAATTTGTTAGCTGCTTTGTTATTTGAACATCACGACATTTTCATTGAGCATCAAACATCCTCTATTGAGATTGATGGAAATCACGATTTCTGTAAAATAAGCATTAATGAGGATTCGACCATACAAATGAGCATATGTAACTTACAAGATGAACATCGATATGAAAATTGTAAGTTTTGTTCGTTGAACATTTTACACACGCATTGATATGCCATTTTACATATGAGCATAAAATTAGTACCAAATGAGCATGTGTAGCTTACACAATGCGCATTGATTAAAAAATCATGTTAATTGGACATCACGATATTTTCATTGAGCATCAAACCTCCTATATTGAGATGGAAATAATGATTTGTATTAAATGAGCATTAATGAATTTTTAATGAGCATCAGACTTATACAAATGAGCATATGTAACTTACAAGATGAGCATTGATATGGAAAGTGTAAGTTTTATTCGTTGAGCATCAAGACATTTTCAATGAGCACCAAACCTCCGTTATTGAGTATTAGAATCTGCGATTGAGTATCATGATTTGTAGTCTCATGTCTATAATCAACTCTTATATAAATCTAATAATGTAATATGACACTTTTGAAATGTGCATTGTTAAAACATTTTAAAAATGAGCGCAACAGAGATACTAAATGAATATACATAATTTACAAAAATGAGTATTCGAAAATTCAAAAGCTCATTCACGTATGTTCATTTTTAGGCGTTTTACTCATTTGAGTTTAAGGTAAAACTCATTTCTAATGTGCTCGGTATAATATACCACCTCCGTTCTTTTTTATTAGTCCTTCTTTCCTTTTTGGGACGTTTTTTTTATCTGTCCTCTTTTCCATCTAAGGAAAGTTTTTACTCTAAATATACTTTTATACCCCAACTTTTATTACCATTACCCCTTTCTCTTTCCTACTTTTTCATTTACTCACTACTCATTACACCTTTTACACTACCCCTACTACTTTCTTCTTAAAACCCGTGCCAAAGCCTAAGAGGACTAATATTAAAGAATGGATGGAGTATATAAAAAGAAAAGAAGTAAACAACAAATAAAGAAAGTAAAAGAAGTAAAAAAAGAGAAAGTAAAATCAACCAGCAAAAGTAAAGAAAATAAAAAACAAAAAGACAAAGTAAAACATAAAAGAAATGAAGCAGTTCAACCAAAAAAAAACGAAGCAGCGAATGAGTACAAAAAAAAAGACTAAGGAAGCAGCGGATAACACATGTATGAGCCGCTGAAAAAAAAGGTGAATTAAAAAAAAGGCAGCGGCCAATGACGAGCGTGAGTGGAGCACGGAAGGATGAAGCTCAGTCTATTTAATTACAAAAAAATCGGGTGTACATACACCCGGATGTACCATATAATTTGCGTATTAATAAAGGACACGTATTACTCATCGTAGTCGTCAAATATTATACTCGGTATATTATGTGCACAGAATATTAATTGAAAACCTGTCATTTAGTTATTGGGAAAATAGAAAATAATAATCCAACCTTTTAGCGGTCTTCTTATAATAATCCAACCTTTTGGTTATTCATGAATAATCCAACTTTTTGGTTAAGAAAATATCTTGGAATAGTAGGTCATTAACCGATCAGGGACCAATGAATGAAGATGAGGTGCAAAGGTTAAATTATTCATGAATAATCAAAAGGTGGGATTATTGAAAGAAGACCGTTAAAAGGTTGGATTATTAGTTTCCATTTTCCCTTAGTTATTTTGTTTATTAATTTAAACATTCTAACCGAAATTTCAGTATAAACATTATATTGAATAAAGAATACTTGTTGTTCATATTCAGTTTTTTATCAGTTTTCGTGACTGAAGAAAACAAAAGAAATACATTTTTTTTATTTGATGTTCTGATCATTGTTAAGACTCGGGGTTCCATCCTAAAAGGTCAACCTGTTAGGAGGAGTAGCCCATGTGTTAATATAGCACTTCGTTCATCCAAATCTTTCCGGTGTGGGACATTTAACACCCCTCCTCACGACCAGACACTTCGTCTGGATCGTGCAATCATTCATTTTTTTTTCATCGGTCCGTTTTTTTTTTCATCCGGCCGTAATTGTCATTTTTTTATAATCGTGTCATCACGATTCATAAGGGGCCCCACACCATGGATCGATTTGGCTCTGATACCATGTTAAGACTCGGGGTTCCATCGTAAAAGGTCAACCTGTTAGGAGGAGTAGCCCATGTGTTAATATAACACTTCGTTCATCCAAATCTTTCCGGTGTGGGACATTTAACAATCATACTCAGAAGTTCTGCGCACCGTTTCGATTTTCACATCAAAGTTACTCCGTGACTATTTTATACTAGTACTTCGTATATTCCATCTATTATATTTTTACTACTCCATAATTTGTTTCTTTCTTTCTTCTGAGAATAACCAAGTCATGACTCTAGTACTTTTATTTCATCTCTTTATATGAGTCTACTTTTGTCTCCTACTCGAGCTTTCATCTTCCTTAGAGTAGTCCATATTATTTACGTACTGATCATTAATATTAGAGAGTATCCCATTGAAGATAGTGATATACTCTTAAGGGTACGTATGTATGTAGTTATACAATTTCCCCTTCTCCTGTAAGAGCTTTATTAAAATTGATTAAAGAAATCAAATTGTTAAGAGGTATGTTATCTATATTTTCTTTTCGTATATGATAGAAAAATATTTAAACTCAGAATAGTTTTCTGGTTCAAATATTAAAAGAAGATAACACATATTGATGTTAATACCTGCAGGAGATGATGATTTCTTGAAAAGATTTGAGCAGATTCGTGCTGATAACGTGTTGAGAAATGAAGAAGATGCAGAACAACTTTAAGAGATAGCTATATTGATATAAACCTCTGAATAACTTCTTCTTAATATCTGAAAAATTCTGAGTTTCTAAATTCAGTTTACAAAGGATTGAATAAGCCCTATTTATACTATCTACACAATTTGCTGGCAATATTAGATCTACCCACTTGTCTAACTATGATTACAAGGATGTGAATTAGATGAGTAGGCTCATTACACGGATCACGAATAGCTTGATGCCTAATGACAAGGAATCAAGGATGCAATTCACACTTGTCGTCCCAGTATTTTACAACAGTTTTCGGTTTTTTCCCACCTCCATTTTTTACTGTTTTTTGTGCCCCTAAACAGTGCACTTGAATTTCCGTAGCGCTCATCCTCTCGCAGGAACTCAGGAAGTACATTGTAAAGAAAGAAAACCTCCCGCCAAAATCACATTAGGCATTTCAATTTCTCAATCTTTGGCGTAGCCATCGCCAGAAAAAATGGAGGTGAAAGAAGCTGGATCTTCGTTGGACGCGCTTATCTCTTCTTTCAACGCTCGAATCGCCGAGCTTCAGCAACTCGTCATCGCTCGAAACAGTTGAGTGCTGCTACCAAATCCCATTCTTCTTCTCAGTACAGTTTTTTTTTTTTCAGATCCCTCAGTTTGTTGGACCTATTATCTTGTACGATGAACTTTGTAGTGTATCCATCGAGCAGTATTTCCGACTTAACTGCGGTTGATTCGTCACTCTCTGGATTAGAGCTCCAGCTCGAGAATATCCGAACCCGATTGCGTGAAGAAACTGAAGCCATCCCCAAAGCCAAAGTATCAACCCGTTCCTCTCTCTTTTGTTTCTGTGTATGCTTCTGGTGAGGTTTGGTTTATTTGCAAAGGGAGCCCTTTCAATTTCAATTCGCTAGTCTGAACTCCAATTTTTAGTACTAAGCATATGAATTTATAATGAGATACATTTTGGGTTTGCTTCATTCTTAAATCTTGGTTATTTGACCTTATCTTGTGGTTCACTAATCTGTAATCACTATATCTTTTACCATAAAATAGCTCGGTTTTAGAAAACTAGAAAAGTTTATATTAGAGAGCCTTTGTAAACCTTACTAACCCAGTATTTTTTATTATAGAATCTCTATAAATAATTCTAATATTGTCACTTTGCTTCACCCTCTATCCACATAAACTTTTACTACATGTCATCTTGTTAAGCCTAATAATGGATATTCTGGATCCTGAAAAAGGAAGTTAACACTAATAAAGGAACTAGTAACAACAACAACAATAATAATAGTAATGTTAATGCTGATGGTCGTGATGATAATAGGCTTCTTCCATCCATACCAACTCACCAAACTGATCCTGGAGATATTAAAAAACTGATATTATTGGATGTGAAATAATTATAGCTTCCTTAAGGGGTTTGATTTGTAGAAATTGATAGAGGCATCATTGAAGCAACAGAAGAAACTGCAATTTATTGCTGCTAATATTCCTTTGAGCTTGTCTGGAAGAATGGACCACACAACACAAGATACCATTAATGGGTAATGCATTTTCCACTCAAAATCAGGTTTCCGATTTTGAATTTGTGGTTCTAATCTGTTCTTGGCTTTACTTCTGTACAGTGTTCAACAACATTCTTGTACAGATGATTTAACTCATGAGCCTCTGAAAATTGAAGAGCCCGCACAAAGAGTATTGAACTATTCTTAACTCTTCTTTTGTACAATTGTTTTCCCCAACTCCTTTAAGTCTGTTTGGAACTCTGAAAACTCTAGTGAAAGAAAACAGAAAGGAGAATATGATGGAAGTTGGTTGAAAAGAAATTTGGGGGAAAGTAAAACTCAATCAATTCGTTTAGGATCACATTTCAAACTCATTTTGTTTATTTCTATTATACATAATCACAATTATCTAAATATATTGAGAAAAGCAAAAATAAATCATCATATTTGATTATTTCATTTTACTATGAATTTTCTATAGTAACATAGTAAGACCAAATATAGAATAAATTTCCTTTACATTTTCCCTGTCCCAAGCATTTTCTGTGATCCTAACATACTCTTACTATGCCTCAATTGTAAAAACAGAATATGGGGTTGTTCTTGCTTACCAATTTTGAGCATTTTTTCATCTGTTATCATACTCTTAGGAAAAAAAGGGTCGTGCGCCTCCACCATTGTGGTACCTCAATGCTGATGATCTGAATAATCTGCCATCGTGAGTGGGTTCTATTTATTCGCTTAGTGGTGCTCATTATATATTGGTATGCTAAAGCTGCTCTAATGAGTGTGAAATGTAGGTACATGAGAGGCAGGCTCACTCTTGATAAGATCAATGCAGCTATTGATGACATTGCAATGTATGCTGAAACAAATTCCCAGCTCATCAGAGCACCTAGAAAGAAGGTAAGGTGCCCCTTCCTCTTAGGATAATGGACATTTCCGGATCCTGAAAAATGATATGGAAAGGGGGAAAGTGCCAAAGAAAGTTGTTTTTGTATGTTGTTCATGGGAAATGCAAAGAAAAATGAAAGATGATTAGTTGTTTATGTTCTTATACATAATTCTATCCTTAATCTTTTTCTAATAGTTTAAATTGCTAAAAGTGAGTATGAAAAAATATCTAAAATAAATTTGTTAAGTTTTAGTCCCCACCACCACTGAACGCTTAAGGTATGTTTTGATCCTGGAAGATGCTAGAGAAAGGAAATCAAATGGCAAGGAAGTTATATTCTCATGTTTGGCTTTATGCCTTTATCTTTGAAAATGCAAGGGATAATAAATATGATTAGTTTTTTTATAATTATAGATTAGTATAGTTGTTTAAATTTCTTAGTAACTCTATAGTAAAAAATATTTGAACAAATATCTAAAATACATCGTTTTAGTTTGAGCATATCTTTAATTTTTCTAAAATTTATATCCCCTATTTACATTTTCACTCCCTATATTCTTTTCCTAATGTTTTCTTGGTTCTAAATGGACTGTTGATGCTCTTAATCAATCTTGAGGCATAATCTGATGAAATGAAAATGTGTTTTGATTATTAAATTTGTCTTTGTGCAGTTGACTGAGAATATCGTGGAGAAAGCAATGGTAACTGAACCCAATATTTTGCTAGCATAAGTTGACTATTTCCATCATACATCTTACAATTAATAGAGCTGTGGTCATATTTGATTTGAGCTTTGAAACCAAAACCCCTCATATTCTTGCAGGAACTAAGAGATATTGCTGCAACAGAAGCGTTTAAGGGGAAACACTTCTTTCTTGAGTCAGACATTAAAGGCCCTTCACTGAAACTTGACCATACAGGAAAAGCAATACTGACTGTAAGTTCTATCCTTTGGCAATTGGCACACATTTAGCTCTTGTTTGGTTCAAGATTATGGAGAGGGGAATAGTTTGGAGGAGCTATGGACTCGATAGACTCCTAATAATCCACTCCCTACTTTGGTTATTTTTGAGGATTAATCTTTTTTCTTAATTTCCTTTTCACCCTTTCGACTAAAAGTGTTCCACATTACTATCTTATACTCTGTATTATTATATGTTGGTTAATATATACAAGTGCAATCACAAATTACATCAAATACATCAATATTTCTCTATGCCTTTTCTAAATAATAATATCTGAACCGAAGCTTGGTTTCCTGGCCCCAGTAATGGATGGGTGACTGGGTGGTAATGTAAGTTTGAATGTACAAAGGTTAGTTATTAACCTAAAATACTTTTTATTCGAACCAAATCCAATGTACGTCGCCTTGATATGACTCAAATGTGCTTTGAGTTGGTCTCCGTCGCGACTCCAGTGTGGCTCAGAGACTTTGACACGGTTCAAATGTGGCTTGAATGTGGTTCTGATATGGCTCCGACGCGGCTCTGATGCACTCAGATATTCCAAGGGCTCAGATGCAACTTTACACTCCGACACGGCTCGATGGCCTGAATTCAACTTGGATATGTCTCCAATGCGGCTCGAACGCAGTTGAGATATGACTCGATGCAGTGTGGATGTGGCTTAGACTCGGCTCATGTATTTGGCCTGTGAAAACTTTTCTTCTTGTGAGACTGTGCCTGGATGAAATAAAAGAAA
Organism: Cuscuta epithymum; assembly: GCA_945859915.1. Lineage (NCBI taxonomy): Eukaryota > Viridiplantae > Streptophyta > Magnoliopsida > Solanales > Convolvulaceae > Cuscuta > Cuscuta epithymum. The sequence continues at coordinate 269,784 of CAMAPF010000167.1, forward strand.
TCAGAATCAGTGTTTTTATTTAATGCACCCTTCCAGAAAGTTGCAACTTGCAACTTGCAACCTTTAAAATGAGTGACCCTTCTCGTTGATATATTCATTCTGTTTTGCACATACACTTCATTTTAGTTGGAGATGTAATAAGACAAAGAGCCTGCCCGTTTGATAGCACGAAAATCAGCTGATTTAGCTGATTTAGCTGATTCTGCTGAAATTTATGAAGTTCTGGCTGCATTGGCTCATTATGCTGATTTAAGGAAAAAAAAAGTTAAAATATATTTTATTAATAAAATAAAGAAAAAATTATATGTAAAAATAGCTAAAATGATTATCTACAGTAACTTCAGCCAATACAGCCAGAAAAGTAACTCCAACCTTACTTTTTCTGCTTAATACACAATTCAGCGTCGAAAACAAAAATTACGTGTTTGATGGAAAAGTTGGCTAATAAGCCTGATAAGCCGAAAAATAGTGTTGTCAAACAGCCTCAAAATATAAATTTTGGTAGGCGACTACTAGTACAAGACATTTTGCCTTTTTAGCTAAAGGACTGAATATTATGACTTGTGCCACAGTTATTTGGTTAACATTGGTGCGCCAAATGAAAACTAATGTACTTCCTCCGTCACAAAAAACTGTCAAGTTTCTGTAATTTTCTGTCCCAAAAAAATTTGTCATTTTCATTTAAACTACGGAGTAATATACTTGTGGTCAAAGTTATTTCTCTCCTGTATAAATCTTAATGGTACAATTTTTATTTTATAATTCCACATGTATATCAAACTCAGCCAAGTTTTGTGGACGTATGGAGCATTGGAGCATCAATCATTGTTATATTTTTTTTTATTTGCAGATCCTTCGACACACTGGTCGTATTACTGAAGGTCGAAGTGGGCATAACCGTGTTTTTATACTTGTAAGGCCTCAACAAATTTGATAGGTATGTATGTTATATGAATCTAGGAATGGTTGAATGTAGTAATGTACATCCGCCACCGCCTTTATGTGTTAGTACACCATATCTATGGTTTGCTGTTGTATTTATTCTCTTTGAGTTGTGTGACCCAGCAATTTCAATACAAGCAGGAAAGGATCAAGGAATTATGGCTAAAGGGGGCAATTTTTTTCATTAGTTTAGACTGTTTATTTTGTTATTCAAAATATATATATTTTCATTAGCTTATACTGGACATTTAAAATTACCCCTCTAAACTTACACGTACGACAAGAAAAATAATTTAGATTTTATAATTCAAATTGTTCTAAAAACAGAATTCTTCCAAAAAAACGAAAAAAAGAATGGGTGCAAATGTGCAATACTATCAAAATCAAACACTATTTCATATTCGAGCGATATATGTTTAAAGGAAATATACGCTGCTATTGCCTATTGATGCATTATTATGTTTTGAAGGAAAAGTTAAACAATTTAAAACAAACGTGCTATATAGTATATCCAATGTTCTAAAAGGCGTCAGGCGCTAGTCGGGCGCCAGCCCAGCGCCTAGGTGGCTAGGCGGGCGCCTAGTCGGGGACTAGTCGGAAACAAACAAATCGCATTTTTATCTATATTTTTGCATAAACATGATAAGTAATAATATATATTTGTATGTATAAATACATATATACATATACATTAACAAAAATGAATGACAGAATTATCACATGTAATCATACATAGTATAGAAACATATATAGTTTTAACTTAATTTACAACTTCATTTCTTTATATCCATGGCTAAAGCTAAAGTACGTAGATTGCTTAGAAAATTAAATTTAAAAAGTAAAATAATGTTTGGGGAATCTAGACGGCCTAGACGGCCGATTAGGCGCTTTAGTCGGGCAATTAGGCGCCATAAGCGGCCGACTAATTCACCTAGACGGCAAACCAATTAGTCGGAGCGCCTAGACAAAAATCGGGGCGCCCGACCACCGCCTAGCGCCTAGGCGGGGACTAGTCGGACGCCTAGAATGATTTTTAGAACAGAGAGTATATCTAAAGTTGGATTGGTATTTTCTAATAATGTATTGATCGAAAGAACGCAAAATATATGAGAGAGACCATTATGGTATTATACCGTGTAATTGTGTAAATGGTGTACCGATCTTAATATAGTTATAGTGTGGTTTTATATTAAACTACATAATTTATTCTTCATTAGAGATTCATTCACAAATATGTTCTGTCATCTCCTTCATTGCTTTCTTTGATTTTTTCTTCTTGGAGTACCTTCTTCTCTTTTGTTAAAATATTAAGAATCTAATCACAATTTCGGTTTTATATATCTTCAACATTAAACTACGAGTAGTTTTTATTCCTTCTCTATGGGTTCAAAAACGAAAGTGTATTAATTTAGAAGAAAAATTAATATTTGTATTTGGCTAAAGGGTCAAATAGGTCCTTGAACTGACTTAAAGTGTTCAATTAGCCCCTTATATAGGAGGTTCTGCCCGGTCGTCGCTAATTGGGGTGGTTCCCGGTGAAATTTTTTGATGAATTTTTTTGAGCATCTTCTTCATTAAGTCTAGTTTACTCATACCAAATTTCAGCTAAAAATTCAACCGGGAAGGCATTCAAATGATTTTTCGAAATGTACTGCGCTGTTTAACTTCGCAGTTATCTTCAAAAAATCATTTGACTGCCTTCCTGGTAGAATTTTTAGCTGAAATTTGGTATGAGTAAACAAGACTTGATGAAGAAGATGCTCCAAAAATTTCATAAAAAAATTCCACCAGAAAATGCCCCAATTGACGACGGCCGGGCAAAACTTCCTATATAAGGGGCTGATTGAACACTTTAAGTCAGTTCAAGGGTCTATTTGACCCTTTAGCCTTTGTATTTTAAGGCTAGCAACTTTTCTTCAAGTTTGATTTTTTGTTTTTTCACTTCGTGTGATTCATATTTGAATTTCAACAAATTAAAGTTATTCGCGTTCAAGAGTTCACATTTGCTATTACATGAGATTATATTTCTAGTAACACGAGTTACATTTTATGCACGTGGGGCAAATCTATATAACATATACGTAATATTAAACAACTTACATTTCAACATGTCTTAAATTATACTGTATTTCCATTAATGTGACTAACATTTAGACTTGCTACAAGTTTAATTTTCATTATCGTGATTAACATTTTCGACTATTAAAAAAAATTAACATTTTCGACTTGTCTCAAATTACATTTCCATTAATGTAATATACATTTTGACTTGTTCAATTTACATTCTCATTAATGCAATTTACATTTTGGCTTGGTTCAAGTTTCATTTCTATTAAGGTAATTTACATTTTGACTTGACTCAAGATACATTTCCATAAGCACGATTTACATTGTCAAACTCCACATTTTACATTTCATACTTCCCCATGTTACATTCTCCAATAACATGAATTACAATCTCATACCCTTTATTTTCACTTAACCCTAAATATTTATATTTGATTCATAGCTTAAATGTTTACATTTGACACTATTTGGAGTTACACTTATGGTAATATAAGTTACATTTTCATACCCTTAATTTACACGTGATTTAGTAAAGGGTATAAAATTGTAACTCGTGTTACTAACTTACTACTCCCTCCGTCCCTTATAACTTTGCCAACTTTCCTTTTTTGGATGTCCCATTAACTTTGCCACTTTCCCATTTAAGTAAAGAATTTGTGGTTCCAGTTAATTCTCTCTCCTCTGCACAAACCTCAACCACACAGTTTTTACTTTATTAATTCTCGTGCCGGTCAAACTTGGCAAAGTTATTAGGGACGGAGGGAGTATAAACCTTAATCTATCACTAAAAAATGCTTCCATCGAATAGAACGCTGTGTGCAGCTGGCTAGAATATGCCATAACCTTTGCTTGCTAAAGGTGATATCGATTTTACCATATTACTCCTTAGTCAAAGATCACCAAGTTCCCATAAAAGCTTGCTAAAGGTGATATCGATTTTACCATATTACTCCTTAGTCAAAGATCACCAAGTGTTCAAGTTCCCATAAAAAAGTTAACTCTCAAACTACTGTTTGAGATGAGATGAACGACTGATCGCGCAATTACTCGGGGTAACCATCGGATTATATGAACACCGTTTGAGAAGTCTCCTAAAGTTTATTGACCTTACACAAAAGCACCCACGTGCTAAAGAATATCACTAAAGATCTATATATCCTATAAAATTTAAAATATTCTGTCATTTATATTTCTGAAAACACCGGAAAGTTTATGAAATACGCAGTAAAAGATACTACCTCTCTTCCATATTGGTTCTCATCTTTCAATTTGATACAATTATTGATAAATTGGTTAAAAAGTAAAAGTTGTGATTGAGATTTGAATAGAATAAAATGAAATAAAAAATATCTCATATTATTCGCCGAAAAGGGAAACCTGATATTCATTTTGGGACAATTCAAAATGAAAAATAGTACAATCAAAATGGAACGGAGAGAGTAACACATACAAGGCTAGCAAATTAGTATAAGATGAATGCATGGTAGGGCACGCACTCCATAATTAAGTGAGAGTATCATAATTGTATGTTCAAATTATAACTATCTATTTAAAGTAGATTCTTTTTTTTGTGGTTTAAGAACTCAATTATTATTTTTTGTCCTTTCCCTGAGCGAAGTACTATCTATTATTCTATTATTATTAGCTATTACTCTATTAGTCACATTTGGTCGGGAAAAAAGTTGTGTACATGGATGGTTTATTGGTCTATGAGACTATGAGACAATGGCGTACTGAATTTGTTTTATTGTTGGGCATGTCCAAATAGACAAATTGTAGTTTATTCATCGTTCTAGCTAGTACACAATTTTTATATAAATTTGTTTTGAAAGTAATAGCCTCATACGGAGTATGAATTAATCCAAACAATTTTTACATCTATCTCTCATGCTATGCTATATATTCATTGTGCACATTATTGCATTCTACATTCGACATGCTTAAGAAGCAAAACATGTATTTAGAAAAACTACTTTAAACTATTCTTGCACTAAGAATCTAGTATTTTTTAATAGTTTTAAAAAAGTATTGCAAATGCTCTTTAAGTGCTCTGTGCCATGAAGAGTGAAGAAGAATTTTAACCTTGAAATTAAAACACATGTTTGTGATTCTTGTGAATAAGATAATACCGACATAGTAAAATTTTATAGACACATGTTTGTTATTTAATACGAGGTAAATCAGTGTGAGTGTTATAATATCATTGTAATTACAATAGATTTAAAAAAAAAATACATCAAAGCATACAATGTAGGTGCAAATGTAAATGATAAGTTATTAAGACAACATACCGGATGTTATACTCTTCTATTTAACTATATAGTATCCGTGTGAGTACTAAGTTATATAGAATTCTTTGAAATACTCAGACATGGTTCAATATTAGAATTGAAGTGACAATTCTTATCTACTGAAGCAGAACATAGAAACAAAGAATGATAAATAGTGTGAAATGAAAAATAATAAATATATACATTTTTCTTTATTGAAAGCACCTAAGTTTTTGTAAGTTTTAGATGTAGGTAGAGTTTTGCGCATTCAATCGTATTACTTTTGCTCTACGTATTAGTATAATTTTTTAATTGTCTATATAATGTTCTCAGATCAATGGATCGTAGTTGGATATATGGTCTTCGGAACACCTCTGAATTTTTCACAGGTGTTAATGGATTTATAAAACATGCTCTTACACACCAAAAACAACAAGGCCAAGAAGGGATTTTATGTCCATGTTCGAGGTGTCGTAATTTTAAAAAAGAAAATGATGTCAATGTTGTTCTTAAACACTTGCTTCAAAGAGGGTTTAGAGAAAATTATAGAATATGGTCTTTGCATGGTGAAACTTGTGTGGATGATGAAGCTCTTGCACAACCTACTTCTAGTAATTTAAAGCGCAAAGCGTCCGACATTGCCAATGTCGTATCAAATGATCAAAATGACACTACTAATGATGACGATGACTTCAATGTTGATCTAATTGATGATCTTTTGAAAGATGTGCATGAAAGTTTTGAGCATCAACCAAAATCATACGAAAGTATGGTTGATGCCGCCAGAATACCTTTGTATTCTACTTCAAGCTTCACGAAGTTGTCTGCGGCGTTAAAGTTGTTCCATTTGAAATCTAAATACGGATGGACTAATGTGAGTTTCACGGAGTTGTTGACATTACTTCAAGAGATGTTGCCCGAGGGGAATACACTTCCCGATACAACATATAAGGCTAGAAGGCTATTGTGTCCTATGGGAACCGAGTGGAAGAAAATTCATGCATGTCCCAACGATTGTATTCTATATCGAAATGAGCATGAAAACTATGATGAATGTCCAAGGTGTCACCTTTCACGTTATAAAAGGAAAAGGAGTACAAATGCTGCTCATGAAGAAGCTGATTCCAAAATTCCTTCCAAAGTTCTGTGGTATCTTCCAATTATTCCTAGATTCAAAAGGTTATTCATGAATGAAAAGGATTCCAAACATCTAGTTTGGCATGCTCAGGGTAGGAAGAAGGATGAGTATTTGCGTCATGTATCTGATTCACCTCAATGGAGACAAATTGACCTGAAATATCCCGAATTCGGTAGAGAGGACAGAAATTTGAGACTTGGTCTGTGCACAGATGGTATGAACCCATATGGCAGGCTTAGCAGTCAGCACAGCACCTGGCCAGTTTTACTGGTTATCTATAATTTGCCATCGTGGTTGTGCATGAAACACAAGTACATCATGTTATCTTTGCTTATCTCGGGACCTCAACAACCGGGTAATGACATTGATGTGTACCTTGCACCGCTTATTGACGATTTGAAAGTTTTGTGGACTGAAGGTGTTAAAACATATGACATGCACACTAAATCTTATTTCCAAATGCATGCTATGTTGTATTGCACCATCAATGATTTTCCAGCGTACGACAATCTTTCAGGTTACACGGTTAAAGGTGCAAAAGCATGTCCGATATGTGAAGATAACACTTGCGATTTGCGCTTACCTCATTGCAAAAAGAATGTTTATATGAGTCATCGCAGGTTTCTTCCGCGCACTCATCGTTATCGTGCATTGAAGAAGGCATTTAATGGAAAAACTGAGCACGAAGTGCCTCGTCCTCCATTAAGTGGCCATGATGTGTATGATAGGGTGAAAGATTTAGAGACAGTCTTTGGAAAGCCTTATAAGCGTAACAAACAGAGCCTTTGGAAGAAGAAATACATCTTCTATGAGCTTCCTTATTGGAAAGACTTGTCTGTAAGACATTGTCTTGATCTCATGCACATTGAAAAGAATGCGTGTGATAGCATTATCTCGACCATTTTGAACATTCCTGGTAAGTCAAAAGATAACATAAATATCTGAAAAGACATGGTTGAACATCTCAACATTAGAAAAGAGTTGGCACCACAACCACGACTTAATGGTTTCTATCTTCCACCAGGCAGCTACACATTATCAAAACTGATGTATTATATGTACCACCTAACACTGTATATTTAATATGCTAGCTAACACTTTATATTTTATATGCAACCTAACAATTTATATTTAATATGCTAGCTAACACTTTATATTTAATTCATTATGTAGCATGACTATGTTCTAGAAGATAACATGGTTAAACCATTAAGATTGGAGAAATCGGTTAAGATCAGCTTTCGTCACTAAGACACGACCGATTGGAAAGGATTGTGACGATCCTTTGGAGAAGTACAAAGACCAACTCACAAAAGAAGTGTGGGAAGATTTTGTGGCTAAGAGTACGACTCCAGAGTTTATGGTATGATTATTAATATTAAAATGATACTACGCTTATTAGCATTTTAGTGGTTAAGTCATTAAATTTTTATAAAGAAATAATGTTGAACCAAAATATTGAGCAGGCTTTGCGTGAGAAGAATAGACAAACAGCGCTTAAGAACATTTTTCCTCACCATATGGGTCGTTCAGGATATGTGCTTTCCATGGCGAAATGAAAAGAGCAAGGCTTACTAGACTGGTTTCTTCCGACATCGGAGGTAGATTCAACGAAATCTAGCACAACCACAACTAAAGAAATTCCAAGACATGTGAGTTGGTTTTGTGCTAGGTCGGGATTGACATCTGATGGACATTTAGCTTTTCCTAGTAATATTGAAGGCATGTTAGAGAAAAAAGGAAATTAGTAAGTTAAACGCCTCTTATATCTTTTATAAATTCGTTTAAATTAAAGCTAATGCTCCTTTAAATAAACCATATAATAGGACAAAATTCAAGATGACATAGCTGCAGGGACATGGAAGCCAAGTGGAAGACATGATATTTTGAGTGAGGTTGTAGGGAAACTTGACAATCCTGGCCGTGCACTTGGCGTTGGTGGTGGTGTGGGTTATACCCGAGTGTTTGAAGCGGAGCGTAGAGGTGGACGGCGCGAGACTGCGAGAGAGTGGGCAATTTGAGTGAGGATGATTTGAAAAAGTTGCAAGAGAGATGGTTGAAGGATATGCATCACTACTTTGTTCCTAGAGGTGAACAACCTGACATGGGATCAACACGAACTTTTGAGTCAAGCCAAGTAGAGATAATGAACTCCACAGCTGATATTCCACATAAATCTTTCATTGTGAGTAAGAATAGAATTAATTTATATGATATTAAGTGTTTTATTAAATGTAAATCTTTAATTGCATATGAAAATGCATGCAGGATGGTGCATCTTGTAGGCTGGCTGTTGAGTCACATACTGTTAATGGTGATATGAGCTTGGATTATGTGGCCGTAGCTGTAGCTTACGACACACCAGTTGGTGCTTTGATCCATAACGTACTGATGTCAGATAAAACAATTAAAGTGAATATATCAATGTCATGTCCAGGTTTTGATCATCAGTGTCCTTTGTTGTTTCCAAATGAATTAGCTGATATGTATGTTGTAGCGGATGTTGTGGGTTCCTTTGTTCAATGGCCAGCTAGGTTGGTGATTTTTGAGGGGGAGGTAACTGAATAGTACAACCCTAAGTGTAATTTATGTATACATTTATATATTTGTATCGTGATTGTTGAAATTTTTTAGGAACCACAATTTCAACATAAAAAGAAAGAGATAAAGAAGAAGCAAACAACATTTGTTGAGAGAGATCCTCCAAAAGTAACGGTTGCACCTTCCATATGCCCATTGGTCAGTGAGAGCATACTTGATACTCTTACAGATGATGTTTTGGAGTTACGTGACGCATTGCAGTAGTTTGAACTTGAAGATTGTAAGTTCTCAGTCCATCTTCCTATAGATGTGTTCGGTTTCCAGGAAAATCATCCATTTGGGGCTCACTTTCTTGAGGGGGACTCACTTGAGATCTCTATCATTCAGACTTTCATGGTGTAAGTATTAAATATACATTACTTTTGAATCAAGTAAATATTTTTTTTAGTTGCTTTAAGTGTGATAGTATTTATTTATTTATTTATTTATTTATTTATTTATTTATTTATTTATTTATTTATTTATTTATTTATTTATTTATTTATTTATTTATTTATTTATTTATTTATTTATTTATTTATTTATTTATTTATTTATTTATTTATTTATTTATTTATTTATTTATTTATTTATTTATTTATTTATTTATTTATTTATTTATTTATTTATTTATTTATTTATTTATTTATTTATTTATTTATTTATTTATTTATTTATTTATTTATTTATTTATTTATTTATTTATTTATGTGCAGTTGTTTAAGTGAAAAGTTAGTTGGGCTTGGCCGTGACGACATTGGTTTTTTATGCCCTCATCTGTGCTCTCTTGAACATTATAAATTGAACAAAAAGGGCACAATGACTTACTTGAAACATGCTTTGATAGAGTTCTTTGAAAAGTCATTCATTTTCCTGCCATACCATGAAGGGTAAAACGTATACAATATATCTCCATTAAAATTCTTGTGATATGTTATTTATTTATTGTGTTATTTTATTCAATATAGGTATCATTGGATTCTGCTTGTCATTTGCCCCAGGGTCGATAAGGGATATATTTTTGATTCCTTGTCGAGTTCTCCTAGCATTAGCATTCAAAGAGATTTAACAACGTTAGTATTATATAATTTTTTGAATAAATTCAATTTAATAATTATATGTAACATGTATATTCAATGAGATTTAACATGTGTATATATGTAAGAAAATGTTTGTTTGAATTTGTAGAATGTATAGAGTGACATCTGCACAAAAAGGTCGTGGTAAGCCAATTAAATGACATAGTGTGAAGGTATGTTCTATTCTTTCTATCATACAATTAATCTTAGGAAAGTGATCTTGAAATATAATTTTGATTCTTATACATTTATGAATTATACAGGTTGCACAACAAATCGGAAGTACTGAATGTAATTATTATGCCATGAGGTTCATGTGGGAAATATTATCATACTCTCAGAATCATGATATTGGACTGGTATGAATAAATTGTGAGTTTGCATAGTTATTTATTACATATATTTGTTATTAAGTTTGAATATATTTGTGATCATTTCAATAAATATTTCAGGTATGGCATTCAAGAAGTGAACCATATACATTAGGAGAGTTCAATGAAATCAGAAATGTACGGTCAAGATACTTTCTTGATATAGTATTGCAAACTTGAGGAAAAACTACGTAGCAAAAAAATTTGCACATTGTATTAATGTATGCATTTTGATTGGATGTTTAACTAAATAAGTACTTGATTCTGCATTATGCACTTGATACATGATGATATGGTATTATTTTTGTTGGATACATTTGATTGTATTATAAACCGGAAAATGAAGCTGAATTTTAATATTAATGCGTTATATATTAAATATAATTTCAGAGGCGCTTTAACCATTAAATGCATCTAAAAATATCCGTTAATTTCAAATTTAGAGCCGTTATTTGCAACCCAAAAAACCGTTTAGAGGCGCTTTCAGCAAAGAAGCGCCGCACGTGTCACCAGGATTTTTAAATATGGAGGCGTTTTTTTGCAAGATAGCGCCGCACGCGTCCCTGGAATTTTTGAATTTAGAGGCGCTTTTTTGTTAATGGAGCGCCGCACGCCTCAGCAAAAAAAATAAAATAAAAAAATGTTGGAGGCGCTTTCTTACAGTGAAGCGCCTCTAAAAAAAACTTTGCGCCACTATTCGTTAGAGGTGCCATAAAGCGCCGCACGTGCCAAAAAATAAGCGCCTCTATACGACGTTTTTGCATCAGTGATTGTGCCTAATCGTCTTTTCTTTAATTTTACTTGAATATTTTACAATCTAATTTTTTCATTTTCATACAACTACTACTGTGTATATAATTAAGGAAAAAATGAAATAAAATAATTTCAACTACTGTCGGTCCGTCGTTAAGAATCCCAACTATCGATTATTCATGCGTGGTCACAACTATAAGAACCATTTTCCAAAAATTTCTCTAACCGGTTACAACCTTATATTAAGGAAAATAATACAAAATCATAAATTCATAACACAACTGAAAAAACAAATTGGAAAAAAAAAATAAATTTTTGCGAAAATGAATAAAAAAATGACTAAAAATGTTTTATTTAACTATGGTACATATGTATAATTTTTTTAGTTGCCTATACATGATTAAAATATTTAGTTTCAAAATTTAAGAAAAAAAACTCTGTTCCAAATATTAAGAGTTGATAGTTAGGATTAATAAAAAAAAGGTCTACTATAATTGGGGTTATTTAAAACTTACACATAGTTCGAATTTAAAATTGACATGCTATATCAGGTTGTAACATATATGTTAGGAACTGTTTTTGGAAAATGGCCCTATAGTTGGGACCACCCGGGAATAATCAATAGTTGAGATTATTATCGGCATGCCGGTAATAGTTGGGGTTAATATTTTCAATTTTTCCTATAATTAATTAGTAAAAGTAGCAACGCATACACTTTAAATCTTTTTTATTTGATAAAGTTAAAAATTATGTACTATCACAAAACATAACTTTAATTAAGTCATTTCTCAATTCTAGATATGTCCCGTGCATCGCACAGGTACTTCATCTAGTATTTATAATAGAAGAGTTTCCAAAATACAGATTGTAAGGTGTTAGAGATTGTATAACAAAACCTTATCCGTGGATCAAAAATATTGTTGAAATTTTTGGTCCGTTTCTGAGGAGCCGCGAGTTTCCGTACAGTAGAGGTTAAGTTTTATATCTATAAACACAAGTTATCTCCCTTGTAATCCCTTGATCCAAAAATATTAAGAACATTATTGGCTTGATAGTGCCCCCAGGCGTAGACATTCGTGGCGAACTGGGTTATCAAATTTCGTGTGTTCTTTATTGTTCTTCGTGTTGCATAAATTAGTTTTTAACACAAATTATTTCTAAATATATATTAGGTAGATTCCTAAATATATACTTTCTCCGTTCTTTTGTAATTGCAACGGTCCACTTTTCACGCTTGCCAACGCACAAGTTTGACTGTTAATATCTTTCATTCCTTATTAGTAAAAAAATTAAAAAAATCAGATTTTGAAAATTAATTATGAAAGGAATTTAAAAATTTAATTCATAATACATTAATAAATAAAATATAGTCAAAGTAGAGTGTGAATAGTGCAAAAAGTCCTACGTTGCAATTAAAAGAGAACGGAGGTAGTATTAGACAAATTCTTAAATATATTGTCACATACCATATGTGGTAATATTTTGGTGGTTACAATTCATTCATACTTTATCAAAATAAAGCATACAATTTTCATAAAAGTTGTGCCACATCGGCCCTTTTGTCCCGAACATAGTAGGACGGAGGTAGTAGTTATTGTTTATAAAGAAAATTACATAAAATGTGTCTAAGTTTAGAAAATTGGTTTAGTCCAGTAAAATTGCCAAAAACGAAAAAAAAAATCGATTATCTGTAATACGAAGCTACGAAGTACGTACGTGTTTTCAAACAAATCAAAAACACGAAGAACGTATGTAACAAATATGAGCTGGGCCGACTGTTTTTTAGATTGTAGAGAGTATTTCTTTTTTCTTTTTCTTTTTTTGAAATAGTGTACATCCCTTATAATGTCTTCCGTAGTGAGAGTGGGTACGTACAAAACCAAAACCGTTCCTCTATAAAAAGCCCTACCCTTAGCATTCTTTTGAGAACCATTCTAATATACTTAACTAGCTAAAGATCAAAGATATATAATGGGTTCTCTTTTGAGTGATTTTTTTGCTCTTCATGAAGAACAAATGGGCTTAGAGAGAAAATGGAGTTACCAAGGAAATATGCTACGGGATCTCGCACCCATACAGTCATGGTCGGAGCAGGAAACAGCGGATAAAGTAAAAACAAAAATGGCAAGGCTTGACGAGGAGATAATGCAGGTGAAAGAAAGGAATGCTGCTATTGGAGAAGAGTTGACGGGCCTGAGTGAACTAGTCCTGAACTCCGTCAATGATTGCAAGGAAGCGGTTGTCTTTGTGAAGGAGTTTGCATTTGAGGGAGCTGTGGTTGTGAGCAATGGTGTGGAGGATGAAGAGAGGGAGAAAATCATGGAGATTGCTCAAGAGAAAGGCATCAAACTGGGTAAATCATGAATAATGTAAGTTTTGGCTAGGGTGTGTTTGAATTGAGCGATGCTCTAATAATAATAATAAATAATCAACATGACATGATGAATGTTTCTTGTGATGTGATGTTGTCGGTGTTAGTGACGTTAATTAATTGAGTAGCTAGGTAATTAAGACGTTTTCATGTGTGTGTTGTAGGCGTTAGGTACTCCTATTTCCCTTAACATACGTCACACTAACGCGTACAACACACATTAAAGCATCTTAATTACCTAGCTACTCCCTTAATTAACGTCACTAACACCTACAACATCACATCACAGGAAACATTCATCATGTCTTGTTGATTATTCATTATTATTAGAACATCACTCAATTAAAACACACCTTAGCCAAAACCTGCATTATTCATGATTCACCCCAGTTTGATGCCTTTCTCTTAAGCAATCTCCATGATTTTCTCCCTCTCTTCGTCCTCCACACTATTGCTCACAACCACAGCTCCCTCAAATGCAAACTCCTTCATAAAGACAGCCGCTCTCTTGCAATCGGAGTTCAGGACTAGTTCACTCAGGCCCGTCATCTCTTCTCCAATAGCAGTCTTCCTTTCTTTCACCTGCATTATCTCCCCGTCAAGCCTTGCCATTTTTGCTTTCACTTCGTCTGCCATTTTCTGCTCCGACCATGACCGTATGGGTGCAAGATCCCATTACATATTTCCTTGGTAACCCCATTTTCTCTCTAAGCCCATTTGTTCTTCATGAAGAGCAAAAAAATCACTCAAAAGAGAACCCATTATATATCTTTGATCTTTAGCTAGTTAAGTATATTAGAATGGTTCACAAAAGAATGCTAAGGGTAGGGCTTTTTATAGAGAAACAGCTTTGACTTTGTACGTACCCACTCTCACTATGGAAGACATTATAAGGGATGCACACTATTTCAAAAAAGAAAAAGAAAAAAGAAATACTCTACAATCTAAAAAAACAGTTAGCCCAACTCATATTCGTTACATACGTCCTTCATTTTTTTTTTTGGTTTGAAAACACATACGTACTTCGTAGCTTCGTATTACAGATAATCGATTTTTTTTTTCGTTTTTGGCAATTTTACTGGACTAAACCAATTTTCTAAACTTAGACATATTTTATGCAATTTTCTTTATAAACAATAACTACTACCTCCGTCCCACTATGTTCGGGACAAAGGGGCCGGTGTGGCACAACTTTTATTAAAAATAAAAATTGTGTGCTTCATATTGAATTGATAAAGTGTGAATACAGTATAAATGAATTGTAACCACCCAAATATTACCACAGATGGTATGAGACAATATATTTAAGAATATGCCTAATATATATTTAGGAATCTACCAAATATATATTTGAGAATAGTTTGTGTTAAGAACTAATTTACGCAACACGAAAAACAATAAAGAACACACAAAATTTGATAACCCAGTTCGTCACGAATGCCTACGTCTGGGGGCGCTACCAAGCCAAGAATGTTCTTAATATTTTCGGATCAAGGGATTACAAGGAAGAAAACTTGTGTTTATAAATATAAAACTTAACCCCTACTATACGGAAACTCGCGGCTCCCCAGAAACGGACCAAAATTTTCAGCAATCTGTATTTTGGATCGACGGATAAGAAGTTTTTATACAATATCTAACACCTTACAATCTGTATTTTGGAAAGTCTTGTATTATAAATACTAAACGAAGTACCCGTGCAATGCACGAGACATATCTAGAATTGAGAAATGACTTAATTAAAGTTATGTTTTGTGATAGTACATAATTTTTAACTTTATCAAATAAAAAAGATTTAAAGTGTATGTGTTGCTACTTTTACTAATTAATTATAGGAAAAATTGAAAATATTAACCCTAACTATTACCGGCATGCCGATAATAATCTCAACTATCGATTATTCTCAGGTGGTCCCAACTATAGGGCCATTTTCCAAAAACAGTTCCTAACATATATGTTACAACATGATATAGCATGTCAATTTTAAATTCGAACTATGTGTAAGTTTTAAATAATCCCAATTATAGTCGACCTTTTTTTATTAATCCTAACTATCAACTCTTAATATTTGGAACATAGAGTTTTTTTCTTAAATTTCCAAACTAAATATTTTAATCATGTATAGACAACTAAAAAATTATACATATGTACCAAAGTTAAATAAAATATTTTTAGTCATTTTTTGATTCATTTGCGCAAAAATTTATTTTTTTCCTTTTTTCCAATTTGTTTTTTCAGTTGTGTTATCGATTTTGTATTATTTTCCTTAATATAAGGTTGTAACCGGTTAGAGAAATTTTTGGAAAATGGTTCTTATAGTTGGGATCACGCATGAATAATCGATAATTGGGACATACGGGCTTGGTAACGAGTAGAAAATTGTGAGTGAAGCCGTGAAGGTGGGACATCATTTTTCCGGTATCTGATGGAGCCCATCTGTACTCTTCCTGCAAAAAAATTAGATTTAATTAGTATAAAACAACTAACTGCAGCACTAAAAAACTATTGCAATTACCGAGAAGCGTGAAGTGTATTTCTCGCGTTTTGTAGGATCCAAATTCCCATAGTTAGATGGCCAACCAGTGAACAAATCTTTAGCAATAGTCTCTAACGACTTTTTCACACTTTCATTCACTTTCAATCTATAACATAAGTGAAATAAAATTAATGAGGAAAAATAAATTGAGAAGTGCTAGATAAAGAGAAAAACGTGAAAATGGTTTTTATACACATGATAAAAGGAAATGTTTGCACATAAAAACTTACTGCCCAATTGTGATTAGAAGGCGTTGGTCCGGTTGGATAGAGCGAGGTTGAGTAAATGACACTATATCAGGTGTAACGTTGGGCTGTTGCCCATCAGAATTTTACCCAAATGATTGAATTCCATCAAGCGTAAGGTTGTTTGGTGAGCCACTGCCATTCGACCGAACTGTATGATCCCCCGAAGTAAAACTCCTACCAGAATCCCTACTAACAGTATTGGGCCGACGACCACTGGTTTTAGCCCCTCCACGAATGGCACGATTGGTAGCACGTGTAATAGAAGGCATATATGTATCACAGGTGAGTGGTTGTGAAGACATATCTACTGCCATTAACAAAAAAAAAAAGACAACATTAAAGAATAATAATAAGGTGTAAATATCTAGGATACTAGAATGATTGTACCCTGTTGTTTCTTTTATTTATATCTTTATTTAATTAATCTTGTAATTTAGGTTGTGTTTCATAATTTGGAGGAAGTCGTTTTAGAGTAGAATAATGCAGTATCCAGAGCATCACACCTATGGAAAATTAAGCACAATATGGAGACAGAATTACGTGGTCAAACATTCTTCACATATAGCACACAAGATTCACATGTAAAAGAAAAATATAGAGACTTACTTGCAGTCAGTTCCACCCCACACATCATTATCATTCTTCAATATCAATTTTTCAACGTAATGATAATAAGCGGATCAAAACGAGCTAAGTTAACTAAATGATGAAATTTACATAACAACAGAATGAATAAAATACCAAGGCCAGGATGCATTTGGAGAGACCATAAATTAAGCTTCCAGCTGTGAAGGGATAATATATGGCCGTGAAGCAGAATCACCTAGCTGCAGGGGCGTAGCCAGGATGGCTGTTCACCCTGGGCCGACTATACACTAAAATTCTAAAAAACATTATATAAAAATTTTAAAAGCGACAATAGTCTGAACATAATGATTAATCCATTAAAATTCATAGTAATATGTTTAAACAATACATAAAATGTTTGAAACTAAAACGTTAACTTGAAAACGACGTATTCTATCTTTGTAAAGTCGGTCTTTGTAAAAATTCAATTTCGGTTGATACGGAGTATCTTCGAGAGATAAGCAGAACCCATTCCTCTATAGATCCCGCCAAACGTTGTCAAGCGGAATTGACATATTGAAATTTCAAGCATCGATGGTAAAAAAATATTCCATACGTTTACCCAGGGTAAACTGTGAATACGTTATTTAGTGGTATGTGTAGCTTTGCTCGTAGTTCAAATTCATAGCTAAATATAAGCAACCCTTTCTTCTAAATCCCTTTAAAAGCAAATTAATGCCGCTATTTGATGTTGGCAAACTGTTATGTACTCTTCACTGTAAAAATATCAATATTTGTACATCACGTTTAGTTGAATAAAAAGGTTATGTAAGTAATAAAGAGAACAAAGAAGAGGCATGTTATTACAAGATTAATTTCACAGAGCATATAAGAACAAGCCAGAATCCTAAATCTAGAAATAAATTTGAAATCTCGTACCTGTTCACTTCCGAGATTGGTGAGCCGGCGGTATGTTGTAGTTGGTATGTGCGAAGCGTTGCTGCTTGTTCCAATTGAAGAAAAACGGAGACAGATCGTTTCGTATAGGTGATGGAAATTGTGAGGAAGAAACGCCCAAATGAGGCAAAATATATGCTACGGCCGGCATTTTAATAATTAGTTTGGGTTGAAAGGGCAATAGTAATTATTTCTTCCACCTTCATGCTCGATCTTTCTTTCGTTCGTTTTACTTCGTTCCTTTTACTCTCACTCCGTACCTTTTTACTTTTGTCCGTTTCTTATTCTTTTTACGTTACTTTTTCTGCTTTCTTTTCTGTTCTTCTGCTTTTTTTTTTCTTTTCTTCTTTTCGTTGTTTTTACTTGTTGTTTCATTCATTCTTTTAATTTCTTTGTTTCCTTAACATTGTTTTACTTTAATTCTTATTCAATAATTATGAAAATGAATTACATAAAATATTATTTAATATTTGAGTTCTTTTTCTTTTCCAATCAACCTTTTAACATAAGTTTTTTAATGCATGAGTAAATATTATAAAAAGAACACGATTATTTTTGTAATTCAAGAACAAACGACTATAAATTATTTGTAATATAAAATTGTTATATTTCTCATTGTTATATATATTGATATTTTAGTAAATTGTTATTATTAAATCTATTAGATGTACATATTATAGAAAGAACTTTATATTATACTCGAATGAATATAATGATAAAAAGAAATGAGCACACACAATGGATTTTTGAGAACGTTAGAGAATTCAAATGAGTTTTTGAAATTTATATGCTCACTTTGCAAATTGCGTATACTCATCTGGTGCTAATTTTTGCAAATGCATATTATGAAATGTCATACTGTAGTATTACATTACATTCGAATAAGAGTGTATTATAGGCGCGAGATCAGAGATCATGATTCATAATACTCCATTGCATTTTTCTAATACTCAATAGAAGACGTTTGATCCTCAATAAAAATGTTTTTATACTCAACTAAGAAAGTTTACGATTTTATATCGATGCTCATTTTATAAGTTACATATACTTATTTGGTACTAATATTATGTTCATTTTTAAAATGTCATATCAATGCATATTTCAAAAGTATCATATTATATTAGATTCACATATTGATGTTCATAGATTTGATTATATATAATTTAGTGAGTTTTTTAAAAGGAAAAAATAAGAAAATGAAAGTAAATTAGAAAATATGAAACGGAGACTACGATTCTCAATATTAGACTTTTAATACTCAACAAAATAGGTCTGGTGCTCATTAGAAGTGCATTAATACTCAACAAAATAGGTGTGATGATCATTAGTAAATTTGATACAAGAAGCACAAACCATGTTATTCAATTACATATTTCTAATACTCAATAGAAGATGTTTGATGCTCAATAAAAATATCTTGATGTTCAACCAAAAAACTTATGATTTTCATATCAATGCTCATTTTGTAATTTATGTATGTTCCTTTCCATCAGCTAAAAAAAAGAAATGTGTATCAAAAACTGCGATTTTCAGTGAAATTCGACTCTTAATGCTCAGTAGAATATGTCTGATGCTCATTAAAAATGTGTTAATGCTCATCTAACGAAAACCGAGATTTTTACTCAAATTACGAAAATGTCGCCGTTTTTAGTTGTGATATCAGATTTCTTGTAATATCCCAGTGCTCATTATTAGACGCTGAATACTTATTAAAACTGGACCGTTGCTCATGAACAGCACACTAATGCTCATTTATCAGAAATCACGATTTTCGCATTAATTACAAAAATGCCACTGAATTATTTTGCTATTTTTCCCTTGGACTTGTTACTGGGCCGGCTGTACGGTGCTCACCGTACAGCCGGATGTACGTACTCCCCAAATGAAACTTGTGGTCAGTACATAGGTTTTCTGAGTTCAGATAAGATTTTAATTTTTTAAATTGTCAATAAGCCGCTTAAAATTTCATCTCCGCCCGAAGAGCCCAAATATAAGGCGGCAATTGTCAAACGCAGCGCCAAAAACCTAAAAAAAAAGGAATTTTATCAATTCAGGACCCGAAAGTTAAACGAATTATCAATCCGGGACCTGAAAGATGAAATGCATCGATATAGGACCCGAATGATGAAAAACTATCAATTTAGGACCTGAATGATTGAAAACTATCAATCTAGGACCTAAGTTGTCATAAATTTTGTAATTTTTTTATTTTGAAAATTTTAAATATTATTTAGTTTTATTAAACTAATAAACTTTTGTGAAAAAAAGTTCTTAACAAATTAGTAATGGAATTAATAAAAAATTAAACAAATCAAAACCTATGAAATGTTAGGTCCTAAGATGATAATTTTCCATCATTCAGGTCCTGTATCGATACTCTGTATTGTAATACAGAGTATATGATTTCCAAATTGTAATTAGATTAAATAACCCATTGCACAACTTTCTCACAAATACGTGCAGTGGTACATTTTGCCAAAAAAGAAAACAAATACGTGGTACATTATTCATTATAATAATTGCATGGACTTTTCATTCTTCTGTTAAAATACATTGAAATTTCAGGAAATAGCTCTTGGAAACCATATCAAGAAAATGGTAAAGTATTAATGTAGGATTTTTGGTGGAATTAGAAATGGTAAATCCCGTCATTCCATTGAAAATAGCATTGTGAACAGAATATTTAATATTTCGTGCATACTTCCCCCCTTCTTTTAAAACTTTTTCATCTTTCTTAAGGTTGTTCTATAAATTTTGTCACATTTCACTTTAGTCAATTAATTTGTACTCCGTAGTTTTTTTATTTCTAACTTTTTTACACAAATTCCATTCACACAGTTTTCAATTTACTATTATCTGTGCTCATAAACTTAGCAAATAATTAGAGGACGAAGGGAGTACCTATTTATTATTTTTAAAATTGAATTATTTATCTTGAGTTGCTATCAATTTTTATTCACAATTGTTTGAGGGTTTGTGCACTTTTTTCCTTTTTTGGTACTCTTTTAAGTATTCCTTAGTGTATATGGTTTTATGGCATTGACATTTGTACTAAGAGTTGGTTTCTTTTTGTTGTGTAGTTTTTTAATTGACTTATCATGTTTACTTTTTAGACGAAATGTTTATCCATGCATCACACAGGTGGAATACTAGTATACTATAGTATGAGGAGAATTCTGCTACAGGCAGATATTGTGGAAACACAACTTACACTGCATTGGCATGATCTCTAACTATCACCCAATATGTATAATATCACTTTTCAAATTACTACTTCGCAGTGTTTGAGTGGCTTCTTTGAGCTTACACTCAATGCCTGAGATTTTAGTGCACAACTTGTTTATAAATATAATTTGTGCTTCCATTACCTTTTATCCTTACAATAGGATTAAATTTCTAATGTGTATGACTCTATCAAAGTATTACTTGGGATATTGTCCGCTTTGATACTTCAAGACCTCACGGCTCTAAAACCCGCCCACAAGTAAATACACATTATCTCATGTATAAGCAATGTGGGACTTCGTTCATATTCACAACACACCTACTTTTACATCAAATTTATGCTCTTAGTGACTTCTGGCACTTTGTTATAATTTCATAATTTCATTTCTAAAATTTTATTTGGTTTCTCCCTCTCTCGAGTAGAATAAACGGAACTAATCAGTATACACAATTGCATATATGAATTGTGATTTACATAATTGAATTGATATAATAATCACTAGGTATCTTTTTTTTTGAAAGGAAACTGGTATATATTAATTCAAACTATCATTCTCCAAATGGAGTACGATGCATTGAGGAGGAAAATTAAAAGTATAATATGAATCCGGATGTGATAGGGCAGCCCTTGCAAGGGAATGAGCTACCGTATTCGCGGATCTTCGACAATGGGTGACTTCTAAACTAGCTTCATTACGAAGATTGTGTCTGATATCATCAAGAATTGTATCAAAATAGGAATCCCCTTCTCTGTCCATGATACCTGAGGTGACCATCATAGAGTCAGTTTCCAACTTCACTCTCTGCCATCTTTGTTCTTTAACCCACCCGATTACTTCCCGAACACCTATGGCTTCCGTTATTGCGGCCGTCCAGCCTGCTTGGACGGTTCGGCTGCCTCCTGCCACGAAATCACCCTGGGCATCCCTAGCAATCCACGCCCATGCACGTCTTCCGCTTCCGGCCTCCATAGCTGCATCCACATTTACTTTAATACAGTCCTCCGGAGGTTTTCTCCATCGTGTTATTTCTTGATTCCCCAGCTTGTTGCTTGGTCTGCGTGCGTTGAGCCTCGATCCAATTTCCCAGCATGCTCTTCCCCTCCTCCACAACCTGCCGCCATCCTAGAATTTTATGTTTCCATACTTTTGTATTGCGAGCTTTCCACAAACTCCAGAGGGTGACGACAAAGAGGTTGAGATTATCCTGTTGCATATTATCAAAGAAATTCCTCACCCAGTTCTCGAAGGTGTCTCCCGTTCTAATAAACTTTGGACCGAGATGGCGCCACACCCCTCTGGCCACATGACAGCCGCAGAATAGGTGCAGCTCCGTCAGTCTCTTGCGCACAGAAATTGCACAGACCATCCACTTCCACCCATCTTCTGAGGAGATTAACTGAGGTCGGAAGGATACCAGACATCACCTGCCAGAAGAAACATTTAATTTTTGGAGGGATATTTAAATTCCACACCTTGGTCCATCCTGTCCATCCTGCCACCTGATACTCTCCTTTAAGTTTTCTGTATCCGCTCTTCACAGTGTAGATGCCTCGCGGATCTGCATTCCACCATATCCCGTCCGTAACCCGGCTCGTACTCAGAGGAATGCTTAATATATTTTCTCGCTCTTCAGCCGAGAACAAAGCAGTAATTCTGTCCACATTCCAGCTATCTCCCCTCTCGTTAAGCAACGCAGCCACTTTCATATCCGTAATTCCTGCTGGCGGTGGGGTGTGAATCATACCATCATTCATTCCCGGTAGCCACCTTTCTTTCCAAACTGAGATCGATTGGCCATTACCCACCTTACGCCGCAATCCTCCCTCCATTAGGCCTTGGGTCTGAATGATGCTACTCCAAATAAACGAGGGGTTGCCCCCCATTTTTGCCTGCAAAAAAGGACAATTCGGATAATATCATGCCTTATAAATTCGGCCAACTAAGGACTCAGGTTGTTTGATCAGGCGCCATGCTTGTTTTCCTAGCATTGCAATATTGAAGTCTCGTAATGAACAAAAACCCAAGTCCTCCCTTCTGTTTGGGATAGCACATGGCTTGCCAGGACTTCCATCGGATGCCTCTTCTAGTGGAGTCGGAACCCTTCAACCAATAGCCATTCATAATAGTTTCAATTTGCGCACACAGTTCCTTGGGTAGGAGAAAGACGTTCATTGCATAGGATGACATCGCCTGAATGACTGTCTTGAGCATAATCTCCCTGCCTGCTTTGGATAGGAATTTATTCTTCCAGTTTCCAATCCTGTTGATGATGCGCTCCTTCAAATAATTTAGAATTTCTGTCTTCTTCCTGCCCACCATAGCCGAGAGCCCCAAATAATGTGGCTTGTTATCTTCCGTATTAACCTGCAAAAAATTGCAAACAAAACCCTTCATGTCCTCGCTAATGTTTGGGCTAAACATTAGCGCCGACTTTTGATAGTTCACTTGCTGGCCAGAATCCTCCTCATAGTGCCGGAGAATACTTTTGATTGTTTGACATTCTCCCTCTCGAGCCCTGAAAAATAAATAGCTATCATCTGCAAAGAAAAGGTGTGAGACTCGCGGAGCTCGTCTGGCCACTGCTATGCCCAACACATTACCCATACTCTCCTGCCTACGAATATAATCAGTGCACTCAACCCCTCCGCTATCAAGATGAATAGATATGGGGATAGCGGGTCCCCTTGTCTAAGCCCTCTAGACGGGGTTATGGGTCCTATCATTTCACCGTCAAAAGGAAAAAAATATTCCACAGAAGAACAACATGCCATAATTAATTGGATCCATTTTGGATCAAAATTCATACCCTGCATGATACGTTTCAGATAGCTCCATTCGACACGATCGTACGCCTTGCTCATATCGAGCTTTAGCGCCACCATGCCCTCCTTGCCATGTCTCTTTTGCTTCAGATAGTGAATAGTTTCAAAAGCTATCATCATACATTATCCACAATCGAGCGCCCCGGAATGAAGGCACTTTGATTAGCCGAGACCAGGTCATTAAGAAGACCTTTTAGCCTCTTAGCTAGCACTTTAGAATCACTAGGTATCTATATATCGTATGTATATTTTTATTATATTGTGATATTTGACTACTCTTCAGGTGCATTTGAACTTTACTTCTCGTGCCAATCTGGTTCTAAAAACATAATGTGAGCTCAAGTAGTTCAAAAATGTCAATGATCGATATGTAGTAATCAAATTCCTCTTATACATAGACACATGTACGTAATTCTATTATAATCATAAAAAATGGTCATAAGAATTATAAATGAAAAGATCAATGCGTACCTGGGGTTGGCCTCTTAATTATATCAAATATGTATTTAACCGATCTTGATGTATAATTTTCTCAAATTAAGATTTGAGATAAATGAATGAAAATGCTAAAAACCATTTGGATCTCATATAAATATATATAATTCACACTAATATAATCTTTAACATTCAATATAAAAGTCTAATTAAGAGCAGCAAAATTTATATTTCTAAAACTCATGAAAGAGTTATAATCAACCACATGCTCAAAATTATGTAGTCTTTAGCGGGTCTATTCAAAATGAGCCGCATGGAGTATTATTGTTTTATGGTGGTCATACTAATGCTAAATGGAATGATAAGAGCATACTTGGCCTCTCCTTTCATCCAACAAATATTTATGGTTCTTGAGGAGCAACAGTTTATAAAGAAAAATCTTATGAATATTGAAAGAGTATTTAAGAATATTTGAGCTACTTCAGAAGCAACAACTTCCTTAGAAGTTTGAAGATCGAGTTCATACGTCAAATAGTACTTAGTATTTAAGTAGACAAATACTAAAAAAATGGAGTAGTATTACTATATTAATGGATCTGTTATAGAACTATATGTTGTCATTTATAGAACCTCAAAAACTCACAGAAACTTGATATAATTAGCTCTTTAGTATTAGAATCGCTGAATCGGTAGCAAAACTCACTAGAATCCAATGAGTCAACTTTAGCCACTAAAATCCAATGAGTTTCCACTCTCCAAAACATACTACGTATATATGTATCTTCTTTAAGTTTTGGACACATCTGCTACAACTTTGTTTTGAATATCCAAATTGTTTTTCGTTAGTGAGTGAATAGATGCAAAAATAACACTAACTTTGGGTTAATCAAGAATAACATACTTACTACTTGGTTGTTGGAAACAAAAAATCATTTTCTTGAAAAATATGTCATAAATACGTAGTATATAGTAATTGATAATGAAAAATAGTTATAATAACAATCACAAATGGAGAACCATTATTAGATTTCAAATCCGTTTATTGGTACGGAGTATTTCATTGTATCTAAATTTTAATTATGCCATTCACTGCATAAATAAATGTTCCAATGTAACCGAAATTTGTTAATAAATGACATTAACTTCTCCATTTAAAAAAAAACAGTTTCTTTGCATAAATAATGCCAACGGTTCTTGCTCAAAGGTTGTCCCCCAGATATAAGCATGTGTAAATCTATGATACGTAGTACTTGTACGAAGTATCTTTTAAGTTATATATGCACGTGAGTCGTGACATATGAAAAATAAGCATCCACGCCTGGAGTGTGAAATTGCAAAAAGAAAAGAAAAAAAACACGTACGTCTTGTTTATTCCACAACTGGAGCATAAACGGAATAAAAATATAGGGACTATAAAAGTTTGAGTAGGGTCCAAAAATCTGGGCTAATTAACGGGTCGGGTTCTGCAGAGCAAATGAACATCAACGTACGGAAGTCATTCAATTGATAGGGATCATTCATCGGTCATCTAAAAAAACAATTCTTGATTAAAACGAGGTGTCAGATTCCTGCCTATTGATATTTCGTTTTCCACAGTCTCGAAAATCGAAAAATATTGAGTACTCCCTCCGTCCCCTTTTAAATGGGACGGGGATGGTGGCACGGGTTTTAAGAAAAGTGAGTTTGTGTGGTGGATATTAATTGATAAAGTAAGAATAAAATAAGAATGATTTTGAGCCACACAAAGTTTACCAAATAAGATATGGGACAATTAAATAGGAACATCCAAATATGATAAAACGAGATATTTAAAAGGAGACGGAGGGAGTATATAGCAAAGAGTCAGCCACTACTAATCCAAAATCCCTACGTTCAAATCTCAGAATACTGTGTGCATACGGCATACATATATACGAGGGGCTGGGAAAGGCAAAAGACGGGAGGCAGCCGTTTTAAGCCGAAAGGCGGTGGAGATGGCCGGAGACACGAGTCACACGACTGAGAGGGCATATGACGTAGATAAGTAATCCACGGCGCGCGTCAAGGATGGCATCAAGTAGTGGGTGGATAAAGGCCACAAGACAACAGAGAAAGTGTAGGAAGCAGTCATGGAATCGTAAACTATATTATACACCCGGGTGTACATGTACACCCGGTTTTTAAATGACGTGGCAGTAGATTCTCTCATCCATTTCTGTGCGTGATTCTTCTTCAATTCTGCCGTCACTCTCATCCGATCACTCCCAGTTGCTTTTATTAATTTCAAGTTTTCAACCGTCATTGTCTTTCATTTTTTTAGCCGCCGTCCCTACTTTACTTTCGTTTTACATTTGTTGTCTTTTTTACTTTACTTTTACGTTACTTTTTCTTTAGTTACTTTACTTTTTTTGTCTTTCTTTTTCCTTTTTTCTTTTCGTTTCTTTTATTTCTTGTTTCCTTCTTTTTGTTCTTTATATATTAATACCGATATTAAAAATGAGTTTTATTTGAATTTTTGAAAACTCATTTTGTAAATTATGTACGAAGTATGTCCATTTATTACCTTTGTTATGCTCATTTTAAAATGTTTATCAATGCATATTTCAAAGGCTTAAATATGTTTTTAGTCCCTGCAAATATGACACATTTTGTTTTAGGTCCCTGCAAAATAAACTTTTTGTTTTTCATCCCTGTAATTTGCACCATTTTGGTTTTAGTCCTTGTCAAATTCCAAAATCACTGTACTTAGGAAAAAAATTATTGCCAGTTGCACAGATTTACCAGAAACATTTAAATTTGGCCTTTTATAATTTTTTTGATGTTAATATGAGAGTTAAAATAATGTAAAATTAAGTATTCACATTTTAAAAATCGTTGAACACCTCGTCGGGATCGGAATTCATCCAACGATTCTACCAACGATATTTAACTAGATCTAAAAACTAAAGTTATGAAATATAAAAAACGCTAAATTCATAACATTTTTTTTATGTAGTGCAGTGAATATCGTCATAAAGTGCAATAAATGTAGTGCAAATGACACCTTCATAAAGTGCATTACTTTTACCCAGGCAAAATTACTGTAAAATGCATATTTTTTAAAAAAAGAGTATTTTTGTCCTTCCACAATTTAATATAACAAAAATAAGGAGCATATTTATTTTTCTTTTCATTTTTTGGTCATATTTCGGGAAGAAAACATTACTACTCACATTTCGAGAAACTCACTTTGTTTTAGTCATATCCCGTGAATTTTTCCTTTAATTAAGTGGTCGTGAATATCAATTAGATATATCTGTTGTGCTCATTTTTAAATACTCATTTTGTAAATTATGTATACTCATTTAGTATGTCTGTTGTGCTCATTTTTAAAATGTTTTAGCAATGCTCATTTCAAAAGTCTCATATTACATTATTAGATTTATATAAGAGTTGATTATAGACACGAGACCACAGATCATGATACTCAATCGCAGATTCTAATACTCAATAACGGAGGTTTGATGCTCATTGAAAATGTTTTGATGCTCAACGAATAAAACTTATATTTTCTATATCAATGCTCATCTTGTAAGTTACATATGCTCATTTGTATAGGTCTGATGCTCATTAAAAATTCATTAATGCTCATTTAATACAAATCATTATTTTCATCTCAATATAGGAGGTTTGATGCTCAATGAAAATATAGTGATGTCCAATTAACACGATTTTTTATCGATGCGCATTGTGTAGCTACACATATTCATTTGGTACTAATTTTATGCTCATATGTAAAATGTTCATATCGATGCTCATTTAGTAAATTATGTATACTCATTTAGTATATCTGTTGTGCTCATTTTTAAAATGTTTTAGCAATGCTCATTTCAAAAGTCTCATATTACATTATTAGATTTATATAAGAGTTGATTATAGACACAAGACCACAAATCATGATACTCAATCGCAGATTCTAATACTCAATAACGGAGGTTTGATGCTCATTGAAAATGTTTTGATGCTCAACGAATAACTTATATTTTCTATATCAATGCTCATCTTGTAAGTTACATATGCTCATTTGTATAGGTCTGATGCTCATTAAAAATTCATTAATGCTCATTTAATACAAATCATTATTTTCATCTCAATATAGGAGGTTTGATGCTCAATGAACATATAGTGATGTCCAATTAACACGATTTTTTATCAATGCGCATTGTGTAGCTACACATATTCATTTGGTACTAATTTTATGCTCATATGTAAAATGGCATATCAATGCGTGTGTAAAATGTTCAACGAACAAAACTTACAATTTTCATATCGATGCTCATCTTGTAAGTTACATATGCTCATTTGTATAGGTCGAATCCTCATTAATGCTCATTTTACAGAAATCGTGATTTTCATCAATCTCAATAGAGGATGTTTGATGCTCAATGAAAATGTCGTGATGTTCAAATAACAAAGCAGCTAACAAATTCATTAATACTCATTTTGTAAGTAACGTATGCTCATCTGGTAGAGATCTTATGCTCATTTTCTAAATGTCATATCGATGCATTTTTTAAAGTACTATTTTACATTAATTCACATATTGAAATTCACAGGAGTTGATTATAAATATAGTTTAATAAGATTTTATAAAATAAAAAATAACAAAAAGAAAGTGAATTAGAAGTTATGAAGCGGAGATCACGATTCTCAATATTAGACTCCTAATACTCAATAGAATGGGTACGATGCTCATTAAACGTTTATTATTGCTTATTCACTAGAAACCGTGAATTTCATCTCAATAGCGGATGTTTGATGCTCAAATATTAAATGTGAATACATGACGCGTGAAATGAGTATCAAAAAGTTCAAAATGAGCATTGCGCCAATATGCATGGATATGACATTTTAGTTGTCTCGTGTAGTGCTCATTTTAAAATGAACATTACACCAATATCAAATGAGCATAGCTAATTTACGAAATGAGCATAGAAAAATTTTAAAAGCTCATTTAAAATCTCGAGTATGCTTAAATATCAATTTGTGTATTCAGTATGCTCAACAGAATATGTCTGGTGCTCATTAAAAGTTCATTATTACTCATTCTCTAGAAGTCGTGATTTTCATCTCAATAGTGGAGGTTGGATGCTCAATTAAAATGTCATGATGTTCAACTAACAAACATTACGATTTTCATATCAATGTGCACTTTGTAAGTTATGTATGTTCATTTGGTACTCATGTTATGCTCATTTTTACAATTTCATATCAATGAGATGAAAAAATCACAGTTTCTATTGAGATGAAAATCACAGTTTCTGTTAAATGAGCATAATGAACTTTTAATGTTCATCAGACCTATTATGAGCATTAAAACACTTTTGATGAGCATCAGGCTTATTAGGAACCTAACACTATATAAAAAAAAGTATAAATATATTTATATAAAGTAATAGTATGATTCATAGATCAAATAAATACTTCAAAAATATGAATTAGTCTTTTAATATACTCCGTAGTAATAATGAGCAAAAACAAAAGAATAGTTAATAGGAAAATTTGACACCAATAATCCAACCTTTACCCGATCTTCCCAAAATGGTCCCAGTTATTAATAATCCTAAAAAAATCCAACTTTTCTATTCTCTCTTCTTTCTATGGACCCAATGCAAAATTTACCGGTTGTTAAAGTTATTAACAACAAATATTACTGGTTTCTAAATAATACCGCACAATGTTTTCCTTCTTCCCACTTCTCTCTTAGCTTTGACCTGACCGACCAAAACATCCATTGGGAAGTTCTTCCTGCTCCCGATCAAACTCATCCAATATCTCATTCTCTACGATCATCTCCATCATAGACTCTTTGAAATTCTTCTCCGGATCGGCCGACTCTCTGAACACTACCCTTGAAGATCCCTTTGATATCTAGAAGGCAAATATACTATATACTGCATTCCTCTTCAGTGAAACAGAGAAGACAGGGCAGCCTTCGTTTTCTGGGAAATAAATTGTGGGGGTTCTTGAATTTTTTGTGTTCTAGTTTCTGCTGCTGGGTTTGTAAAAGAATCAGGAATTTGGGATTATATTTGATAATCTAAACCTGTTATGATGATTAGTGCCCATTGATTGAAAGTTTATGAGAAGATGAAATGGTAAGAAGAATCAGGAGGGATTTTATAGTGGAATTAATAGTTCGGATTAGGGATTAAGGATAAGATACATTGCTTACATTAGTACGAGGATTTGGGGTATAGTGCTAAACTGCTAAAACAAAGTTTACTTTGTTAGCCGGTAACAGGTATCAGGGACCGCTGAAAGAAGGATAGATACAAAGGTTGGGTTTTTTTAGGATTATTAATAATTGGGACCGTTTTGGGAAGACCGAGTAAAGGTCGGATTATTAGTGTTAAATTTTCCTAGTTAATATTATAGTTACTATTAATAATAGGCAGTATGAAACTATATAGGATAAGTAAGATAAAAGAACAGATTATCTCAACATGACAAGTTAGTGAGATGGTTGGAAGGCCGCATATCCTACTGCGGGTTTGGGGATCGAATCCCGCTGGGGATTTTAATTTTTTTCGCTGGAACAAGATGTAAGTCCACCAGTCAAATTTAATAAGTGGGCCGGATGTACGTACACCCGGGTGTACTATATAGGATGGCATCAAGTAGTGGGTGGATAAAGGCCACAAGACAACAGAGAAAGTGTAGGAAGCAGTCATGGAATCGTTCAAAGAGCAACTATCTATGGCAGCGGGAGATGTGAAGCAATGAAGAGAGAAGTTTCCGAGAAGGTTGAAAAGGTCAAGGAAGAAGGCAATCGGGGATGGCTAATGCAAGCTTTTAAATAGCGGTAGCGGTCATCGCGGTAGCGGCCTGTAGCCGACTGTAGCGGTTGCAGCGGCGTGAAATATTTTCAATTGCGCAAAACATAAATGTATTTTTTCACATCATTCACACAACATTTAATTTTGAGTTTTACTCAATGCATCACCATTAATGTATTTTTCACATCATTCACACAACATTTACACATTTACACATCAAACAGTTCGTGATGTACTGCCGGAAATGTCAATAGCGGGCTGTAGCGAGCGGCATAGCGGATTTTTCCTGTAATTTGGAAATCACACGCGAATAGCGGGCCCTAGCGGTAGCGGCCCCTACCGTGACCGCTATATAGCGGTAGCGGACCGCTATTTCAAACCATGGCTAAGTGTGTCACGTTGACCGGTTGGCTGAATCAGAGTCGAATTCCGCTGGGGATTTGACCGCAAAGAAGCACAAGCTAGAAAGACCGGAGGTTAAACAAAGTAGTGAAATTTGATGTTACTCCGTAGACGATTGAGCAAAAAAACTAAAGAGGCGTCAGCTCATGTTCAATTCTTCTTTCCTCAAGGTCACTGCATCACACACCATGTAATTAGCGTTGTGCATCGTATCTTCTTTTAGCTCTCCGCCCCTATTGTTCTTAAGGTTTTATTGTAAATGAGTTTTGTTAAATTTGTGAAGTGAGAATGACGACAGTAATCAACAAAAACTTAGGTCGTATTACATTTGTAAATTTTACATTATTTACATTTTATTTATTAGCACTCCGAATATCTATTGTTTTATATAATAAAACTCAGTTATAAAGTCTTGCTCTTATTGGTTAATAGGATTTAATTAAAACATTTAAATACAACATTTATTTAGAAAACGTAGGATAGAAAAAACAGGAGAAGTTGTTGAAGAAAACATAGGAGAAAAGATCCGGAAAAAACGTTTAAACTAGATAGCGTACAAATGGAAACATACAATTAAGATGAGTCCTTAATCACTTTTCATTTTTATTATATTACTCCTTCCGTCCCAAAATTATCTTCATAGTTACTATTCACATGGTCAACTCAAATTACTCTTAATCTTTTACTTTAGATATCAAATTTTTATCAAATTCAAATTTTCTTGATCAGGCTTTGTAGCGGTTTTAATATAGTTTCTGAATATGTAAATTTTATGTACTAAAAGTAATTCGAGTGTGAACAGGGATCAAATTGCTTTATCGTCAGTCAAACATCGTAAACCGAACTATGAAGATAATTCTGAGACGGAGGTAGTATTAATTTTGATGTTCACAAATGTATATCTTTGACTATAAAATCAAAGCATACGTCTCTCTACGCTAGATAAAGTACACAAACATATTTGTCACTTTCATCAAATAATACAACGAATAGAGCTTTACAAGATCAACAATCCAAATTTCATCCAAAAAAAAGAACAACAATCCAAATCTTAATCACACAAAATATTGAAGTCTACTAAAATGAATCAATTCGTGATATTTGGATAAGAAAAATAGAAAAAACTAAGATAAATGGACAAGATTTTGGCCGCATGTAATGGCGGAGAGATTTTGATTCATGGGGAAAATCCGCATTGGGCCGCACCGGGGCAATACTAATTTATCATTTTTTTTTCTGTTTGAACGTGAAAATAATTCACACCGCATCGGCTGTAATACGTATAATATCGTAACGGCCCTAATAGCATCAACCGCAGTGACCGCAACACCGAATGCAATATAAAACCCTGATGTGGACTAAAGTGTAAATATGAGATATATCATGATGAATAATTTAATAATCATTTAAAAATACAAATTTTTAATTGGTTATGATTAGTTCACAATATCTATTTGTATTTTACATTTTAACTCATATCAAATTGATGTGCTACCGGGACATGCCCCGGGCTTTACACTAGTTATAAGTAATTTATTTTGAAACATGCATTTCATTTTAAATTATCAAATCTGATTTTTTATTACGGAGTACTCCCTCCGTCCCAGGGAGAAGTTCCCGGGTTGACTTTCACACATATTTAGGAAATAAAGTTACTGCAGGGTAAATTTTACTGTTTGGCATTGTTTCGACACTGTTTGGCACTGTTTCGACACTGTTTGGCACTGTTTTGCACTGTTTGACACTGTTTTGATGTAGAATAACTTTCCATTTAGGGAAATGGGAACTTTTTGTTGGGAGTACCAAAAAAGGAAAGTGGGAACTTCTCCCTGGAACGGAGGGAGTATTATTTAATACGGAGTGAAAAATAAATAGTTCAATTTGTTCAATGGGAAAACATAAAAATTGGAACGTTGCAATGAATAAAGAGCTGGATGTACGGAGTATAAAATTACTCCGTGTATACTTCCATTGGAGTAGTAAAAACGGGTCCAAACTCCAAAGCTGGTCAACAATTGCTCCATGCACCGATGATAGGTCTTAATCGACTTAAGGAGGGTTTGCAACGGATTATTTTAAATGCTTTTGAGCTTCTAGCTTAAAAAAAGTACTCCGTAAAAATTAGTGTGTGCAAACACTAGCTTCTACTAAAAAAAGTGTTTTAAAGCTAAAATCTAGAAGCTGGGGTTATGGTGCTTTTTTCTGCTTCTTGACTTTTCTGTAATTAAATTGAACTCTAGGGATGGTTATGATGAGAAATTATTTATCTTAAACCCAAATTACCCTTTCACTTCTCTCCGTCGCATCTTCCCCACCGACCTCTGCGTCTCTTCTGTTGCTGCTTCTTTCTCCCATACGCACACACTTCTTCTTTCCCCTCTACGTTTTTATGGCTTCTCCGATTTCTCTAACTGGGTCATAAAGAATTGTGTATGAAATGGATTTTGGGGAATTGTAAAATTGTTGGTCCATCCTCTTTGTTTAGGGTCTTAAGGATGGTTGGTGATTTTGGCGTCTTCTTTGTTGGTCGGTTGAAGTTGATGATAGCCGACAGATTCGGATTTCCGATGGATACTCCGGAAATATATCTTTGTCGGTCTATTGAAGTTGATTAGTATTCCAGGGGGAGAAAACGGTGTTTTAGAGGGGTGTTTGTGTACTTTGATAAAATATTACAACAAAAATCACTTTTTTATCAAACACTACAACTTTTACTTTTTCATCAAAATCACTTCTATTCTAAAACACTATCAACTTTTTCTAACAATCACTTTCTCCAAAATCACTTTCTCCAAAATCACTTTAAAAATCACTTTTTTCAGTAGAAGCAAACGCAAACACACCCTTACACGAGTTAGAGTGTGTTTGGTACACCCAAATCCAATGAATGGTGAGAGTAAGTTTATTGAAGGGAATGTATTAACTGATTCTATTTTTCTATTAAAAGATTATACTACTTATTTAAAAAAATACTACCTATATCTTATATTTGTTGTTTCATTTCAATTTGGCACGTTTATTAATAAAGTGGTTCAAAAATAAAATTTGTGGTTGTGATTTGAAAAGAATGAAGTGAAATAATATGAACAATTTTTTTTACTAAAAATGTAAACATGACATTCATTTTGAGACAACCCAAAAATAAAAGTGTGACAACCAAAATGGGACAAGGGAGTATATTTTGTTAATATGGAGATGGTGAGGATTCTGCAGAAATTGACTAACCTGAACGGCAAATGAGAGATCTGTACGAGTAATCGTAAGGTACACTAAACTGCCCACAAGCTTACGATACACTGTTGGGTATGGAAGAAGATCTCCCTCATCTTTTCGAAGTTTAATGTTTAACTCCATTTGAGTATCAACCAGAGATGTGCCACTAAGACCTGCAGAATCAATAAGATCACTGGCATACTTGGATTGATTTAAAAAAAATACCAGTGGAACCCACAATAACCTCGAGTCCTAGAAAATATGAAAGCCCCCCAAGATCCTTCATATGAAAAGAACTATGTAGGTGCTGTTTGAGCTTAGAAATAAGGGATTGATCCGTTCCAGTGATAACAATATCATCTACATAGACAAGAAGGACCATCTGAGGTATGTCGGAGAAACATGGATGTGTCATGCTTGCTTGGCTGAAACAAGAACTGTTGAAGTGTGGCACGAAATTTTTCATACCAAGCACGGGGAGCCTGTTTCAAGCCATATAAAGAACGGTGGAATTTACAAACCTTTGTGGTGGGACCAGAGAAAAGACCCTGAGGTGCATGCATAAAGATATCCTCTTTGAGATCACCGTGAAGGAATGCGTTTTTCACATTCATTTGACATAGAGACCATCCTCGAGAAGCGGAAAGGGCCAGAATTGTCCGAATTGTTGTCATTTTTGCTACCAGAGCAAAGGTTTCCTCATAATTTTACACCATATTCTTGATGATTGCCGAGTGCCACCAAACGTGCTTTATAACGATCAATGCTGCCATCCGGACGAACTTTGACTGAATACGCCCATTTACACCCTAGAGAAATGATATTAGGAGGACATGAGACAACATACCATGTCTGATTAAGTTCCAATGCTATTAGTTCTTCCTGCATTGCTTCCTGTCAGCACTTACGTTTGGCAGCCTGTGTATAACAAGAAGGAATAACAACAGATGCAATGGTGGCAACACGAGCAAGATAAGAGGATGAGAAGCCATACCGATCCGGTGGTACTGAACGTTGGGTAGAACGACGAAGAGGAATCTCCACATTACTCATATTCTCAAGAGAAAGATCTGGCATATGATCTGATGGCAGGAGATGATAAAGAGGCAGGTGGACGACGTCTTTCATACAAGTAATATGACAGAAGATGGATTATTGGGAACACAACTATGATAGAAATACTGATTTTCAAAGAATATAACATTTCTAGAGACTCGTAATCTGTTTGCTATCGGATCAAAACACACGAATCCCTTTTGACTGACATTGTAACCTAGAAATACACGCCGGGCAGATTGGGCAGAGAGTTTATGGCGTTCTGAGGGTGGAAGATGAACAAGACACACTCAACCAAAAGGATGAAGATTAGTGTATGTTGGATGACTTGATTGTTAGACAAAGGAGAGAGAGTGTTATTCTGAGCATGAGAAAGATTTCAGATTAAGCTAAGCAAATGTTGATATTGCTCTTGAGTCACATTGGAACTTGGTTTATCATCTGCAACCTGTGGGATCCATTCCACCTGAGCAATATAAGCTTTGTTCTTTCCTGAACCACTTCCACTAGCTGAAGCATTGTCATAAATTTGTTTTCCCTTTGGTTTTTAGCCTGGAGGATACCCATGGAGTCTGTAACACTTGTCAACAGTGTGGTAAGTGAATCCACAATAAGTGCAAAGAAGTTTGTTATCCTTCTTCTGGAATTGATTTTGTGGCCTAAAACCCTTGTTTTGGCTATAGTTTGCAGCATGGTCATATTCATCTACATCAGATTGACATCCTTTACTCATCATGATCATATGCTCAGAACTTAATCCATTTGCCAAATTTCTTTGCATTTCATCTTGAACCACATTGCTAAAAACTTGATTCAGAGCAGGGAATGGTTTAAGAACTAATATATGTCCTCTTATTCCCGTAAAAGCATCATTCAGACTCATCAAGAATTTCATACACATATTTCTCTCTTCACGCTCTAACATTGTTTTAAGAAAATCACATGTGCATCCTTTAACAACACCACGAGTACATCCAATCACTGGATTATACTGACTCAATTCTCTCCAAAGGGAGTCCAACTTGTTATAGTAATCTGTAACACTCATATTTTCGTGGCATATATTTGCTTCTGTAAATCAAATATTCTGCGAAGATTACCTTGTGAGAATCATTCATTCAAGATTGACCACATTTTAGTTGCAGTTTCTTCGTACAGTATGCATTGAGCAATTTCTTTGGTGCAGGAGTTCAGAATCGACGATTGCACCATTAAGTCATTTCTCTCCCAAATTTTGAATTGATCATCAGTTTTAGCTAGTTTCTTGAGAGTTCCATTGATCATTTTGATTTTGTTTTTCGCTCCAAGTGTTATTCGCATCACTTTACTCCAGGAATGGAAATTGTTTCCATTTAGCTGCGGATTCACCAACACCGCATTTGGATTGTCTCCCGATCCGACATAGAACGGGCTTGAAATATCTTCCATCGCTGATCGAGGCATGATTAGATATCAAATTTGTAGCGGAGATCTACGATAAGCTCTGATACCATGAAGAAATCATATACTTGATTTGCAGAGAAATGAAAATACTTCATTAATGAAGAAAGAGAAATAAACTGAACAATGCTTTCAGAAGATGTAATATTGATGATGATGAAAATGTACAACATATAGTCTTATATATACAATTACAATGAAGAAAAGTCAACTAACTACCATACTAACAGAACTAACAAAATAAGAAGCTTCTAGTAGTTATTTGGACTTATTTGATTCCACGTGTATGTATATTTGCATGTGATTTATTACGCCAAGAACACAAAACATGTCAAGCCATCAGCAGCGAAGCCGTCCAGTACAATACTCAAGCCCGATGAAACACAGAAGATAGATAACATGATCATTGAAAAATTAAAATGCCTGATGGGCCATAGATAACAGATCCCTGCAACCAAACAAATGGATGTCGTGAGAGCTTCCAATGCCCCGCTCATATTTTCAGAAGAAGAAGTTCAGAAGTTGATTGTATCCGAATGGGCTTTCAATACAAAGCTGCGCTGCTCTTATATAAGGCTGCGCTGCTAGCAAGGGCTTCCAGATCGTTCCATCCATGGTGCCAAAATCCATTTTGATAACAGAATTCGATAACAGAATTGGATTGTGACTTGGTTCATTTTGTTACAGCTCTAAACGAACTAGTCTTGAAAAGTGTTTCTACACTTCTCCCTCGCAATTAGTTTAGTGATCTATATTAGGTACTGTCATCATGCATCACTGTTTATGTTATTAATAAAGTCATCAATATGTTGTTATAAACATTATTAAAACATTTAATTGATCACAATTTTTGCTTATATATGAATTCGGGTTTCAATACCATCGGATCCTTTATAAATTTGACTTCTAGTAACTTGCAGTTATGTTAAAATAGCATTATCTTGTTAAAATTATGAACATGTAATTAATCACGAACAAGTATTATTTCTTGATACATTTATAGCTTAAAACACTTTATATATATTTTGTGTGACTTTTCAGATTGGTTGTTTATTTGAATAAGTACATCTTTAATATACTCGGTAGTACATACTAGTAAACTAGTCCTTTTTCACTTACATTTTCTTTGATTTATTCTAATGGTGGAGGGGCCAAACTTTTTAAAGTGGATCAACACCATGCTAATTTCACATTAAACTCATGTATTCATATCTATAAAATGTGAAAGGCGGCTAGAATATTTTTAATTGGATTGCATTCATTCAAAGGCTAGACAAAAAATAATTAAAGTAGAACATATACTCCGTTAGTTTAGACTTTAGACTTTAATAGATTAGGTCAAATCAGATCAAATTTAGATAATACGTAATAATAAACTACACGGTCATTGTGGAGGTATTGGCCTATGGGCCGAAGCAACCCATTACTCACATGTTGGGCCCAACTTTGGTTGGCCTGCCTTTGCTTTAGCCAGCCCAGCAACTCCGCCCATAAGCCCGTCTCTCGAACCATCTACTAGGGCTTATCTGATACCCTAGTATATATATAAGGCCCCTTTATTGGGTCTTACCCGGTTGAGACCTTGCTGCGTTGTGTGACTTAGAGAGAGATAGAGTGAGAGAAGAGAGAGAGATATCTAGGGTTCCCTGAACCCCGCTCCTCATCGTTCCTCTATGTGAACTCTTCCTTGTCCTCTGATCTCCGGGTCCGGTGTGCGTAGAGACGGTTAAGGATGGCTAAGGTTGTCACCTTCCTTTGGTGTTTAAGGTGGTGCTTTGTGTGATCGTTGAGTGTGGTCTGAGCCGGTAAAAAGAACACCCAACAGTGGTATCAGAGCTGGAACTCCGTGTAGACACCTCTCCTGCCGCCTGGAGCTCCTCCTCCGCCGCAAAGCCTTGGATCTCCATCGTGACACTTCATATCTCCGCTGACTAGGTAAGTCGAGATACCCCAGGGATCTCGCTCAGGTAAAGCGGCGATAAACACCTTAGGTAGTCGGGTGCTTGCGGTGTAACTGTGTGTTGCTTGTTTTCTGCCCTAAGTCTGTTTTGTGGGGATTCTTGTAACCTGTGTTTCACTAGTACCCTTGGCACTTGAGGTTAGGGCTGATAGGTACCCTGTCAGCCACCTCAGTGGCCTTCAGATTTGTGTAGCCTATCAGTCTGCTGCCTGTACTAAATGATTCCTATTTACTTGAATCCGAGTTCGCCCAGCTGTGTGTTCTGTTTTTTGATCTCTTGTCTGTGCACATAGTATTTATCACTATGTCTGCAAACCAATATGGAATGCTTCCTTTTAATGGTAAATCTGATTTTGCATTTGGAAACAGAAAATAAAATGTCTTTTGATTTGATTCAGCAAAAGGTTTTCAAAGTTGTAACTAGAAAGTATGTTGAAACTGAGGATACTGCCAAACAGGTTGAAATGAATGAAACAACATGTTCAACTATTTATCTCAGCCTTTCTGACTCGGTGCTTGAAAAGGTAGGTGTAATTGACTCTGCAAAGGCTTTGTGGGATAAACTTGAGAGTCTTTAGAGTGACACCTCTCTACCTGGTAAACTGTTTTTACTAGAAAATCTTTTCCGGTTTAGGCTTGACCTAACCAAAGACATTGAAGAAAATATGGATGTTTTCAACAAGCTCATTCAAAACATTAAGCAGGCTGGTGATAAACATATTGATGAGTACACACTTGTTGTATTATTAAATGATATCCCTGACTCTTATAATGATGTTAAGTCTGCTATTAAGTATCATAGAGATGAGATTTCTCTTGACATTGTTGTTAATGGGTTAAAGAGTAAGGAACTTGATTTAATACAACCTAGGACTAATAAGCAACAGTCTGACTCTGGTGAGGCCTTGTTGTTAATTAGAGGCAGGTCTAAGAGTAGGTCTAGATACTCTAAGCATAACAATCAGGGTAAGGTTAGTCAATGTTGTAACCAACTTTATTTCATTTCAGTCTACATAAAGTCCCCACAATTTTTATCACTACAAATTTATGATGCATGGTTGAATTGAATATTAATTAATTATAACAACTTATTAATTTAATTCATCGTTGACAGAGGATCTGGTCAGCCACTACCCATATTCCGTATTATGTAATTTTCGTGAAAACTGATCTTTAGTACGTAGCTGATATGGCCGCCGCAGTCCCTGTGGTGGAAGTCGCGCTCCCTGACGATGCTAAAATTTCATGAATTTCTCCACTCTTACTGAAAGGATCTACCTGTACAAAAATGGCAAACTGGAAGAGGGAAAAGGGAAAATAAAAAGAAAGGTATACAGAAAAAAAGGAAGAAATAACAAAATGACATGGGCGCTACTTGTGTTTCGTACCAGGTCATGTGTGCGTCACATGTGCCTCACGTCAGCGGCTTAATGTTAAAAGTAGGATTAGATGAAATTACATGGTAACAGGGTATAAATGAAAAAAGTTAAAGTATGAGGGCAAAATTTTCCATACCTTCATACGGTTATGAGGGTGAATTTGACACGTTTCTCTTTCTTTTTATGTGTTTTGGGGCAATTCAGGTTGTGAGCTGGGGAGCCTACTTACTGTCCAGAGACATCCTGCCTATATCATTTGCACCTTAAGACACAATTAAAGCTCAAGTGCAGTTTGCCTTGGTAAAGGGCATTCCTGCAACAATTGGTCTCTTAGCTTCCAAGTGGTTGTCCTATCCTTCCCGAGCTTTCGACATGGCTCATTGTTCACGATGTCTCATTCCTTGGGGTCAATACGGCAAATTCCAATTTCTTCATTTAATTTAAGCCCAGTGCTCTAAAAGTTAAATAGCTCTAGGAGTCTAGGTAGCCTGTAGCCTTAACCGAACCGACCAAAACTTATATCAACCAAAACCTATATTGACATAGGTTGTTCAGTTTGCGGTTTAAGCTTTTAGCTTTGGAAACAATCCAAATGCCAACCGAAACCGACAAAATCCGACCAAATGCATTCAACTTGTTCGGTTCAGTGTCTAGTTTCACCTTTGAAAGACTCTGTGATGACAAATTGACAATCCAAATTTCATCAAAGTCCTGAGTGATGACCATTGACATTAAGGCTGACTGCCTGGATAATAATTTTGGGATTGTTTCACTTATATTCATTGACGAGGACTAACAGATTATGGAGCTAACTGATGAGCCTGTTTGATATGAAGCAGAATCTGGGCTTGGAAGAAGAGGGGCAGAAACCCCCGTGGATTTACTGAAGGCGGAACGGGCTTGAGCCCACCTCCGTGGGCTGGTAGCGGTCTATTTAATTAATATTTATATTCCATTTATTTTTTTCCTAGTAAGATTTAATTAGGACTTCTATTCTTATTAGAATTAGAGGTTTCCTATTTCTATTTAGTTTCCTAGAATGACTTAATTAGGAGTTATATTAGAACCAAAGGTTTCCTATTCTATTTAGTTTCCTAGAATAATTTAATTAGGATTCCTATTCTTATTAGACCTAGAGGGTTATTTATACCCCTTGTATGCTTCATTCTTGCTGATCTTGGAATAAAATTGGGTTTAGCCTTTTGGCTCTGGGCAACGGTATTTTTATCGTTGATTATTTGGGCAACGGTTCACCCCATTGATTATATTTTTCCGCTACACAACAATTGGTCCGAACTGCAGGATCCCGTCCCGCCGGAATGACAAGATCAATCACTGAACGCTTGTCAAAGATGGAGGCCGAACAGGGTTTGCTGAACCAGAAACTGGACGCGCGGGGAGCGATGCTAGATGCGCGGGAAGCGATGCTGGCTGAGATCGCAGCCTCCTTGGCTGCGCTCACGAAAGCTCTCGCGCCCTCAGCGGCGGAGGAGCATTCACTGGTTGCAGCTTCACTTGACGTGGCAGCGGCTTCACTTGACACGGCAACGGCTTCACTCAACGCGGCAGAGGCATCCGCGTGCGGAACTGGACTGTGCACCACCACTCTAACGACGCTGACCTCGATCGGTTGACGGAGAAGACCCAATCGGATGGGTTGCTAGGACTGAGAAACAGTTCGAACTGAACTATACTCCGCCGGGAAAGAGGGTGGCAGTGCCCATGGCATTGATGGCCCATTTTGACTCACGGTTTAATGGCAATCGCTTTGAACAGATGTCCGAAGTCAAGCAAACAATGACCATGGAGGAGTACATCTCAATTTTTGTTCAAGTAATAAGTCAGGCCCCAATGCTATCCGACGATCACAATTTGAGGTATTTAATGAACGGGCTGAAAGGATCTAGTGACAGCTTTGTTAAAGATACGGGGCAGCCCCCGAGAACAAATGTCAATCAGTTTCCGTATTTCAACCTTGAGGACAAGGTTTTTTCAAAGGGGGATGGAATTGATATGAAGCAGAATCTGGGCTTGGAGGAAGAGGGACAGAAACCCCCGTGGATTTACTGAAGGCGGGACAGGCTTGAGCCCACCTCCGTGGGCTGGTAGCGCGCTGTTTAATTAATATTTATATTCCACGTATTTTGTTTCCTAGCTAGTATGATTTAATTAGGAGTTCTATTAGAACCAAAGGTTTCGTCTTTTATTTAGTTTCCTAGAATAATTTAATGAGGATTCCTATTCTTATTAGACCTAGAGGGTTATTTATACTCCTTGTATGCTTCATTCTTGATCATCTTGGAATCAAATTGGTTTTAGTCTTTTGGCTCTGCGCAACGGTGTTTTTATCGTCGATTATCTGGGCAACAGTTCACCCCGTTGATTTTATTTTCCTGCTTCTTAATATTGTTTCAACTTGATATTTTGTCATGTCAACATAAGGTTGTTTAGAAAGGGTTTAAAATGAATGATTAGTGATTTAATGGTAACATTGTGCAGAAAATATATTAACCATTATCAAAATATAAAAATGAAAACAAACGTATGTGTTAATATGATCAACTCCAGTCATAAATTAATAGTATACATATGCGGCATTCGTAAACAAGATTTGCATGCTGTTTATATAGTACAAATCGCTTGAAGATCGAATAACATTTGTTGAGCACATCAATGATCATATAGAAAACCACAAGTTCTAGACACTTTCCTTAAAAATTCTGTGTCTCTAAGTGGTAGTGTCGATATACGTACTCTTCTCTAATCAACTCAGTTCACATTTGATTTTTAATCGGTACCTCTTTTAAGGATTTTGTTCAAAAAGCTGAATGAGAATGTTGCAAATTAACTGAACTAAATTTTGAACTTATCCAAGAACCTATGACTTCATTCATGCAGATAGCGATTTCTCTCTTCACAAAGACAGGTATACTGTTGAAGCCTATCCCTTAGCAGCAACATTTAAGATCTAAATCTATTCATCTACATTGATCTTTAACGATAACACTTTAAGTCTTACTATATACATATATTACACACAATAAAAATTACTGTCTTGCTTCTAAGCGATCGACATACGAAGTATTGGATGTAATGGCGAGCTTTAAAAGCATAGCGGACGGGCTTCAGTGGGAAAACCAAATGGCTGGTCATGAAGATAGTCCTCATGTGAGGAAGAAGATTCTGATTGCAACCAAATAATATTTGATTTAGGATTCCAAGCCAAACACTCCATCACTGCTGTCCTTGTAAACTCTTTGGAAAACGGCGCCTCCCGCTCATCGGATGGGATGAAAGTAGAGGCACCATGAACTCCTCCCCATCCCCCGGCCGAAGTTGCATGACCTTATTTTACCAAAATTTTCACCCCCCTTTTCATAAATAACATCCGCTCTGCGAGGAAGTTTCTTCATGTCCTGTATCTCGGTAATGAAGTCGTCGTCCAAGGTTTTGTAGGGAGTTTCCACCTTCTTTCTTGGAAGTTGCCAAGAGGCATCTCACACCTTCTTGGAAAGAGGTCTCCAACAAATAAAGATGGGAGAAGATATGGAGATAACTATGGAAGCATGGATGCAACTTCCTCTTGTCTCCAAAGTAGCCTATAAATAGAGTGTTCTATTGTTGTTCATATCATCAGTTTAGAAAGTGAGAAAAGTGTGTGAAGAGTGAAATACACTTAGTGTAGAAGTGTATTGGTGAGGATTGGTTTTTTGTAATAGTTGAGTGTGAGAGTTTGCTCCTCCTATTGTAATTCTGTTCTTGATATTGAATAGAAGAATTTTCCAATCCCAACAAGTGGTATCAGAGCAAGGTTGAGTTTTCATACACTGTTTTCTCATTTTCAGATATATTTCTACAGGTTAGAAAA
This sequence comes from Cuscuta epithymum, assembly GCA_945859915.1. Lineage (NCBI taxonomy): Eukaryota > Viridiplantae > Streptophyta > Magnoliopsida > Solanales > Convolvulaceae > Cuscuta > Cuscuta epithymum. Next base: position 314,262 of record CAMAPF010000167.1, read on the forward strand.
TCGTGATTTTTCAAGTTGCTCGGAATCACGATCTGATCGTACCGTTAGATTCGTCTCGTCGAGACGAGAAATCTGGTATTTTTGGGGAATTTTTTGGCCACCGGAAGAGGCCGTACGCGCCGCCCAAACGCGCCGGAGAACTGCCTGCGTCATCATTGCGTCATCACACAGTCCAGAGGAAGAAGACGAGCCACGTCAGCGCCACGTCAGCGCCACGTCAGCGCCACGTCAGTCCACGTAAGCGCCACGTCATCCGCCACGTCAGTCGTGCAAGCCATCCTCTGGGTGCACGTTAGCGCCACATCAGTGACACGTGGCGCCACGTCAGCGCCGGCGCAGAGCCAGCTGTTGCCACGTCATCCGCCTGCTGGTCTGCTCACTGGGCTGCTGCCTGAACCGGACCGAACCGGTTCGTACTTGTGGAGGCCGGTTCACCCATTTTCAGACCGGTTTTGGACGAGGTCAGACCGATTCCTACCATTTTCGGCCATTCCGGATCCAACGGTGAGCTCCGTTTGTCCAAATTCGGCTCCGAAAATAAGGTACGAGATATTTTGAGCGTTTTATTATGGATAAATCATCATCAGACACCATGATTGCGCTCACTTCCACAAATTACAATATGTGGAAGCCTCGGATGGAGGATTTGCTAAATTTGAGGGATTTAGCCGATCCTCTTGATAATAATGGCGTGAAACCGGATAAAAAGACGGATGAAGAATGGACAAAAATGAATAGAAAAACTGTCGCACAAATTCGGCAGTGGATCGATCATAGTGTGTTCCACCATGTTGCGCAAGAACAAAGTGCTTACACACTATGGGAGAAGCTTGGTAGCATGTATCAAGCAAAAACCGCCCGAAATAAGACATTACTAATGAGGAGATTAGTAAACCACAAGTTACGAGGAGGTATTTCGGTGTCAGAACACACCAGTCAATTCCAGGATCTTGTGAATCAGTTGAGCACCACCGGATGGGTTCTCAAAGATGAAGAGCAGGCGATACTACTCTTGAGCTCTCTACCTGACAGCTGGGAGACTCTTGTTGTCACTCTCAGCAATTCTGCTCCCAATGGCAAAGTGACTATGCAGATGGTCACAGATGCCCTTATGAACGAAGAAGCCCGAAGAAAAGAAGCCGGGACTGAACAATCATATGCCTTCGTGTCAGAAACCAGCAGACGAGGGGGAGGCAGAAATGGAGGAAGAAGTAGAGGTCGAGGTAGAGGCCAAGGTCAAAACAGAGGAAATTCTCAAGTTCGCAGCCGATCACAAGAGCGAGGTATGTCTTGTGAAAACAATACTTGGTTTGAAGGATATTGCAACTATTGTGGTAACTATGGGCATAGAAAAAGAGATTGTAGAAAGTTTCTACGAGAGCAGCCACAGACGAGTCAAAATACTTGCCAAGAAGATGGTGTAACTATGGTCAGTTTGTCATCAGACGCGTGTCTTGTTACACATGGTGAACAAGAATGTTTACACGTAGGTACTCATGATGTTGAGTGGGTGATTGATACAGCTGCATCTTTTCATGCCACTCCACACCAGAACTTATTCACATCTTATAAGTCAGGAGACTTTGGAGCTGTGAAGATGGGAAACACGAGTTTCTCGAAGATTGTTGGCATTGGTGAAGTGCACATAACAACCAATGTCGGATGTGCACTTGTGTTGAAAGATGTTCGACACGTTCCGGATCTTAGATTGAATCTCATCTCCGGTACAGCTCTGGATCAGCAAGGATATCTTAACCGATTCAAAGAAGGTATGTGGAAGTTATCTAAAGGTTCCTTGGTTGTTGCAAGAGGCCATATTTGTGGTACTCTGTATAAAACTCATGCAAAGTTGTGTCATCCGAGTCTCAATGCTGTTGAAGAAGAGACATCACCAAACTTGTGGCACCGGAGGCTAGGCCACTTGAGCGTGAAGGGATTGACAACTCTTGCAAAGAAGCAAGTCATTTCCATGGGCAAAGTTGTTGCCCTAGATCCATGTGAGCATTGTCTATTCGGGAAACAACACAGGGTTTCCTTCAGTTCTACCAGGAAGAACCATTCAGAGTTACTCAGTCTTGTACACTCTGATGTATGCGGACCCATTGAAGAGGAGTCACTTGGAGGAAGTAGATATTTCGTGACATTCATTGATGATGCATCACGAAAGGTATGGGCTTATTGTTTGAAGAGTAAGGATCAAGTGTTTGATCGCTTCAGATTATTTCATGCCATGGTAGAAACAGAAACAGGGAAGAAGCTGAAGTGTCTACGTTCAGACAATGGAGGAGAGTACACTTCCCGAGAGTTCTCAGCATATTGCGCCGCATATGGAATCAGACATGAGAAGACGGTTCCACGAACTCCGCAACACAATGGTGTAGCCGAAAGAATGAATCGGACCATTATGGAGAAAGTTCGTTGCATGCTGAGTATGGCTAAACTATCTAAGCCATTCTGGGGTGAAGCTGTGCTGACAGCTTGTTATCTTATAAACAGGTCACCTTCTGTTCCTTTAAACTTTGAAGTGCCAGAGAAGAAATGGTCAGGAAGAGATGTTTCTTACTCTCACTTGAAAGTGTTCGGGTGCAAGGCATTTGCACATGTGTCCAAGGAGTTGAGACAGAAGCTTGATCTCAAGTCAAACCCATGCATCTTCATCGGGTATGGTGATGAAGAATTGGGATACCGGTTGTGGGATCCCGAAGTGAAGAAAGTTGTACGAAGCAGAGATGTTGTATTTCATGAAAACGAGTTTCATGGGTGTGTTCCAATAATCCGCCAACAACATACTCTAGAAGACAAAGTGCCTGTATCATCAAACATTCCTCTCAGTGACGAGGAGATGCATGATACTACTGAACATGAGAGTGATGGTTCAGTAGGTGATGATGATATTCACAGTGATGATATTCCTCAGCAGGGGGAGCCTTCATCTGAAGACGAAGCTGAAGGTACTCATGTTCGACGTTCTATGCGAGGCATAGTTCCACAGAGAAGTATTCCACATCCGAATGGATACTTGTTGCTAGCGAGGGGGAGTCTGCGAGCATCGCAGGAACGAGAGAAATAAAGAAAAAGGTGGAGGGGGAGATTTGTAGGGAGTTTCCACCTTCTTTCTTGGAAGTTGCCAAGAGGCATCTCACACCTTCTTGGAAAGAGGTCTCCAACAAATAAAGATGGGAGAAGATATGGAGATAACTATGGAAGCATGGATGCAACTTCCTCTTGTCTCCAAAGTAGCCTATAAATAGAGTGTTCTATTGTTGTTCATATCATCAGTTTAGAAAGTGAGAAAAGTGTGTGAAGAGTGAAATACACTTAGTGTAGAAGTGTATTGGTGAGGATTGGTTTTTTGTAATAGTTGAGTGTGAGAGTTTGCTCCTCCTATTGTAATTCTGTTCTTGATATTGAATAGAAGAATTTTCCAATCCCAACAGGTTTCTCGGGTGTCGACTCTGAGCCCACCATAAGCGAGTTCCAAGGCGGTGATTCCCACGAGCCATATGCCTGCCTTTTCGGTGTACGGGTTGGTGGCCGTGGTAGACTTCCGGTGCTGCAGCCCAGTGGGACATCTGCTGCACAGGCAAGAAAGACGGGGACGACAAGGAAACATCGTCCTCAAAAAGCGTTGCGGCGTAACCCAAACAGATTTTGAACATATACCCAGGGTCGTGATAAGGATCTCGAAATTCCAAACCTCACAAAGGTAAGCTTGGCCGGCATTGATTTCCATGTGGCAAATATTGAGGGTGTGAAGGAGATGTACAGCGTTGAGAATGGACCTGAGAGCGCATAGGATGAGACACTCGTCACGAAACCCTCCACCGGCTGGAGATGTGGTCTTCTTCATGATGGTTCTAAGCGATCCAAGAGATAAATGTTCCATGGCCACGCAGCGATTCTTTTTAGATTGTCCGTAGTCTATAAAATCAGCCTTCAATCCAAGCAGGTTTTTATCATCCCTCCAATAGCAAATATCTCGGCCCCGTTTGCGGGCAACAACTGCCCTGCTTTTTATCACTTCCTCGTCCAGCTTGGACGCCGATTCTGGATGGGCATCGACGTCAAAGAGTACTTTGAGAGTAACAAAGGGATAGTAGTCGATTCTGGCCGTTGTAGTCAGTCTTTCACAATCTATTATTACATCAGTTTGAACCGGAGCGGCTCGGTAGATGACAATACCATCATTATTATTGGTGCTTCGAATTATAGGGTTGATAGCAAAGTAAAGGTTGAATTGATCACTTATTCTAATCGGACTTCTCCAGGTTTCTTTGAAGAGCAAAGTTGGAAGTGTTGGGTCGTCTTTCTCGTAAACGACGGTTTCCGTTATGCGGATTTTACCGCCGGAGTCCCGCAGACGGCGGCTGTATGACAATGACACGCCGACGGCTGTGCCCATTAGGAAATTCCCGAAATGCGGGACTTTTTTGTAACACGGGATGGCATATACCAAAATACGGGAGTATTTTAAAATATGGTAATTTATACTCCGTACATCCTAATATGGTAATTAAAATCCAAAATTAAAAAAAAAACATTTTACCATGTCGGATGTGGAGAATCCGACTAGGGAGAATCCAAAAAAAAACAATTGCTAAATGCGACCAGCAGTACTATTTTTTATTTTTTTATTTTAAAAATGGAAAAACCATATATATCCTCCTATCAGAATTGGTACTTCCAATCAGACTAAAATCCAACTTTGAACGTGTTCATTTTTAAACCACACATTTTACCTAACATTGATGCTCATTTTGTTGGAAATTTTATAATATTTCAAATAAACAAAAATAAGTAAATTAAATTCTAATGAACACTTAATGTTGAACGTGCATAATGATAGATCAATTTTGAACACATACGTTTTTAGCATCTAATTAATACATTTATGTTACTTTAATTGGTTTCCGTTTGGTCCCAGGTTTGTAACGTATTCAGAGTACATATTTCGTTTCAATTCAGCCATTTAATAAATTAATCATTAAACCAAGTCTTAAAAATTTGAAAGTGGCATGGAAGGTTTTACGTACATACCTATGAACTTATTTGCCTATATATACTCCTTATGCGAACGATGAAAAAAAAAGAGGAAGGCATGAGATAAAAGATTACTATTTTGGAAAATAGCTGCTGTGATACATATTGTTCTTTTATCCTCGTAGTTTTGTGTCCGGTTACTCACCGAAGGGCTCGTTATATCCTGGGGAGAGATTTCCGGCCACCGGAAATACTTTCTTGAGGACAGCGTCTTGCACGCGTCTCGAGCTTTATTTTCTAACGTTGTTTTTGTAGGTTTCCGACGACGATCATTCAACAATCTCAAGAAAGTAACATGTCGTCAGAACAGCCTGCCCATGAAGTCATTTCCATTTCGGAAACTCCCGTAGGGAAAAATTCGGCGGCCTCCCAATCCACTGCCCACGACATATCCACACGGCTCCACAACATGCAACTGGATGTGCAGCCCGTTCATGCGAAGCCCTTTCCCAACATTTCCAAGATAGAAGTATTTTCGGGAGCAAATTTCAAGAGGTGGCAAGAACGCCTATTCTCAACACTTGATATGCATGGCGTTGCCGATGTTCTTACTCAAGCCATGCCCAATGACAAATCACCCGAAGGAATCAAACTCCTCCATCAATGGACTTACGCGAATAAGGTTTGCCGTCATACTATTCTTAGCACTTTATCTAATGAGTTGTTTGATGTTTATTGCACGAACAAAGTGGCGAAGGAAATATGGGATTCCATGATAGCCAAATACACGGCCGAGGACACTGTCAAACAAAAATTTGTGATAGGAAACTATTACAAATGGGAGATGAAGGAGGATAGAGACATCAAGGCGCAAATTCATGAATACGAGACGTTATTGGAGGACCTTAAGAGCGTCCAGATAGTACTGCCGGAGCCATTCATTGCAGGGATCCTAATTGAGAAATTTCCGGAGTCCTGGAGGGACTACAGACGGGACCTCAAACATGACTTTGGGCTTATGTCGTTCAATGATGTGATCACTCACATCATCATTGAAGACACAAATAGGAAGGAAAATGTCAAGTGTCAAGCAAAGGAATATACTTCAAATGCAAACTTGGTGGAGACAGAGAACAAAAGGAGGTATGGAAATAATCATACTAATAATAAGTCAAATTACAATAAGCCCAAACATACCACCAATTTCAAAAAGAAAGGTGATTGTTATGTCTGTGGGAAACCGGTACATCATGCCGTTGAGTGTAGGAAAAGGGAGTTTGTGAAAAACAAAAAACCACCGAAACCAAGTGCAAATTTGGTTGAAAGTGACGACATTATAACTGCGGTTGTTTCACAAATTTGCCTTGTGGTGGATGTGAATGAATGGATAGTAGACTCGGGAGCTACTTGACATATTTGCCAAGATAAGAGTGTGTTTGCCTCCTATACACCAATAGGGGATGAAGAAGAGTACGTACATCTTGGTGATGTTTACGTTAAACTTGATTATTTCCTTAGTCAAAGTTCAGTCTTTCTTTATTATTTTTATTTCTTTTGGTAGTTGTTTTGTAAATACAAGTCTGCACAACACAACCCCACACAACACCCACTTTATCCTCCACGTTCCCACTTTCTTTTAGTTTTATCACGAACTGCTGCACTCCGCTTTATTTAAGTATGAGATGTTGGTAGGGGGTTTTTTCATCCATTCTTGTAATGGGTTTTTCCCCCAAATTTATAAAGAAGAAAAGCAGTTGATATCTATGTTCATATACTTGAATGTTCATATGTATGAATGGTTCATGATTCACAGTGATTCTTGAGTTATTAGTTTATTGTTGTCGTTCGTGGTTGATTATCCTGGTGTAGCTAACATTTGGTATCAGAGCAAGGTTTGAATCAGCCATGTCTCGTGATTCTGATGCAGCAACAAGTGGACAAGAAAGAGGTGAATCTATTCACCTCAAGTATCCTTTACTTACTAAGAGTAATTATGCGGCCTGGGCTATTAAAATGGAAGTATTCATGATAGCTCAGGGTGTATGGGAAGCAGTAGAGGCAGAAGGTGCTGTTGAAATACGCAAAGACAAGATGGCGTTGGCAGCAATCTACCAGGGTATAACTGAAGACACCCTTCTACAACTTGGCGCAAAGAAAACTGCTAAGGAAGCGTGGAAAATGCTAAGAACAATGAACCAAGGGGCTGAAAGAGTGAAAGAAGTAAGGACTCAGTCACTTTGGAGGGAGTTTGATGCTATGAAAATGAGTGATGGAGACAGTATAGATGGATACACTGGAAAGCTCCAAATTATCATCACAAAACTCAGGGGGCTAGGAAATGCAGTGGAAGAAGAACGCTTGGTGAAGAAAATTCTGAGGTCAACCTCTCCAAAGTTTCTACAGATAGCCTCCACAATTGAGGAATTCAGTGATCTGAAAACTAAAACATCTGAAGAAGTTATTGGTTCCCTCAAAGCCCATGAAGAGAGGCTGCAAAAACATGAAATAAAAGATGATGATACAGTACTTTTGACTCAAGCAGAATGGAGATCAAGAGAAGACAGTGAAATGAATAGGAAGAACTCAAGAGATCAAGGAAGTAGTAGAGGAGGTAGAGGCAGAGGACGAGGGAGAGGAAGAAGCAATCCTTGGTTCCAAAAGAAGGAAGAGGAAACTCAGCCAAAGAAGAAGTTTGATAAGTCCAAAATAAAATGTTACAATTGTGGGAAAATGGGACATTTTGCTTCAGAATGTTACTCAGAAGCAAAGGAAGAAATAGCCAATGTTACTGAACTGGAAGAATATGAGGAATCTGCCCTACTTATGATAGAGTCTTGTGATCTAACTCAATCACATGCCCAGAGTAACAAGCCAGATGGGAGAAATGAAGATGGAAGTGAAAAAGGGAAGCCAGGATGGTACTTGGATACCGGAGCAAGCAATCACATGTGTGGAGATACAAGCTGTTTTACAGACATTGATCAGTCAATTCAAGGAAGGGTACGGTTTGGAGATGGATCCATGATCAACATACAAGGGCAGGGCTCTGTGGTATTTCAGTGTAAGAGTGGAGAGCATCACATTCTTCAAAATGTATACTACATACCCAAGTTAAGAAGTAATATCATAAGTTTGGGGCAGCTTGATGAGAATGGTAACCAAATTATAATAAAGGGAGGTGTACTGAGGATATATGATCATAGTAACAGACTGATGATCAAAGTGGATAGACAGCCTAATAAGCTATTCATAGCAGATTTGAAGATTGCTGAGAAAATATGCTTGTTGACAAGTATGAATGATCAAGCATGGGTGTGGCATGCAAGGTATGGACATCTAAACTTTCAATCTTTGAAATTGCTTTCAAGCAAGAGGATGGTTGAAGGACTACCAGAAATTTCTCATGTGAATCAAGTGTGTGGAGGGTGCATGGTGAGCAAGCAACACAGATCTTCATATCCACAGATGGCAAAGTTTAGAGCTCGAGAGAGACTTGAATTAGTCCATGGGGACTTGTGTGGTCCTATCTCACCTCCTACTCCAGGGAACAACAGGTACTTTATGCTTCTAGTAGATGATTTAACACGGTTCATGTGGATTTCATTGCTGAAACATAAAGGGGAAGCATTTGAAGCATTTAAGAAATTCAAGCAATTGACTGAAAATGAAGTAACTGGAAAACTGAAGTGCTTCAGGACTGATAGAGGAGGGGAATTCACCTCTACTGATTTCAAGAAATATTGTGATGATGAGGGAATAAAAAGACACTTAACTGCTCCATATTCACCTCAACAAAATGGGGTAGTGGAGAGAAGAAATCAGACCATCATGGGAATGGCAAGAAGCTTACTGAAAAATAAAGATGTACCTGGAAGATATTGGGGTGAGGCTGTGAGAACTTCAGTGTACTTACTGAATAGAGCACCAACCAAGAGTGTGGAAGGAATGACACCATATCAGGCTTGGTATGGCAGGGTACCAAATGTGAATCATTTACGTGTATTTGGATGCCTAGCCTATGTGAGGATTGCAGCACCTCACCAAACCAAACTAGCAGACAGAAGCATCAAATGTGTCCTGCTTGGATATGAAGAAGGGACAAAGGCTTATAGATTGCTTGATCCAGTCAAAGGTAAGGTACTAGTGAGCAGAGATGTAATCTTTGAAGAAGACAAAAGGTGGACTTGGGATGAACTTCAAGATCAGGGAAACTATAGTGAAAACTCTTTCACTATAAATGTAAGGGAAGATGGAGGAGATAATGAGTTTCAGGTGGAAGATATGGACACATCTGCATCATCTTCATCACACAGCTCACCTGTGAGTACACCCAGATCAAGTAGCAGTTCTAGTTCTAATACAGAACACCCACATTTTAGATCACTACAAGAGATATATGATGCAACAAGAGAAGTAAGTGAGGAAGCAGGTTTGTGCTTTCTATCTATCGAGGAACCAACTAACTATGCTGAAGCTGCTGGAAATAAGAATTGGAGGGATGCAATGGCATTGGAAATTGATTCAATCCAAAAGAATGGAACCTGGGAGCTAACTGACTTACCTAAGTCACATAAAGCAATAGGTTTGAAGTGGATCTTCAAACTAAAGAAGGATGCAGAAGGAAAGATTATCAAGCATAAAGCAAGATTGGTCGCTAAAGGTTATGTCCAAAAGTATGGGGTTGATTATAAGGAGGTCTTTGCTCCAGTGGCTAGACTTGAAACAGTAAGACTCTTACTTGCTCTATCAGCACATAGAGACTGGGAAGTTCATCACCTTGATGTTAAAACTGCCTTCCTGAATGGTGAATTAAGGGAAGAGGTGTATGTGTTACAACCGGAAGGCTATATTGACAAAGAGAATCCAAACAAGGTACTGAAACTGCATAAAGCTTTGTATGGCTTAAAGCAGGCCCCTAGAGCCTGGAATGAGAAACTTGACAAGTGCTTGAAATCTCAAGGGTTCAGTAGATGCATCTTTGAATATTCTGTATACCCATACATGAAGAAAGCTGATGCTAATATCACAGTTGTAGGTGTTTATGTAGATGATCTAATTCTCACAGGTTCAAGTCCTAAACTCATTCTTGATTTCAAAAGGGAGATGATGAAGATATTTGAAATGAGTGATTTAGGGCCTTTGTGCTATTATCTGGGAATTGAAGTGAAGCAGGATTCAGAAGCCATAACACTATGTCAATCAGGATATGCAAAGAAAATACTTGAAAAGGTTGGAATGGCAGACTGTAACCAATGCAGCATACCAATGGAATCAAGGAGTAAATTCAGCAAATATGATGAAGAACCATCAGTTGATCCCACTTTATATAGGAGCATTATTGGGAGTCTCAGGTACCTAGTAAATACCCGTCCAGATCTTGCATTCTCAGTTGGTATTATGAGCAGATACATGGAAGCCCCCACTACCACACATATGACGGCAGTGAAGCAGATTCTTAGGTACATAAAGGGAACTCTCAATATGGGGTGTGTATACAAAAGGGGAGAAGACAAAGAGGAGCTGATTGGATATACTGATAGTGATCTTGCTGGTGACATTGATGACAGGAGAAGCACTACTGGGATCATATTTTTCTTAGGAAACAGCCCAATCACTTGGGTGTCACAAAAACAGAAAATTGTGGCTTTATCATCATGTGAGGCTGAGTATATTGCAGCCACGGGAGGTGCTTGTCAAGCAATCTGGCTCACAAAGCTGCTTGAGAGTCTAAAAGGGAAAACTGAAATCAAGCCAATTCTCAGAGTAGATAACAAATCTGCCATTGCTCTAGCAACAAATCCGGTGTACCATGAAAGGAGCAAGCACATAGACACGAAGTTTCATTTCATAAGGGAGTGTGTTGAAAGTGAAGTACTGAAGTTGGAATACACAAGAACAGAAACTCAACTGGCAGACCTTTTAACTAAACCACTTGGGAAGCAAAGGTTCAGTGAGCTGCTTAACAAGATAGGAATGAAGCCTATAAAGGAATAATCAAGTTTACGGGGGAGAATGTTTACGTTAAACTTGATTATTTCCTTAGTCAAAGTTCAGTCTTTCTTTATTATTTTTATTTCTTTTGGTAGTTGTTTTGTAAATACAAGTCTGCACAACACAACCCCACACAACACCCACTTTATCCTCCACGTTCCCACTTTCTTTTAGTTTTATCACGAACTGCTGCACTCCGCTTTATTTAAGTATGAGATGTTGGTAGGGGGTTTTTTCATCCATTCTTGTAATGGGTTTTTCCCCCAAATTTATAAAGAAGAAAAGCAGTTGATATCTATGTTCATATACTTGAATGTTCATATGTATGAATGGTTCATGATTCACAGTGATTCTTGAGTTATTAGTTTATTGTTGTCGTTCGTGGTTGATTATCCTGGTGTAGCTAACAGGTGATTCTAGAACAACCAAGGTGCACGGAAAGGGCAAGGTTAACCTAAAACTCACATCCGGCAAAACTTTGTCACTCAATGATGTACTCCACGTACCCGAGATACGGACCAATTTGATCTCCGTCTCACTTTTGGGAAGGGCCGGTGTCAAGGTTTCTTTTGAATCTGACAAGGTGGTTCTCACCAAAAGCAACACATTTGTCGGCAAGGGCTATTGCAATCAGGGACTTTTTATGTCGAGTGTTTTAGAGGTGTTAAAGTGATTGGTTTTAATTTTTTATTAATAAGTTGTGATCAACATTAGTTCTTTCCACCTTATTTGGTGAATAAGTGTCACGTAGTATTTCTTTGTAATAGTCTCTATCGAGTTTTTTTTCTTTCTTTCTTTCTATATCCCTATTAATAAATTTGCATTTGATTTGTTATGGCATGCATTTTTTCTGCTATTGCTATAAATTTAACTTCTATTTTACTCCGTAGTTCTTACGGTGTAATGTTTAGTAATTTTGAAGATGATGCATGTGAATCCTTGCTAGTTGCTACTTTGCGTTTTATCATTGCAGACTAATATGCATGAGTACTTAATGTAATACGGAAAATTAAAAATTGTACTGAACGAAGCTTGTTTTGCATGCATGATATATTGTGAATTTTACTGTGTTGGTATATATGCCTTGTTAACTTTAATTGTTAGACGTTAGAAATAAATTGTCTTACTTTTAGTGCCAAAATTTTATTTTTATTTTGCATGAATGATGGTACGTTACTACGTTACTTGTACACGCAGTTGTGACTTTATGTTGAGAACTAGTTTTGCAACGCGCGATGCGCGTTCGTGTCAATGCCCAAGACCATTGTAGGCATAGTATTTCGACAGGTGCAATCACTGCGGCCATATAACTCTTGCAAAATGGGCTCTAAGAGTGTTGTTAATGGCGGATTGAGGGCTGAAATTCTGCTAAGGTACCACTGTTCTTAAAAATCTATGACAGCTGGCACAAAGTCTCCCCCGTCTTTCCTCCATGGCTGCCATTTGTCAAATAATGGAACGTCAAACTGTAAAAGACACAAACCATTTTTAGCATATTTTGTAACCATATACTATTATTATTTGAGGTTTAGGTGCAGAGTGTACAACGTTTCATAAGCAAGCAACAAAACATAATCAGACCCCTCTACCTAATGACAACAATTAGAAATGCAAGGGTGGGTACCAGTATAGGCTTCTCCAACTCTAAAGGCAACTGTTTTAAAAGCTTTCATAAATTTAATTACAAAGATAAAGTTAATTGTTGAAATTCAAACAACTATGATGTATTCGATCAAAACAATAATAAACCATTCCAGTTATGAAAAAGAAGCTCAAAAGAAACTAATATTAAAATGCAATGATGCATCTGATCGATAACTCGATTCTCCCCTTAACTGTCGTTGGAGCAGCTTGAACAGAAGCAGCTAGGATGAACTTCCGTGTTCCAATTTCTGTGAAGAATTATTCTGAAATCAATGAATCAAAATACAGTGAAGGCCGTAATACTTAAAAGTTCCCTCTGAATTTAACCATTCAACAAACTGTTTGTGGGAATCCCCCCTACCCTTGGATACCAAAGTCAATAGAAACAACAAATGACATAGTAGTTATATGGGAAGTTAAGGTCAACCGTGAAAGTGGATGATAGACCTCAAGAAGAGCTTCCACATTTTTATTTTCGACATGATTTAAGATGAACTAAAGCAAATCCTAATTTTTTAAAGTGAATATAGGTAGTCAACAAGAATGTTATACTACGTATATGTTATGCTGAAAATCCTAATGGCATGGTTTTATATGTACATCAACCATGAAACCTTTACCTCGAGGAGAACTAAGAACCATTAAAACAATGGGGTACGGCAAAAATGATCTCTGTCACCAAGAATCTTTAATTAACACATCGCATCAGTTTTGTATGTCATGCCGTTTCTAACAACACGCTCAAGATCAACACCTGATTGGACTGCATGCAAAATTAAAGTTAATTTGAGCTCCCTTCCCTTTCATAGTCGTGTGGTCATAATAGAAAATCACATTGTTAGTTGTTAAAATAAAAACTAAGATAATCTTGAAGTGAGCTTGTAAAAATGGAGACAAATCTAAGGACATCCCTGTGTGAGTAACAATCCTAAAAAAATAAGGATCCAGACTTTCGATCAATATCTATTGAAATTCTATCTCAAATCAAATTGATATAGCCATTTTTAGCTTAACGATAATTAAAACCCGGAAACCAGAACTTCAATGGGATTTTACAAACAACGAAGATGCTTATATAGTTATATGCAGGATTAACTTAGCCATTTTCAATTTAAGAATAAACTTCAATCCGATTAATACATTAAGGGTATGTGTGGGTCCCTTAAAATGCTAAGTGATGGATATTATTATCCCAATACAAGAACCAAGCTGTCATATAGAATAGTTCAGGCAGGTTGAGGAGAAGAGTTCAGTCAATTGGACACTTCAGTGCATTAATTCCATATTTGATAAAAATATTGGCTGAAAAGGGTGATAAGGCTAATAAGTCAAAAATGGGGTAACCAAATGGGCTTTAGATATATTGCTGTTTACAAGAAGAAACAAATAGTCAAATATAAGGATAAATTGAAATGACCACTGTTGGGCTAGCTAACAGAGAAACCCCTGATTCTGCAATTGTTGAGCATCCTTTATCACAGTACCATACGGATAACAAGTAAACATTGGTAAGCTAAGGATTATAATACACTTATCTATGATCAATCATATCCTACAATTAGAATGAAAAAAGACAAGAGTACAATTAGAATGAAAAAAGACAAGAGTAAATGATCGAAAAGAAAGGGCATATACACAAGGGTTTTACCACTGATTAGTATAACTAAACTTAGAATAGTTAAAAATCAACTTGGTTACTTGGAATAATTAAAAACAATATTTTGACTAAGTTATTATTAAGACGGAATGTTAATTGTTAATAATTGTCATGTTCCAAATAAAAAACCAATGAAAAGCGTTAAGGTTTAGAGTATGATTAGATTCCTTTCAAAATTGTGATTCAAAATCGTAAGGTATCCATTTTCCAATATGATTTCAAAAGTAAATCAAATCACCCTAAGCCTGACAAAGTGAATTGAATCGACAAAACAATTAAAAATCATATAGGTTAAACCTTTACCTTAATAAATAATGGCACACATGAACGGAAGTTCAAAGAGAGGAAAAGAGGAGGGGGGAAATAGAGTTTCGAGCTCCAACGTCGAGAGGATGAGTACGTTTGGTAGGGCATTGTGGCGGATTTCAGGGAGAGATTATAAGGAATCAACAGAAGCAGAGACTGCACGAGCAGTATCGACTATAGAGAAAATAGAATGGGGAGGGCCGGGCAGAATCAGGGCAAGAGGAAACGAAGGTTTAAATGCTGAATACTGTGTAGTATTTATTCATTTTAAACTTGAGAAGTCGCAGATGACACAATAGGGGTTTAACGACAAAGCTTGCCTCCGTCAACTTTTACACTGCCATAACAACACAATCTTGGAATAAATATGCATCGAGTACAATTCACCAATGCACAAGGAGACACCAACATTTTTCTCAAGACCGTTATGCCCTTAACAATATTCATGCTTATATAATTGTAGAGATTAAAATGTTGAACCGTCTTTTTGACCATTCCTCTACCTGGAACACATTGAATTTACTACGGAGGTTTTAGTTTGATATGATGCTTTAATCATTATTCTCTGTAACTTAAATGCCCACATGCATATATATGTTTCCTTCTTGCATGATATAACGGTAGTGAGTCATGTGAGTCATTTTAAATATGGTTGGTTACTTTAAATGCTCTCTATTTGCACTGCACCTGATTTTAAAATATTTATAAAGTGGGGTTATTTGTAACTACTCTCTCACTGAAATGAGACTCTAAATGTGGGGGTCGGATACTTGAAAATTTCAAGACGTTTGCTCATATAGTCATAATAAGAGTTGTACTGATGTACTGATTTGCTGAGTCGGTGTGGAGCTATATCTTGTTGAATATAAGACAAGAACTTCTTGAGTCTTATATTGATAAAGACTTATCTTAATGCTCAAAGTGTGAGTTTGTTAAAATGACAAATTGTGTAAAACCCGGCCTAATGTCGGAAGATTGAACAAAAATGCGGAAATACATAAGGGTATTTGATAAGCTAAACCATTGTATTAAAGAGATACAATGATGATACAACCTTTAGTGATATTGTTGTATAGAGGTATACAATAATATCATATGAAACATAAAGTTATCATTAACTTTGATGAAAGGAGTTAATTATCTTCTTTGGCGCGCGGAAATCCTAGGATATTGTGTTATTATATACATCGAGGGAAATGAACTGTCACTTGAAAACAAATAGGGATGGTAACCCAACCTGTGTGATTGGAGATCCCATGAAGCAGGTTCATATGGGTAATAACAAGTCCTCTATTTGTTCTGCTAACCTATTTTAAATGTTCATTTCTAGGGTGAGGCTAGACTGCATTTCTTGTGAGGCTGAGCTAAGGCTCTTAATGATGATCATAGCCCTTATGGGTGGTGTGTCAAGTGCGGGACACACATGATGAGATCACCTATATGAGTGTGAGGTGGGGCCGCCTCCATGAAGCATTGACAACGCTTCTAAAGCACTCAAGAAAACCAGGCACGCGCATGGCCGAAAGGCGCACCACGGCGTTAACGCGAGGAATTGTGGGGGATGAGACATGACCGTTAAGACCCTGATTTACCAAAGTAGCTTCTTGGTTCATAGAAACTATATGTTTCACCAAGAGTTCAGTTCATTAAGACTTAATTGTCTCGGTTTGGTTCATAGTCTACGGACACCAGACTTAAAGTCTCATTCCCGTTAATCCAGCAGCTATTCAAATTATTTTGACCTAAAATGTTTATTTGAAATATGTGGGGGATTGTTGGAAATTTTATAATATTTCAAATAAACAAAAATAAGTAAATTAAATTCTAATGAACACTTAATGTTGAACGTGCATAATGATAGATCAATTTTGAACACATACGTTTTTAGCATCTAATTAATACATTTATGTTACTTTAATTGGTTTCCGTTTGGTCCCAGGTTTGTAATGTATTCAGAGTTCATATTTCGTTTCAATTCAGCCATTTAATAAATTAATCATTAAACCAAGTCTTAAAAATTTGAAAGTGGCATGGAAGGTTTACGTACATACCTATGAACTTATTTGCCTATATATATACTCCTTATGCGAACGATGAAAAAAAAAAGGAAGGCATGAGATAAAAGATTACTATTTTGGAAAATAGCTGTTGTGATAAATATTGTTCTTTTATCCTCGTAGTTTTGTATCCGGTTACTCACCGAAGGGCTCGTTATATCCTGGGGAGAGATTTCCGGCCACCGGAAATACTTTCTTGAGGACAGCGTCTTGCACGCGTCTCGAGCTTTATTTTCTAATGTTGTTTTTGTAGGTTTCCGACGACGATCATTCAACACATTTATCCTATAAAACCCATCCCACATCCTCAAAATTTTAATACAGAAAAACAACTTCTTCCTTTCTTAATATATTTCATATATACCACTCCACATACAAATGTCTAGTGAGAGTAATATTGTTATTATGGTTCATTGGAATGGTTGTACATTTCAAAAAGATGATGAAATAGAGTACTACATACCTCCTAGGGCGGTACTATGCATCAGTGAAGATGTTGATTTTACCAGTATACACGAGAGTGTTCTAAACCATGTTAGAAGTGAGGGATTTTCCGAAATTCAATTAATTCACGAAAAATTGCCAAAATATAAGAACTCCGTATATGTTGCTTCTAGGCTATGGCCCATTCACGATGAGAAGACATGGACTCATTTTTTCCGGATCGCTATAAATGAGCACGATGAGTTGCACATTTACGTGGAAGCTATACCGGCCCCGCCACAAAATTTGACGTTCCACGGAACTACTACAAATAATACTGCTATGCTTCAAAATAGAGGAGAGGGCCCATCATCAGTATATGGCGGGGGAACAACCCCCAAACGTTTGAGAACTTCGAATCTCCGGGTATGTATTGTTCATGTTAAATACTCCGATTTAAAATAAATTGTTTTATGTGTTGATGACATTTATTGTTAATAGTTTAATAAATGTTATAGACTGATCAAATAGTTAAATATAAAGTTATCAACCACACGTTTAAAATTAAGTAATAAAGTTATCAGCTTATCCATATAATATACTCCTTCTATAATCAAGCTTAGTACTCTCCCCTATTTCATCTGAAAACCCCTCCTGTTTTGGCCGCATCATGCGCGTGTCATTTGCGATCCCCCGCCAGATGAGCTTCCCTCTGTAATCAGCCATTTGCTGTCCAAGTTTGACTTCGCCCTCCTTCCACTCGCTCGAAGCCACGGCCCAAAAGGTCGGGTCAGGGCTTGTCCCTCCTTTTCATACAGCAGAGGACAATACTTCTTTGCATGTCCGATCATCTGATGTGAGTTTTCTCGCACTTAAAAAGATTGTAATATAGTGGTGTAAGTACGAGTATCGTCTCCACAGGGACGGACAAAAGGGAATCAAGAATTAATTAAATTCAGCGATTAAAAATAAATAAAATAAATGTGTCGTGCGAGATATGATTGGTATGAAAAATTAAAATACAACTAAACGATTAAACTAGAGGGTTCTTTCTAATTAATGACGAAGAGAACATGGATTGATTCTGGGGTAACCAGATTTCTGGCTGATACGGCTTAATTACATGAAATTAATTTAATTGAGTCTGTGAAAATTTTCTTCTCGTGAGACTGCTTGGATGAAATAAAAGAAATCAGAATCAGAGTTTTTATTTAATGCCCCCTCCAAGAAGTTGCAACTTGCAACCTTTAAAATGAGCGACCCTTCTCGTTGATATCTTCATTCTACACTTCATTTTAGTTGGAGAAGTAATAAGGCAACTACGTACTAGTATAAGACATTTTGCCCATTTTGCCTTATAGATAAAGGACTGACAATTATGACTCGAGCCACAGTTATTTGGTGAACATTGGTGCGCAATTGACAAACTAATTAATGCACTTCCTGTCACAAAAATTTGCTAAATTTCCTTATTTAGCCATCCCAAAAAATTGTCATTTTCATTTAAAATAATAAACTTGTACTTAAAGTTTTTTCTTGATCATACAATTTTTATTTTATTATTCCACATGTATGTCAAACTCAGCCAAGTTTTGTGGAGGGATGGAGTATCAATCATTGCTATATTTCTTTTTTGATCTGCAGATCCTTCGACACACTGGTCGTATTACTGAAGGTCGAAGTGGGCATAACCGTGTCTTTCTACTTGTAAGGCCTCAATAAATGTGATAGGTATGTTATATGAGTCTAGGAATGGTTGAATGTAGTAATGTACATCCGCCACCGCCTTTATGTGTTACAGTATTAGTACACCATATCTACGGTTTGATGGTGTATTTATTCTCTTTGAGTTGTTGCGTGGCCCAGCAATTTCAAATTTTCAATACAAGCAGGAAGGGTCCAGGAATTATGGCTAAAGAGGGTAATTTTTTGCATTAGTTTAGGACTTCGTTTAGTTTTTTATTCAAAAAAATATTTTCATTAGCTTAAACCGGACGTTTAAAATTAGATGACAACTCTGGTACCTTTCTAAAATATGGGGTACCGTACCTACCATTCATTTGATTGGACCACATCACTTTATCATTTTTAATTTAGATTTAAATAATTCAACTGCTACATTCTCATTGATCCATGTGGACAAAGGTATGGTACCTTATGGGTACCATAGAATCTGCCTTAAAATTATCACTATAAACTTACACAGTTACAACGATGAGAAAAATAACTTAGATTTCATAATTGAAAATGATTTAAAAAAACGAATGGGTGCAATACTATCAAAATCAAACACTATTTCATTTTGGTGCAATTTATGTTTAAAAGAAATATACGCTGCTATTGCCTATTGATGCATTATGTTTAAAGGAAAAGTTAAACAAATTAAACCAGACGTGCTATATCTAAAGTTGGATAGGTATTTAGTAATTATGTACGGAGTAATTATTAGAAGAACGCAAAATATACTCCCCTTCCCGCTATTAACTTCTTACTTTGACCTACACATATTAAGGAAATAAATCTGACTTTAGTGTTTCAACACTGTTTGACATTGTTTTGTACTGTTCTGATGCAGGATAATTTTCCTTTTAAGAAAATGAGAAGATGATTTTGAAACGACGCAAAAAGAAAAACAGGAAGATAATAGCGGGACGGGGTACAATGTAAATGATGTACCCATCCTAATATAGTGTGGTTTTATACGGAGTATTAAATTGCATAATTTATTCTTCATTAGAGATTCATTCAAATATGTTTGGTGATTTTGGTCATCTCCTTCATTTTTTTCTTTAATTTTTTCTTCTTTAATTTTTACTTTTCTTCTTTGATTATCTTCTTCCGATCCCTTTTGTTAACATGTTAAGAATCTAATCGCAATTTGGTTTTTTACATCTTCAACATCAAACTAAGTTTTTTTTTCCTTCTCTCTGGATTCAAAAATGAAAGCGTATTAATTTAGAAGAATAATTCATATTTGTATTTTAAGGTTTGCAACTTTTCTTCAAGCTTGCTTTTTTTTTCCTTTCCACTTTGCGTGATTCACATTTGAATTTCAACAGATTAAAGCCATTCGTGTTCAACAGTTTTCATTTGCTATTATGTGAGATTATATTTGTAGTAACACGAGTTACATTTTATGCATGCGGGGCAAATCTATATAGCATATACGTAATATTAAACAACTTACATTTCGACATGTTCTAAATTATATTTCCATTAACGCGATTTACATTTAGAATTGCGATTAACATTTTTTCTTGGTCTCAAATTACATTTACATTAATGTGATATATACATTTTGACTTGTTCAAATTACATTCTCATTAACGCAAATTGCATTTTGGCTTAGTTCAAGTTTCATTTCTATTAATGCAATTCACATTTCGACTTATCTCAAAATACATTTGCATAAACGTGATTTACATTTCGATTAGTCACATTGTTAAAACTCCACAGTTTACATTTCATACTTCCCCATGTTACATTTTTGAATAACATGATTTACAATCTTATCCTCTTTATTTTCACTTAACCCTAAATATTTATATTAGATTCAAAGCTTATATGAACATCGTTCGAGAAGTCTCTTAAATTCATTCATTGATGACTTGAAGTAGTCAATACCTCCCACAACGGATTACGTGATTATAATATTAACATACTTTAATAGTAGGAAAAATCGCATGAAGAATCCCTACTATTAGTGTTATTCTATTATTAATCCCATCCATTTGTAATTCTAAAATAATCCCAAGTTCACGAGTGACCTTCTCAGATTGATCTCATGCCACCTGAAACCTATTGAACAGGTATAAATCTAAAAAAAATGAATAGCTGGATGGCTGAAATTAAAGAACAGATAGTTCATCCTTCATCCGCTTGAAATCTCCAATCGCTGGTGACTTGACCAAAACCTTTGTGACAACAAGTCAGTAATTAACAAAGCTAGCAATGGTGAAACCTTAAGCTATCTTCCTTCTACCATCCATGGCTGATGCAGGGGCAGATCCAGAAACTTTATCTATTGGAGGCACCATTTAAGAAAAAGTAAAAAATATTCAGATAATAAACTCCGTGTCAAAATGAAGTTTCCGATTTGACATACACCCATATTTATGTAAGATAAAATTTTGTTTTGTCTCTCCAAATTTATGTTAAACCAAGCAAAAAGTAAGCAAAAATAAATGTAGTTGTGACTTCTTTCTTAAAAAAGAATTCTTTTTATAAAAATGAGAACTTTTTTGGACATTCATAAAAGAAAATGGGAACTTCTTTTCTTGATTTTCTTGACGGAGGTAGTATAAATATACTTCGAAAATTATATAACCCAATATAAATAAAAAAAGTATTAAATTTCATTATAACTGCCCTCTTAGATATATTGAAAAAACATCCATCACACACTTTATCAAGCATAAAAGGGGAACTATTTGAAGCATTAACACTTGAACTTTCACTGACAATGTGGCTTTGATTGTGTGGTCGTCGTGATTTTCCTTTATACTCCGTAATAGAGAGTATCGTAATATCATTGTTTAATCTTAAAATTTATAAAGTTATACTCATGAACTGTAGTACTATACATACTATAAAGAACAACTTTTTTAAAACGATAAAATTGAACTATTCATTTACAAAGATGAAATTAATTACACAATTAGCAAAATATACTACGTACAATTGTAGTGAAGACTTTAATTAGCAAGCTTGCTAAGATAGGAAAATAGCAAATCACTGAATTAGAATAAGTACATGGGATGGCAGTGATTTTTAATGATGCCATTATATATCATTA
This sequence comes from Cuscuta epithymum, assembly GCA_945859915.1. Lineage (NCBI taxonomy): Eukaryota > Viridiplantae > Streptophyta > Magnoliopsida > Solanales > Convolvulaceae > Cuscuta > Cuscuta epithymum. Next base: position 336,115 of record CAMAPF010000167.1, read on the forward strand.
AAATAAAAATTACAAATATACGTTACGTAATCTAAAATGGATAAAGGTGTGGGCCTGAATTTAGCTTAGTTAATGCAAAGCCTGATTTTAGTTAATATACAAATCAAATCTATTATTGAGTTAATTGAGTGATATTATTAAAGTAAACCGACTCCAGTATACAATTGTCCATCCATTTTTCAGAATTGAGTTAATAAAAATTAATGGGGGATTGGGGGCATGATTTTTTTATTGGGGGCACTAACTTTTTTTAAATAATATATGTGATAGAGTATTAATTCTAGAGAGAAGCGAGAGCTAGAGAGAGAAAGTGAGTAATTATATTTCTCAACTTGGAACCCCCTATAACTAGCCCCTTGGGGTCTATTTATAGGTAAAAATGTGGATTTGGGCCCCTAGCCTTGGGCTTAGGAGGCCCATTACAATAATTATGCCTTCTTTGGGCGAAATAAAGCCACTAATGGGCTGTGTACAATACTTAATAAATACAAGGAAAAATACATTCTGCCTAGACGAAGCACGGACGATGCGGTCCGTGGACGACGCGGTCCGTGGACGATGCGGTCCATGGACGATGCGGTCCATGGACGATGCGGTCCATGGACGATGCGGTCCATGGACGATGCGGTCCATAGACGATGCGATCCCTGGACGATGCGGATCTTGGGCCTTGCCCCAAGAATCCGGGTGATGTCTTCTTTCTTGGACGTCGCGTGCCTCTGGCCGGTGCGGGTGCCCTGCTAGTGTCTTTTGGGCCGTTTGAGTATGTGGGCCATGGGGTCCAGGCCCATATACTCTATCAGGAGTCCCCCACTCTCTGAGCTGAGGTGAAGCCGAAGCGAAAGGGAGTACTTGTTCTTTTCTGGCTGGCCGTTGCGCGAGCCTAAGGTGCTTGGTGGCCGCAGAGGTTTTTCCTTAGTCTTTAGACGAAGGGACTTCTTCACTTGATGGAGGCGAAGCGCCCTTGGGGATTCATAACCTTGATGCCGGCCGATGCGCTCCCCCGTGGGAGTGCTTTTAGGACGAAGCGACACGTTCTCTTTCCCGTAGATGACGTGGTGAATTCTGATGTGGATAAACTGGCCTGTTTCATTTGTCATTCGTTGGGGCCGAAGAGCTCCCCCATAACTTTTTGCCGTTGTGGTGACATAGTTTTATGAAGCGAAGATGTTTGATCTCGTCTATGGGGACGATGCGAGCCGCACGCTTTTGATCTGTTATGCGGCCGAAGCGCTTTGGCTTGTGTATTCTTGCTTTAGTGAGCCGACGCAGTCCCCCAATGTACGTAGCCGTTGCGCGCTGTATTTTGTATTTGTGTTTTAAATTTTTGGGCTCTGCTAGCCGATGCCACTCGCGATGCTATTGAGGTGAATTGTTCGTCTTTTGTTGTTGGTGAGCCGTAGCGTGCCCTCTTTGCATTAAGGCCGTTGTGGTTTCCCTTCTTGTGGCCGATACAGTCCCCCAGTCCCCCACTCCTTTGGCCGAAGAGCATCTGAGGCACAAGGGAGTAATGAGCCGATTCGGTACCTATGCGTTGGTCGCGACTCCCACCCTTAGGCGCACCTGTCCAAGGTAACCCTGTGGGAGAACCCTTGGACGAAGGCCGCAATGCCAGGGTTATCATCGACGATGCACGCACAGGCAGCCGTAGCGGTCTATTAAGGTTCCTTGGGTTGTTGTGAGGACGTTGAGTTTAGGCCGATGCGTTCCCCTTTGGAGTTTTGTAGTAATTGGGCCGCAGCGGTACTCGGCCGATGCCTTGCTTATTTGAGTTCAAGTTGGGCCGTAGGGGATACTTCCATGAGTGATATTGAATAGGTGCCTCTTGATTGGTTGTTGGGGAGGTGGCCGTTTGTTGTAACCAATGCGCGGATGCCACGTGTAGTGGCCGTTGGAGGGGTTCCTATAAGTACCTCCTCACTCCGAAGCCTTTTCCTCATTTGCGATTTGCTGAGCTGAATTGCTGCTGAGATTTCTAGAGAGAGAAGTGCTTCCCAGCAATCGTCAAGTGTTCTTCAGACCTTCAAAAGTTCAAGGTTAGATTCTTGAATTTGTTCTTCCTTTTCTTTATATTTTGCTTCCTAGGGGGTTAGATCTAGTGTTTGTAGGAAAAACCACTTTGATCCTCGAACCGCCCTTAGGACGTAGCAATAGTTGTCATGCCGTTCCCTGACGGCCGTAGCGTCCCCTCTCCTCTTAACTTAACAGCTTCTTTGGACGAGTCGGACTGGCCTTTTGACGACGAGGACCCGTCTCCTGGAGTTAACCTTGAGGTGGTTCGAGCCTTTGAAACAGAGATGGAGAATACGGCTGATTACCGCACTTCTCAGGACGAGGAGCGTCTGAGCGATGATGCGGGTTCCCAATCATCGGGCGAGGACGAAGCGAGCTCTGACCCCAAGCTTCGAGGAGACGAGGCGGGTGATGCCTCCTCGGCTGCTATCCCATGTCCGCCGCCGATTTCATCTGTGCCAGGTGGGGCGTCGTCTTCAAAAGTCACCAAGAAACGCGGGTCGCGTCGGAGGAAAGCTGCGGCTGGTGGGCTTTCCCAGTTAGACTTGACAAACCTGTATGTCATAAGGCCTGAAAGCACCCGAGGCGAGTACCATCTGGCTCAGCTGTATGTTGGGCCTTATGGGAAGGTGAGGGAGCCGAGACCAACTGATCATGTTCTGAATCCTCCTCCTGGGTACTTCGGGGTTTATCCGATGGGGTTCTCGCAAGGACTACGGTTTCCGTTGCCCCCTTTTGTGATTGAGTACCTGAATATGGTAGATCTTCCTCCGGCGCTCTTGACGCCGAATAGTTTCTCGCTGATCGTCGGGTTCCTCATCCGGTGCGACGAGCTCGGCTTTGAGCCCACGACGGCTCTTTTTACCAATTTGTTCCGGATCGGGCGAGGGAGCCATAAGAATTGTGCTGGTTACGCTACGCTACAGCAACTCCCGGAGAAGAAATCTTTTAAAGACCTTCCTTCGTCTATCCATGGGTGGAAGGCAAAGTTTGTGTTCGTGAAGTTGGCCGATGGGGTTTTCTTTCCTTCGCAAGGGCATAATGGTAAGTTTAGCCTGCACAATCCGCCGCGAAGCGCTGAGCTCGATGCCCAAGTTGAGGCGTTCCTGAAAGGTGGGCCGAGGAGTGTGAACACGTACATCACTGAGTTTAAAATTGCAGCTCTCGGGATGATGCGGTATTACATTCCCGGCGACCCGGATTGCGGTTTGTGGCCGAGGATCTCTGGCTCTTTTGAACAGGCCGATGGGCCACTTATTGGGATTCCGGCCGAGGCCGAAGGTTGATACTTGACTTTGAATCTTTTTTGTATTTGGCATTTTTCTTTGCTTCTAACTCTTTTTCCTTTGGTGTCGTCCTTGCAGGTTACGAGATGAGTCGCAAAATGTTCATGGCTCAGGCCAAGAAGCAAGTTGCCAAGGAGCTGGAGGCTGCCCAGCGAGCCGAGGCATCCAAGGTCTCTGGTGACGGATCCAAGGCGCCAGCCGATGCGGCAAAAAGGCCAGCGGTGAAGAGGAAGAAGGCTGTTGAGGGTCAGCGCACTCTTGCCGAGACGGGTCTGGTGCCGGCTCAAGGTGCGAAGAAGACGAAGCGGGACCCTCCTCTTAATGACGATGCGATGGCCGATACGCATGCGTCGGTTCAAGGGGAAGCCGTCTCTGACGTGCATATTATTGAGGATCTGACTTTGAATGTCGCCTCATCCGCCGTAGTCCCTACCAAATCTGGTGCTGTCGCCAAGGGGAGCACCCGCGCCGATCGAGATCTGGCCACCGGCCTGTATGAGGTGACGGTGCGGTACCCGACGAAGGGCGGGCTGTTCAATGAGAAGGTGTCTGGCCACGACGTCCTAATCCAGGCCATTCCCGATGCCGATAGGGAGTACCTGCGGCGGCAGAGCAAGGATGTGCGCCTTTTCGATGGCGGTTTGGACTTCGTCGTCCAAGTAAGTATATGATCTTGCACTTAGTTTTTCTCGTTTGCTTTCCTTTTCTAACTCTTTAATTTGTCCTTTACAGGGTGCCTTGATGCTGATGGAGCAGCACCGCCGGCAGGAGGAGGAGCTTGCACGCCTTCGTGAAGCTGAGAAGAAAGTCGCTTCTGCTGACGAGGCGCTTTCCAAGTTGGGGCAGCTTCGGACTGAGACTGACTCCTTGAAGGAGAGGGCCGATGCGGCTGAGAAGAAAGCCGCTGCTGCCGAGGACGAGGCGAAGCGCCTCAAGGTTCAGTTGGACGAAGAAGCGGCTGCCCGTCGGCTAGCAGAGGAAAGAGCTGTGAAGCTAGAGGCCGATGCGATTGCAGCTGCTGATAAAGCCATTAAGCTCTTTATGGCCGAGGGGTGGAAGGACGAGGCCCGACGCGATTGGACTTTCAATGTCGTGGCGGAGCGCTTTGAAGCGTGGTCTCAGGAGGAAGCCGGCCGAGCTTGCCTCAAACAGGAATTTGAAGTCTGGTACGACCTCGGCCAGAGGCGTATGCAGATGCTGGTCTACCGCCGTCTTCGCCGACGTGTGAAGAACTTGAAGCCTAGGGGTATCGGCCTTCCCCGGCTGATGAAGGACCCCGAGGAGGAGTTAAAACTCCCACTATCCGAGAGGCAACCCCCCATCTTGAGTTCAGACGAGGAGGACGGGCCCTGGACCGAGAGTGACGACTACCTCTTCCGGAGCTCGGCCAAGTCAAAGACCGTAGAAGACGTTGAGGACGACGCCGACAGTGGGGCCGTTGAAGGCGGCCAGGGACAAGCTGCCTGATGTTTCCTTGTACTTAGTTTCTTTTTTCATTTGTAGTAGTAGCTTCAATGGCCGAAGCGCCCTCTTTTGTAAAGGCCGATGCGCCCCAATCTTGAATTATTAATGATAACACTTTTTTGTTCTAAGTGTGAATGTTGTTCCTCACTTCGTTTTCTCTTTATGTTTGGTGTTTGGTTTGTTGGTGTCGCGTCGTCTGAGTGACGCCCTCTGTGTTGATGTGGGCGCACCCTCGCCTTACTGGTATGTGTGTGTGAGGACGTTGCGCGTGTTTCCTGCTTCTTATAATAGGGACGATGCGCCCCTTCGTCTGAACTGTTGTGTTTAGAACATGTGTTTCAAAAAATTTACCGTGTTTGAAACTTTTTCTTGGCGCGGCGCTGCGTCCCTTGCGTCTTAGGTAAGGCATGGCCCCAAAGTTCTGAAATCTTTCTAAGTGCCAAGAGTTTATCTTGGGAGGATGTCGACATCTATCCATTGGGACGTAGCGATCCTTTCTTCATACGTTGTCCTTGGGGACGATGCGCCTTATCGTTCCCTTGTGAGTTCAGGTAGCGCATCGTCTCTCTTGTAGTGACTTAGAAGTTTCTGTGTCAAACTTGCCTTGATGGAGCTGTTTTGCTTCGGTTCGTCATTTGGGTTTTGCTACGTGGAGACGATGCGCCCCATCGTCCAAGTAATGGACTGAGGTTTTGTATAACCGAAACCGAAGCGATTCCCTCTTATGAAGCTGTGGTTGAGGCCGAAGCGTGTACCTCGGATCCCTGTATAGTGAAAACCTGATATGTACTTAGCCGATTTTGAGGCTTTGGTTTTTGTGGGGATTTTATTTTTTGCTCGAGGCCGGCGAGTGCGCGGTCCGTCGGCTTCCCTCTTTTTTTTTTTTTTTAGGTGGCCGAAGGGTTACTGTCCCTTCGTCCATGTGCGGTGGTTTGTCCGCTATGCTCTTCGCGTGAATTAGTGCGAGGGAGTAAATACGCCCTCGGCTTGGTGTCAGTGGCTTCTTTTTTGGCCTTTCCACGTCTATCGTCGACGCGGGACCGGACAAGGCATCGTCTTTTGACGGCCGCCCTTTGTGGTCCTGAGCGAAATTTTACTGACGGGTGGAGTTTTTGTAACCTCGGCCTTAATTCAGGCTTGTCGTCCTGCGGTTTCCGCGCGGACGACGCGGTATGCTTCTCCGTTTGAAGACGTCGGACCATGCACACAGGTCCTCCGTCCTACATATCGTCGGCCGATTTGGGTGTTTCACCGCTTGTGCCGATACGATATTTAGGTGCGTTGTCTATGCAACGGCTTTGCAGGCGCGTTGTGGATCGCAACGGCCTTAGGTGCGTTGTGTATTGCAACGGCTTTGGGTGTGTTGTTTATTGCAACGGCTTTGGGTGCGTTGTTTATTGCAACGGCTTTAGGTGCGTTGTTTATTGCAATGGCTCTAGGTGCGTCGTTTATTGCGACGGCTTTAGGTCGCATCGGACCCGGGTGATTGCACCGCTTAGGCCGATGCGGTCCTTGGGTTTCTTTTGCTCAAATCTTAAAAGATTGGATGAAACATGAATTTTATTCAATAAGTGGCGCTAGGCCGAGGGTGTTTTATTCAACCAATAAGCCGAGGGGTGGGGGACGTTGCCCGCTTCACCACTTCTCGAGTCATTGGTAAAATTTCACCAGGTGGTGTACATTCCACAATCGTGGTACATCTGACCCATTAGGGTTCTTTAGTCTATAAGTGCCGGCTTTGATGACGGCGCTGATGATGTAGGGCCCTTCATATTTGACGGCGAGCTTTCCTCCTTCCGTCGGCTTGCTTGCTTCCCTTCGGCGGAGGACGTAGTCCCCCACCTGGAATTCGCGAGAGCGGACCTTGGCGTCGTAGTAGGATTTGACTTGTCGTCTGTAGTTCTCTGCCCGAAGGTAAGCCATCTCCCGCCTTTCATCAATGAGGTGCAAGTCAATCTTCATGGCTTCTTCATTGGCTTCAGGGTCGTATTGTGTGACCCGTCGGCTGGGAAGCGTCACCTCAGTGGGAGCTTTGGCTTCAAAGCCATAGCACAAAGAGAATGGTGTCTCCCCAGTGGCCCTCCTTGGAGTAGTTCGGTAAGACCATAGGACGTTGGGGAGCTCGTCGACCCAACTTCCGCCTTCTTCTTCGAGCTTCTTCTTTAGCCCCTCCAAGATGGTTCTGTTGGCGTTCTCAACTTGCCCGTTGGCCTGAGGGTAAGCAACGGAGGAGAAACGGTGCTTGATACCCCATTCTTGGAGGAGGCTTTGGAACGGTTCGGCCTCAAACTGGGTGCCGTTGTCTGATATGATCTCCTGAGGCACGCCGAAGCGGGTGAGGATGTTCTTGTAGACGAACTTTCGACACCGCGCTCCGGTGATGCTTGCGAGTGGTTCGGCCTCGACCCATTTGGTGAAGTAATCGATGGCGACGATGATGTATCTGTTGTTGCCCGCGGCTCTTGGTAGCGGGCCGACGAGGTCGATGCCCCATCTGGAAAATGGAATGGCAGTGCTGACCGGGGCGTAGTTGACGGCGGGTCTGCCAGGTGCCCTTTGATAGTGTTGGCATGCGCTGCATTTGCGGGCGACTTCAGCACAATCGCGTGCCATCGTCGGCCAAAAGTAGCCTTGGACGACGAGGCGGCGTGACATGCTGAAGGGCCCCTGATGTGATGAACATACGCCGCAATGCACTTCTTCCATGGCCACCTCGGCCTCATTCTGGTGTAGGCACCGGAGGAGGGTGCCATTGTATGATCTCTTGTAGAGCTTGTCATCCTCGACGACATAGCTTGGAGCCCTGAGCTTGGCTAGTTTGGCCCTCTCCTCGTCTTCTGGTAGCGTGCCGGAGGTGATGTATGCTGCGATGTCAGTGATCCAGTCCTCCGGCTGGTGCTGTATGGAGAGTATGGGGCTGGCGTGAATGCTTGACATGCTCAACTCCTCCACCTTCGCTATCTTGGAGATGTGCTCAGGGGTGTCGGAGCTAAGTTTGGAGAGTATGTCGGCCTTGGCGTTCTCCGCCCTTGGGATCTGAGTGATCTCGTAGGTATCGAACGCCTTGAGCAATTCCGCAGCGGCCTCCTTGTATTGCTTCATTCTCCCCTCTTTGGCCTCGTAGGAACCCTCCATCTGGCTCAGTACGAGTTTGGAGTCGCATTTGATTCTGACATGGCGTGCTTTAAGGCCAGCGGCTAGTCTGAGTCCGCTGAGGAGCGCTTCGTACTCAGCCTCATTGTTGGACACCTTGAAGTTGAAGCGGATGGCGTAGTACGCTCTGAATCCTTCCGGGGAGATGAGGACGACGCCACCCCCACAAGCTTTGGTGGCCGAGGACCCGTCCGTGTAGAGGGTCCAGGCTTCGTCCGGTTCAGCTCCTGTGGTGGTAACGGCCGTCTCCCTTGCCGTGCACTTGGTGACGAAGTCAGCTAAGGCTTGTCCTTTGATGGATGGCCTCGGCTTGATCTCAATCTGCTACTGGCTCAAGAATATTGCCCACTTGATCATCCTTGGAGAGCTGGTTGGGCTCCTCATGAGGGCGCCCAACGGCTGATGCGTGAGGACGTGGACGGGGTGAGCTTGAAAATAGTGGCCCAGCTTCTTCACCGTGTGGGCGATGGCCAGCACCGTCTTCTCAATGGGGGAGTACCTGAGCTCGGCCTCCCGCAGCGTCTTGCTGACGTAGAATATTGCTTTTTGCACCCCGTCATCCTCTCTGATGAGTACAGAGCTAATGGCCGACGTGCTCACCCCCAAGTAGAGGAAGAGAGTCTCGCCGGGCTGGGGTTTGGATAGGACGGGTGGGGAGGCGAGATATTGCTTCAGCTCTTCAAAGGCTTGTTGGCACTCCGTCGTCCATTGGAAGCTGTTGGCCTTCCTCATTATCAGAAAGAAGGGGAGCGATTTTTCCGCGGACTTTGAAAGGAAACGGTTCAGGGCCGCGAGGCGTCCCGTCAGCCGTTGCACTTCTTTGATGTTGCGGGGCGGCTCCATGTTGATAATGGCTTGTATCTTTTCTGGGTTCACTTCGATGCCCCTTCGGCTGACCAGGTACCCCAAGAATTTACCTCCCTGGACGCCGAAGGTGCACTTCTTCGGGTTGAGCCGGAGGTTGTACTTCTTCATGATCTCAAAGATGCCCCGGAGGTCTTCGGCATGGGTTGTGGATTGTTTGCTCTTGACGATCATATCGTCGACGTATGCTTCCATCGTCCGACCTAAGACTGCTCTAAAAATCCGGGCTACCATCCTTGTGTAGGTGGCGCCGGAGTTCTTGAGCCCAAAGGCCATGACGAGGTAGCAAAAAATTCCCTCCGGGGTCATAAAAGCAGTCTTCTCCGCGTCATCTTCGTGCATGGATATCTGGTGGTACCCTCTGAACGCGTCGAGGAACGACATCAACTCGCACCCCGCCGTCTCATCCACCAACTGATCAATGTTGGGGAGAGGGAATGGGTCCATCGGGCACGCCTTGTTCAGGTCAGTGTAATCAACACACATTCTGAACGTGGGCGGCTTTGGTGCGAGGATGACGTTCGCCAACCACGTGGGGTACTTCACCTCTTTTATGTGCTTGATGGAGAGCAACATGGCTACTTCGGCCTTGACGAACTCCCTCCTGTCGACCGAGAGGTAGCGCTTTTTCTGCTTGATGGGGGAGGATGCCGGATCGACTGAGAGCCGATGCGTGATTACTTTTGGGCTGATGCCTGGCATGTCCTCCGGTCCCCATGCGAAGACGATGGCGTACTCCCTCAGGACAGAGAGGATGTCCCTTCGGATCTGTTGGGGGAGCTGTGTCCCAATCTTCAGTGTGCGTTCCGGCCGGGAGACGTCCAACGGAACATCTTCCACGTCTCCGACCGGTTCGGCCTTTGGTGTGCCTTCTTCGGCCAAGGCGGTGGTGATAGTGTCTATCCGCTCCTCGGCCTCATTGATCTTCCTGGTGAGCTTCAGGTAGCAAGCTCTAGCTATCTTCTGATTTCCTCTGGCGTAGCCCACGCCGTCCTTGGTGGGAAACTTGAGGCATAGATGTTTCATGGAGATGATAGCCTCAAGGTCCTCCAAGGCCGGTCGGCCCCAGATCATGTTGTGGGCGCTGTCCAGGTTGACGACCACGAACTCCATGTCAATCTTCGCCTGACAGGTACTGTCACCGACCACAACGGGAAGCACTATCGTGCCCTCGGCGTCGATAGAGTCCCCGGTGAAGCCGGATAACGGAGTTCGTATCGGCCGGAGCTCATTCTTCTTCAGTTTCAGCTGCCTGAATGTATCAACGTACATGACGTTGACGGAGCTGCCAGTGTCGATGTAGTTGCGGTGGATGATGTTGTCGCCAATCTCGCATTTGACGACGAGGGCGTCCCTGTGGGGCAAGGGGCCGAAGGGGAGGTCCTTGTCGGTGAAAGTGATGGCTTCCACATGCCGCCGCTTCGGCTGAGGGGGGGCGTGGGTCACCTCACCAACGTATAGGGACTGAGCCCATTTTTTCCGTTGGGTAGCCGAGTCCCCCCCTGTGTTCCCGCCGACGATGATGTGAATGTGATGTTTCTTCTGACGGGGCTCCTCTTCGTCCTCATCCTCACTGAGGGCGCCGATCTCCCTCTTTTTCCCGGAGGATCCTTCCCCCCTTTTGCCAGGGTTAACCCAAGTGTTACTCTTGGGGGCACCCTTGACAAATTGGGAAAGTTCCCCCTGTCGGACGAGGCCGTCGATGTGCCTCTTCAGGGTGGTGCAATCCTCGGTCTTGTGGGATGTCTGGCGGTGGTACTTGCAGTATGTCCCTCCTTTGTGGACCGCAAATATCTCCTCCTCTGACCTGGGGTCCTTCACGATGAGGCCCTGCGCCTCGGCGTGGTCAAGGACGACGCTCACCGGGTGGGTGAGGGGGATGCGTTGTGCCTCCAACTTTGGACGCCATGAACGATCCTCTCTTCGCTGTCAGCCTTGCTCCTGGTGTGCCTTCTTTGGCTGGTGCTGTCCCTTGTCGGCCGGCGGGTGGTGGGGGTTGGACGAGGAGTCCTTTCGTTGCTTCTCCCCACCCTTCTTCTGGTTCAGGAGCTCGTCGGCATCAGCGTGCCTATCTCCGCGTCGGAGCGCCGCGAGGTATGACCGCAGCGGCTCCGTGAACAGGCTCCGGGCGAAGTGGCTCGGCCGGAGTGCTCCACGGAGGAAAGCCAGGAGGATGCGCTCATCGGCTCCTTCGCATTCGTCCGCCTCCCTCGTCCAGCGATCGAGGAAGGCTCGGAGCGTCTCCTCCGATTGTTGCTTGATGGTCAGGAGATGAGCGAAATGCTTCTTCGCGCGCTTCCTCCCGGCAAAGTGGGTGAGGAAGCGTTGAGCAAGATCCTGCCATGAGTCGATGCTCCCCTCCGGAAGGTTGTTGAACCAATCGTACGCTGGTCCTTCCAAGGTGGATAGGAACCAGCGACACATGTACTCCTCCGAAGCGTTGGTCATCATCATATTGTTCTGATAACGGGTGAAGTGCTCCTGGGGGTCGGTGCGGCCGTCATATGGCTTGATCGGGTTCCCCTTATACTTCTCCGGGATGGGAGCGGAGAGCACCCTCGCAGAGAAGGGGGTTCTGGTCCGTATCTGGATGACGGGCTCATCGCGCCGGTCAGCCAACTCCCTTTCCAGAGCACTGACCTTGCTCAGGAGCGCGTCGTAGTTGGGATGCTGGGATGTGTGGGCCGATGCGCGCCCTGCGGCTTCTCGGGCCTCCATGTCGGCGAGGCGCTTCTCCAGGCGGGCGATGATCTCATCCCTTGGGTCCGTGTTGGCCGCGGCGCCGCCCAGAGGGGTCTGGATCCGGGCCGCGTGGGCCAGGTTGATTTGGTGGCGCGCATCGTCCTCAACCAGCTTTCCTTTTCCTTTATCTGGTCGGGGCCGGTCCGTTGTCCGGGACACGGACCCGAAGCTTTCCTTCGGTGATCCCGGCTCGCGGTTACCCAACCGATCCGCCACCCTTCCCGTAGGTACCCGACGGCTCGCGATGTCACCCAGCCTGTTGAAGGCCGAGATTTTACCGCGAGGTTGGGCCGGTGTATCCCGGGTAGGCGAGGCAGTATGGGAATGGGTGTCCACGGCGAGGACGTCTTCATTGTTGCCGAAGAAGGTGACGCCCTGTGGACGAGGCGGCGGTGGTGGCACCGTTGCGACTTCCCCAGTCACGGGAGTGTTGTTCTCCCCTGTCTTTGCGACGAGGGCGCTGACGACGTTGGGGTCCTGGAGGATGCTCGCAACAATGGCCGATAGTGCGGCCGGGTTTATCTGGGGAGCAACAGGGTTAGAGGCCTGCTGGCCCGAAGCGCGATCAGCATTGCGCCTGTCCTCGAGCCCGATGCGGGCGTCTGGGGCAGTCTTGTTGAGCTGGGTGCGAAGGTCAGCTGCTGCGAGCTCGACCTCCTGAGCGTTCTCATCCTGAATGATGAGATCATTGGGGACGTTGTCAGCAACGTTTCCCTGCCCCTCCTGGTTCAGTGGGGCATTCCTACCAGTGTTCTTTGACCTAGTTCTTGTCATAGCTGGCGGTAGTGTCTGGTAGCGACGAAGGGTACTCACTTGATCTGTTCTAGGCTCTCAATGAAAGCACCAAATGATAGAGTATTAATTCTAGAGAGAAGCGAGAGCTAGAGAGAGAAAGTGAGTAATTATATTTCTCAACTTGGAACCCCCTATAACTAGCCCCTTGGGGTCTATTTATAGGTAAAAATGTGGATTTGGGCCCCTAGCCTTGGGCTTAGGAGGCCCATTACAATAATTATGCCTTCTTTGGGCGAAATAAAGCCACTAATGGGCTGTGTACAATACTTAATAAATACAAGGAAAAATACATTCTGCCTAGACGAAGCACGGACGATGCGGTCCGTGGACGACGCGGTCCGTGGACGATGCGGTCCATGGACGATGCGGTCCATAGACGATGCGATCCCTGGACGATGCGGATCTTGGGCCTTGCCCCAAGAATCCGGGTGATGTCTTCTTTCTTGGACGTCGCGTGCCTCTGGCCGGTGCGGGTGCCCTGCTAGTGTCTTTTGGGCCGTTTGAGTATGTGGGCCATGGGGTCCAGGCCCATATACTCTATCGATATGTATTTACATTAAAAAAATTGACTTCATTTGGGGCATCAGGCATGTGCCCCCATGGCCCCATCAATTACAATTTACAAGATGCGTCCGCCTCTCGGCTGATGTATCCTCGGAGTAGCTTTTTTCTTCTAGGCTATGTGTGGGAAGAATTCCGGCTAACTCCCCTTCTCCGATTATCTCAATTCGAAAGAAATTAAAAATAGGTCGATTTCACTTCCTTCCCTTGATCGGTCCGAAGTTATAACCCACCCGTAAAGATTATCATGAAGGATCAAGCACTGGAGCAGCCATGGAAATATTACAGAAAAGGATAAAGTAAAGACAAAAAAGGAACAGGGCCAGCGAACACCCGGGGAGAAGCTAAGACGGACGGACCAGAGCAGGAGAAAAGAAAAGAAACTAGAAAAAAAAAGGGAAATAACAAAGGAAAAGCAAAAAAGGAAAGAATAAAAAATTGACCAGGCCAATTAAAACATACAAACATGTCAAGTTACCGGTTGAATTGGTTTGAGCAGGTCATCGGATTCTTGGGAGAAGATGACCCTAACAGATTAGATATATTAGAATTACCAATATGTGGGATTAATAATGGAATATCGCTAATAGTTCTGATTATTCATGTGAATTTTTCCTTAATAATACTACTTCCGTTCTTAAATAAATGCAACACTTTGACTTTTACACTATTCACATGTTCTATTTTGACTACGTTTTATTTATTAAAGTAATAATATTATTTTATGAAAAAATATTGTTAAACTTGTCTTATCGTAAATTTTCATAAATATATGTACAAAGACATGCATAAATATTTACGGAATATAACAGATTTATATTAAGAAAAATATGAAATCTTAATAGATAACAATGCAATTTTATTATTAAAATACTGTCTGCCTGTCTGCCTAATTGTTTAATCAATAGTCAATACACCCTTTTGAATGAAAACCATAATTTTTTTCAAAATGGAAGACTTTCATTTGATTCTTACCGCAAACACCTTGCCCAAGGGCGATGGGAGTTGTTTTTTATTAGCCACTGGGCAGCCAAATCTGATTATTACTGACTTTGACTTTTACACGCCGGAGTTTTATGGCCGGGCTTTTGAGAGTGGCTGTGATCGGGGCCGGCGTGGCGGGGCTGGCGGCTGCGCGCGAACTGAAAAGAGAGGGCCACCGGGTCGTGGTCTACGAAAAGTCCGGCCAACTGGGAGGAATATGGGTTTTCAATCCTGAAGTCGAGTCCGACCCATTGGGCCTCGACCCAAACAGGAAAGTAGTCCACAGCAGCATCTACCAAAATCTCCACACCAATCTGCCCAGACACTTGATGGGCTTTTCCGATTACCCGTTCGCCGTGACGGAGAACGGGAAGCTTTCCAACTTTCCCGGCCACCGGGAGGTCCTTCAGTTCCTCACCGAGTTCGCTGCTGAGTTTGAACTCACTGCGCTGGTCCGGTTCAATACCGAGGTAATCCGAGTTGAGCGGATCGGCGGTGGTTCTGATGATCAGTGGGCCGTTGACTCGAGAACGCAAGAGTTGACTTCGGAGGTAGAGGTGTTTGATGCTGTTGTAGTTTGTACGGGACATTATACGCAACCCAAATTAGCAGAACTTCCCGGTAAATATTTCTTCTTCATTTAATTTTCTATGTACTTCTATTAAATTTTATTAATTTTCCTTTTTTTATTCATTGTTTAAAAATAGTTAAGATTATTTTGTGATCGGATCGTAGAACTTTGTCGTTGGAATTACTATGACAATCGAAGAAAAGATCACAGAGACGAAACTTATCTTACTAAAAGAAATAATTATTTAATTAAAATAAATATTTGAAAACACATCGAATAGTTAAACTAAAAACTTCTATTTTAGAACCAGGGAGTATATATAAAAATGTAATATAAAGGGAGAATTTGACTTTGCATCCCATGTTTTAGGTGATATTTGAGTTTGCACCCTATTTTCAAAATGATTAATGTATACACCCCAATCCCCTATAAAACCATTTGACTTTGCACCTCATTCCTTCACAATTTTTGGATTGATGGGGTGCATACATTAATTATTTTAAAAATAGGGTGGAAAGTCAAATATCACCTAAAACATGGGGTGCAAAGTCAAATTCTCCCTAATATAAATTTCACTTCTTTTGAGGTAATATCACTAGTAGCGCTCCTCAATGAAAGTCATTAAAATTAGCATTGACATCCAGTAGAGAGTCCACAAATGTTTTCAGTCTTCCACACTATGGAAGTGGTGAAGACCAATATGTATAATAGAAGTGATGATTAGTTTTTGATTGTCTATTTGTTATTGAAAAGATGCCTTTGAATCTGTTACAAAATACTCCATAAGTGTTATGGATTTTATCTTCCAAAAGAACAATTCTTGCTCTTCTAAGGAATAATTTAGTTACTCTGCCCCTAACATTTTTTCCCTAAACCCGTCATGGAACACAACAAAATAATTTTCACATATTCCATATTTCCATTTGTCACCATTTTAGGTTCACAAACAATATCCATGCCACTAAAATAGCTCTCACAGACTCGTAGTTTAATAGAGTATATTTTTGTCATATTTGAATTAGAGTCCTGAAACTTTTGGGGTTGAATAAACAGAAACTGTGCAGGATTTTGTAAATATATAATTTTCAATTATTAATACTGATATGATTGTTACTCGATACTTAGTATTAATTATTGAAAGATGAATGGGGAACTTTGAAATCGGGTGAATGGAACATTTATCTTCATATCAGAGTTGGCCAAATTTTACAGAGGTGGAGTAAATTAAAGGATTCTTATGTTATAAAGTGTGTATGAATTATTGAGATGTTTTTTTGGTTCGCAAGGCATCGAAAAATGGCATGGGAAACACATTCATAGTCACAATTACAGAGATCCGGAGCCATACAGGAATCTTGTAAGTTTAAGTTCCTTTTCCTTTTTTTATGGCAAAATGAAAAGATAGAAATAATATATCCGTAGGTTTCCGTGATACTCGGAAAGTAGGAGCATATATTGTTGGGATTGGAAAATTCTTCTATTCAATATCAAGAACAGAATTACAATAGGAGGAGCAAACTCTCACACTCAACTATTACAAAAAACCAATCCTCACCAATACACTTCTACTCTAAGTGTATTTCACTCTTCACACACTTTTCTCACTTTCTAAACTGATACAAATGAACAACAATACACTCTCTATTTATAGGACTAGTTTGGAGACAAGAGGAAGTTGCATCCAAGCTTCCAAGGTATCTCCATATCTTCTCCCACACCTATTTGTTGGAGAGCTTTTTCCAAGAAGGTGCCTCCATGTTAAGGTGTCTCTTGGCAACTTCCAAGAAAGAAGGTGGAAGATACCTACAAATCTCCCCCTCCACCTTTTTCTTTATTTCTCTCATTCCTGCAATGCTCGCAGGCTCCCCCTCGCTAACAAGTATCCATTCGGATGTGGAATACTTTCTCGGTGGAACTATGCCTCGCGTAGAACGTCGAACATGAGTACCTTCAGCTTCGTCTTCAGATGAAGGCTCCCCCTGCTGAGGAATATCATCACTGTGAGTATCATCATCACCTACTGAACCATCACTCTCTTGTTCAGTAGTATCATACATCTCCTCGTCGCTGAGAGGAATGTTTGATGATACAGGCACTTCGTCTTCTGGAGTATGTTGTTGGCGGATTATTGGAGCACACCCATGAAACTCGTTTTCATGAAATACAACATCTCTGCTTCGTACAACTTTCTTCACTTCGGGATCCCATAACCGGTATCCCAATTCTTCATCACCATACCCGATGAAGATGCATGGGTTTGACTTGAGATCAAGCTTCTGTCTCAACTCCTTGGACACATGTGCAAATGCCTTGCACCCGAACACTTTCAAGTGAGAGTAAGAAACATCTCTTCCTGACCATTTCTTCTCTGGCACTTCAAAGTTTAAAGGAACAGAAGGTGACATGTTTATAAGATAACAAGCTGTCAGCACAGCTTCACCCCAGAATGGCTTAGATAGTTTAGTCATACTCAGCATGCAACGAACTTTCTCCATAATGGTCCGATTCATTCTTTCGGCTACACCATTGTGTTGCGGAGTTCGTGGAACCGTCTTCTCATGTCTGATTCCATATGCGGCGCAATATGCTGAGAACTCTCGGGAAGTGTACTCTCCTCCATTGTCTGAACGTAGACACTTCAGCTTCTTCCCTGTTTCTGTTTCTACCATGGCATGAAATAATCTGAAGCGATCAAACACTTGATCCTTACTCTTCAAACAATAAGCATATACCTTTCGTGATGCATCATCAATGAATGTCACGAAATATCTACTTCCTCCAAGTGACTCCTCTTCAATGGGTCCGCATACATCAGAGTGTACAAGACTGAGTAACTCTGAATGGTTCTTCCTGGTAGAACTGAAGGAAACCCTGTGTTGTTTCCCGAATAGACAGTGCTCGCATGGATCTAAGGCAACACCTTTGCCCATGGAAATCCTTTCCTTCCAAGCAAGAGTTGTCAATCCCTTCACGCTTAAGTGGCCTAACCTCCGGTGCCACAAGTTTGGTGATATCTCTTCTTCAACAGCATTGAGACTCGGATGACACAACTTTGCATGAGTTTTATACAGAGTACCACAAATATGGCCTCTTGTAACAACCAAGGAACCTTTAGATAACTTCCACGTACCTTCTTTGAATCTGTTAAGATATCCTTGTTGATCCAGAGCTGTACCGGAGATAAGATTCAATCTAAGATCCGGAACGTGTCGAACATCTTTTAAAACAAGTGCACATCCGACATTGGTTGTTATGTGCACATCCCCAATGCCAACAATCTTCGAGAAACTGGTGTTTCCCATCTTCACAGCTCCAAAGTCCCCGGACTTATAAGATGTGAATAAATTCTGGTGTGGAGTGGCGTGAAATGATGCGGCTGTATCAATCACCCACTCAACATCATGAGTACCTACGTGTAAACATTCTTGTTCACCATGTGTAACAAGACACACGTCTGATGACAAACTAACCATGGTCTCACCGTCTTCTTGGCTAGTATTTTGACTCGTCTGTGGCTGCTCTCGTAGAAACTTTCTACAATCTCTTTTTCTATGCCCATAGTTACCACAATAGTTGCAATATCCTTCAAACCAAGTATTGTTTTCACAGGACATACCTCGTTCTTGTGATCGGCCGCGAACTTGAGAATTTCCTCTGTTTTGACCTTGGCCTCTACCTCGACCTCTACTTCTTCCTCCATTTCTGCCTCCCCCTCGTCTGCTGGTTTCTGACACGAAGGCATATGATTGTACAGTCCCGGCTTCTTTTCTTCGGGCTTCTTCGTTCATAAGGGCATCTGTGACCATCTGCATAGTCACTTTGCCATTGAGAGCAGAATTGCTGAGAGTGACAACAAGAGTCTCCCAGCTGTCAGGTAGAGAGCTCAAGAGTAGTATCGCCTGCTCTTCATCTTTGAGAACCCATCCTGTGGTGCTCAACTGATTCACAAGATCCTGGAATTGACTGGTGTGTTCTGACACCGAAATACCTCCTCGTAACTTGTGGTTTACTAATCTCCTCATTAGTAACGTCTTATTTCGGGCGGTTTTTGCTTGATACATGCTACCAAGCTTCTCCCATAGTGTGTAAGCACTTTGTTCTTGCGCAACATGGTGGAACACACTATGATCTATCCACTGTCGAATTTGTGCGACAGTTTTTCTATTCATTTTTGTCCATTCTTCATCCGTCTTTTTATCCGGTTTCACGCCATTATTATCAAGAGCATCGGCTAAATCCCTCAAATTTAGCAAATCCTCCATCCGAGGCTTCCACATATTGTAATTTGTGGAAGTGAGCGCAATCATGGTGTCTGATGATGATTTATCCATAATAAAACGCTCAAAATATCTCGTACCTTATTTTCGGAGCCGAATTTGGACAAACGGAGCTCACCGTTGGATCCGGAATGGCCGAAAATGGTAGGAACCGGTCTGACCTCGTCCAAAACCGGTCTGGAAATGGGTGAACCGGCCTCCACAACTTTGAACCGGTTCGGTCCGGTTCAAGCAGCAAATCAGTGGGCAGACCAGCAGGCGGATGACGTGGCAATAGCTGGATTGCGCTGGCGCTGACGTGGTGCCACGTGGCGCTGACGTGGCACCCTAGAGGATGGTTTACGCGGATGACGTGGCGGCTGACGTGGCGCTTACGTGGACTGACGTGGCGCTGACGTGGCACTGACGTGGCGGCTGACGTGACTCGTCTTCTTCCTCTGGCCTGCGTGCTGACGCAATGATGACGCAGGCAGTTTTCCGGCGCGTTAGGGCGGCGCGTACGGCCTCTTCCGGTGGCCAAAAAATTCCCCAAAAATACCAGATTTCTCGTCTCGACGAGACGAATCTAACGGTATGATCAGATCGTGATTCCGAGCAACTTGAAAAATCACGATTTTCTAACCTGTAGAAATTTATCTGAAAATGAGAAAACAGTGTATGAAAACTCAACCTGGCTCTGATACCACTTGTTGGGATTGGAAAATTCTTCTATTCAATATCAAGAACAGTATTACAATAGGAGGAGCAAACTCTCACACTCAACTATTACAAAAAACCAATCCTCACCAATACACTTCTACTCTAAGTGTATTTCACTCTTCACACCATTTTCTCACTTTCTAAACTGATACAAATGAACAACAATACACTCTCTATTTATAGGACTAGTTTGGAGACAAGAGGAAGTTGCATCCAAGCTTCCAAGGTATCTCCATATCTTCTCCCACACCTATTTGTTGGAGAGCTCTTTCCAAGAAGGTGCCTCCATGCTAAGGTGTCTCTTGGCAACTTCCAAGAAAGAAGGTGGAAGATACCTACATATATATACACTAGTATTAAACCCGTGCGATGCACGGGAAGATATATTTCTCATGTGCAAATTAAAGTAAATTTTGGAATAATTTAAATAATATATACAATATAATTATTTACGACATAAGAATTTATATATCATAATCTAATTATATTTATGGTCAATATAAACGATATATCAACAAAAATCTATGAAATAAATTTTTCCTCCAATAAAAGTATAATAAATGATGAAAGTTGTAAATGTTTTACAAATTTCAAAATACTTTCTTAAATATAACGTCAGTTGTAAATATAACATCTGTTGTTACATTGTTGCTTTTCCCACTTTTGTCCCATATAGAGGAATAATTGGAATTAGTAACACACGAAAGAAAGAACAACAAACATTTTCACACTACTTGAATAGTTGAATTTAGTACACCATTATCACGATTATCAAGTTCAAAAAAACGTACTACTACCTCGATCTATATTGATTGTCATTTTTAATTTGTCACGATTATTATTAAAGTGATTGAAAAATAAAAGATATGGTTCAAATTTGTGTAGAAAAAGTAACATGATAAAAACCACATATTTATTGTCAAAAAATGAACATAATATTCATTTTGGGATATACCAAAATGAAAGTAAGACAACTAAAATGGAATGGTGGAAATATCTATTAAAAATTTCATGGATATTTTATTTCATCTATATTACCCATTTAATACATAGTACATTGCAAGTCCAATAAACTAAATCGCAACCCCAAACCCCAAAATACAATATCCATTCATAATATCCAAAGCCCAAAACCCATAATATAATCCTAAGTACGTCGACAGTAATAGCTAAAGAATTTAAGAAGAAAATGTTGACCTGTATATTTACTCAATCAAGCATACAATTTCAGTTAATATTAGAAGTTTTTATTGTTAAAAAATTATGATCAATCATTCAAGTAAATTGTATATCCAAATCCAAATATCACAACCACAATCAATACTTTTATATGTCACTATTTGTTACACATAATTTCATAAACAGTGTAGGATAATAAGATCTTTTTTATCGCCATTTTCAACCAAAGATAATATATCGCACGGGAACATATTGCACAGAAAAATATATAACTCATATTTTAAAAATATTTTTTTGACATACATTAGTAATATATAAATTTAATTACTTCTCATCTCAAATATAAATTAGATCATCGTAATTTAATGAAATAATATAAATTTAAAAATAAAAATATAAATGAATACCTGAGAATTTATAACTGTCTTAGAAACTTCGAAATACTTCCTTCAAGTACAGCATTGCCTATTACATTGGTACTTTTGCCATTTTTGTCACATATAAGTATTTTTTAACTACTGATATTTTTGACACGTGAAAGAGAAACATACAATTGACTTTGATTGTGCAACATTGGATAACGATTGTCCTTGATTGCACATGAGCCAATCAAAGGAAATTGTTATCATTCAGACTTGAAAGACAATATCAAAAGAGATAATGTCAAAGACATTCTTGGTATTAAAACCTTTTTCACTTGCTCTTAATCCTGTCAGTTTTTTTTTGAAAGCATCCTGTCAGAATTTTTAAATCATTCATTTAAAAATATTCCAGTTATTTGAATTTAAAAAACATAAATTTACTATCACTCCTTTTTTATAACGATTATTTAAAATACTTCATGTATTTCAAGATAGCACTTTTGAATGCCTTTAATAGTTGACAGATCTGACTCAAAGTCCAGCCCAATAGCCCATTTAGCGATTTCAGTCCAAAAGCCCAAGACCCAGAATATAAAATCATCCCCTAACACTGAAGCCTCCTACGTCGATCAGCATACCCTTCCCAGTTGTCAACACTGCTTCCTGTCTATCTTCTCATCAACTTCACGGCCCGACAGGACTCCACCTTAACCGATAGTCATTTTCAACATCTTTAGACCTCACCGGTGTCTGATGATGATTTATCCATAATAAAACGCTCAAAATATCTCGTACCTTATTTTCGGAGCCGAATTTGGACAAACGGAGCTCACCGTTGGATCCGGAATGGCCGAAAATGGTAGGAACCGATCTGACCTCGTCCAAAACCGGTCTGGAAATGGGTGAACCAGCCTCCACAACTTCGAACCGGTTCGGTCCGGTTCAAGCAGCAAATCAGTGGGCAGACCGGCAGACCAGCAGGCGGATGACGTGGCAATA
Organism: Cuscuta epithymum; assembly: GCA_945859915.1. Classification (NCBI taxonomy): domain Eukaryota; kingdom Viridiplantae; phylum Streptophyta; class Magnoliopsida; order Solanales; family Convolvulaceae; genus Cuscuta; species Cuscuta epithymum. The sequence continues at coordinate 358,064 of CAMAPF010000167.1, forward strand.
GCTGGATTGCGCTGGCGCTGACGTGGTGCCACGTGGCGCTGACGTGGCACCCTAGAGGATGGCTTACACGGATGACGTGGCGGCTGACGTGGCGCTTACGTGGACTGACGTGGCGCTGACGTGGCGCTGACGTGGCGCTGACGTGGCGCTGACGTGGCGGCTGACGTGACTCGTCTTCTTCCTCTGGCCTGCGTGCTGACGCAATGATGACGCAGGCAGTTTTCCGGCGCGTTAGGGCGGCGCGTACGGCCTCTTCCGGTGGCCAAAAAATTCCCCAAAAATACCAGATTTCTCGTCTCGACGAGACGAATCTAACGGTATGATCAGATCGTGATTCCGAGCAACTTGAAAAATCACGATTTTCTAACCTGTAGAAATTTATCTGAAAATGAGAAAACAGTGTATGAAAACTCAACCTGGCTCTGATACCACTTGTTGGGATTGGAAAATTCTTCTATTCAATATCAAGAACAGAATTACAATAGGAGGAGCAAACTCTCACACTCAACTATTACAAAAAACCAATCCTCACCAATACACTTCTACTCTAAGTGTATTTCACTCTTCACACCATTTTCTCACTTTCTAAACTGATACAAATGAACAACAATACACTCTCTATTTATAGGACTAGTTTGGAGACAAGAGGAAGTTGCATCCAAGCTTCCAAGGTATCTCCATATCTTCTCCCACACCTATTTGTTGGAGAGCTCTTTCCAAGAAGGTGCCTCCATGCTAAGGTGTCTCTTGGCAACTTCCAAGAAAGAAGGTGGAAGATACCTACATATATATAGATGTGTTATACTCCGTAACATATACGGAGTACTTCGTATATAACGAGTAGTTAATTCGGCGATATTAAATCTCACACTTTAGGAAAAAATGTCTCATTTTTTTCTTTCAAAAATGAAGTATACTCGTATATATTATGTAGAAAATTCATACCCGTTTCTATTTGCATTTGTATATCTACTAAAGAAAATGTTTGAAAGAAGATTTTTTAATATTTAGTTCTATTTGAAAGTAATTTTTGAAAAATTTATGTATTTCTATTTCTTCATGATGTTTTTATATGTTACTCTAGAAAAGTTTCCATGTAAAATGTGTTTGAATAAACATCTATAATTTGTTGATTTATTGAGGACATAAAAGTCAAAAGAGTCCTACTATTTTCAATCTATCACTCGAGCCCTTCTACTAAAAAAATCATCATATAAGTATGCTTACTTTTTTTATATTAAAAACTCTGAAAATTGTTAAAATTTGAAGAAATATCGATAAAATTGTGAAAATCTTCAGAATGTCAAAGTCAATATTTTTGAATTTTTGAAATTATTTGTATATTCTACATGTATTGAATAGGTTTTATTTGTATGTTCACTTTACTTTTTCAAATATCTGATTTTTAATTTTTTTATTTTAATAATTTTAAATTATTTATCTATTTTTACACTTATGCATTTTTCAAATTTATTTTAACATTTTTATCTTTTTATTATATTATTTTTCAAATTTAATTTGTATAAGATTTATCAATAGTCCTAATTTACTTTTAAAAAAATACTCCGTAATATGTACGTTATAGCAAGTCAAAATGGCTTTGATTGATTGTATTTAAAAAGTAATCGTACTTATACGATGTTTTTTAGTAGAAAGGTTTTAGTGATAAAGTGTAAATAGTATAAGGGTCTATTTAACTCTTTTCCTTTTATTGAGTGATGCATTATTTTTCCTACACTTAAATTCTTTAAAATTTCCACCTATATTCTCCAACCTTTTTTCCACCCCTAAGCATATCTGAATTTCTGAGTTTCTAATTTCCAACACTTCCAAAAGGACTGTTAAGCTTTGGGTTTTCTTGTTTATGTGCTTAAAATAGTGTTGGTGTTATATATGGACAAAGCAGGTTGTGGTTGTGATAGGAAATTCTGCAAGTGCTTATGATATCTCCAATGACATAGCCACAGTAGCAAAAGAAGTTCATCTATCATCAAGATCAAATGATGCTAAAGTTTCCAGATCTGATGGTTCTCAAAACGTGTGGCACCATTCAAAGGCATCATGAATCATGACTTAACCTCCCCACTTTATTATTTATTTATTTGTTTTTTATTTGTTGATATTCATTTATCTATTTATTATATATGATGCTTTTGAAATATGGATCACTCAAAATCTTTCGGTTATTAATTATATCTAGGTTGACCATGTTAAGGAAAATGAAGTAGTTTTTGAAGATGGAGGTTCAATTTATGCAGATATTATTCTTCATTGTACGGGGTATGATTTCGATTTGACATTTGTAATTGGATCAGTTTCAGTTCCAGATCGTATCACATTTCGATTTGACATTTGTAAAATACACATATTACAAACATCTATCAGAAAAGAACAAATTGACCAGAACAACAGATTAAAGTTCAATTAAAAAATCTTTACTCCCTCTATATTTTCTTATGTGTTGCACATTTTTTTATATTAAAACTTTCAAAGGATTCTTTAAACTTGTATTCTAAACAAATTTCAAAAGAAATGATTATTATATTTTGAGTTTATTTGTAAATATTTTATACTAAGTACTACGTATTATTTATGTTAATAAAAATAACGATGTCGAACAAAATATTAGTAACTTTTATGGATTATGATTACATTATAAATATTACATTGTAGTGACAATAACATTACACTCATAATAACTTTTGTCACATTTTTGTACGTAGTACATACTTTAATCTCAGTAATATTTTAGTAGAAAAAACCTCTAGTAAGAACTATAAATTATATACACACTGAAACATACACAACACATATAGATATTGAGTGTTTTAAATACCTTTTAATTAAATGAATTGACAGAATAAATTGTATTCATTAAAATAAATATGTATGTTTAGAGCTTAGCTTGTTTGGCAAATGGCAATTGTCCCAATCCTTCGTGTTTTCATCTTACTTTTACCGAGTATTGAAATTTTGATAACACACATTAATTACTACGTACGAAGTAATCAAAATAAGCAAGTTTCAACTTATGGAATATTTTGGATTCATTCATATACTATACGTTTCTTTATGTTTTTGATAAAATATCTTTTAAATACTTTTTTCATGTTCCAATAAATTTTAGTTTTACTTCTAAATTTCATTAGTTTAACCGATTTAATTGTTACAAAACAGACTGTGAAATGGTGAAGATTGAGTTCATCTTTGTTTTTTCACCCTAGCATCTCAACAACTAATTTAATCCAAAACCCTTTATTAGAAGGCTTTATTAACTTGCAATATTAGAATTCCTATTAGCTAATCTAATAGGCAAAAAAAAGATAAAACAAGGATACCAGCTCCTCCGTCTATGGGATGATAAAACAATTAACATGTATTGAAAAGTCTAGCAAAAAAAAAGAAACTTTTCATCAAAAAAGACCTTTTGATTTATTGGAGGCTTGGGCTGTTTTCCAGGTTTAAATACGCATTTCCTTTCCTGAAAACGAATGGGATTGTAAATATTGACGACAACCGCGTCGGACCGCTGTACAAGCATGTCTTCCCGCCGGAGCTTGCCCCGAGGCTCTCCTTCATAGGAATACCTTTTTGGGTATCATTTCTTTACATAATTTCTATTAAATACCAGTACATTTAATTGGCTTTTGTGTTAAAGGAAACTACGGGGGTTTTGAACATGGGAGACAAAACCACGGGACTTCACTTTAGGGTACAAAAACAAGGGACTCGGAAGTGCCATTTCCAAATGATAGATTTGAAGCTCTTTCCATTCGGAATTCCCATTTCCAGATCAATTAAATGCTTGTTTAAATCTCATTCAGAATCCCCACTTCCAAATCCCATTAAATGTTTCTTTAAATCCCCATTTTCAAATTCCATTAAATGTGTTTTTATTATTCTGAATCCCCAATTGAGAAAAAAAACAAAATAAAATGTAATGCTGCTCCAATTGGAAATATCCATTTTGTAATGGGGAAAAACAAACAAATCAACCCATTCAACTCATTTCCCATTGTGAAAATAAAATAAAATAAACCAATTCGCATTTTAAGTAGATACATTTTAATCAGATATCTATAATAAAATTTAAACAGATAAATCACATAAAATTTAATCAAATAAAACTCATCAGATAAAAACTCATTAGATAAGAGTACTCCATTGTATTAATGAAGTATTACATTTTTAGATGTTTTAATACTATTATACTAATAATGCATCGGAAAAGTTTTAATCAGATAAAAATTCATCCGGTAAAACTAATTAGATAGGATTTCATCGAACACACCTATACACTTTAATTCTCTTTCAAATAGAAACTTTAATCTCAACCCACCCCTGACATCTCTGCCACCCTAATGTCATTCCAAATGAGTAAAAGGCAAAAAAAAAAACTTGAACCCATTCCACATGCCATTCGAGCCATTCATCATGACTGGACATGGAGTCATTTTTTTCTTATCGCTTTAAATGAGTACGAAGAATTGCAAATTTTCGTGGATTCTATAAACAACTCCATAGCAACGCTACAAAATTTGATTTCAACGATGTTCCTACAAATATTGTAGGAACTTATTATTGAACTTATTATTGTATGTGCACACATTTATTAGTAAATTAATTTTTAGTACATTTTTTTTTCAGTTGCTTTCAGAAAATAAAATAATTACATGCGGAGTATTTAAAAAAACAATTTCATTGAATAAATTTAATTCAAAATATATTTTTTAGGAAATGGTATGTGTCTACAAAAAGTAAAAAAGTAAATAAAAAAACAAATTATTTGGAATTGGAGAATGGAATGGGTTTTAAAAAATCCCATTTCCTATTTGGAATTGCCATTTCCAATTAGCCCCAAGTCTAAAGAGAACCCTAATTCTATTTGGAAATGTCATTTCCAACTCACGTGATCCTAGAAACCCTAAGCTAGCAAAAGTCCTGTGTTTTGGCACTTGGTGTTGCCTTTTCCCGTGTTTATAGAAATCACCCAGGAAACTATATTACTGAAAATGCTTAATTGTGTCAAACAGGTTATTGTATTTGGTATGATGGAATTACAAGCTAAATGGGTAACACAAGTTCTAAGTGGGAATGCCCTTCTTCCTTGTAAGGAGGAGATGCTGGCTGATGTAGAAGCACATTATAAGCAAATGGAGGAAAATGGAATTCCCAAGCACAAGACTCATTCTCTTATTAATATGGAGGTTTTTCGTTATTATTATTATTATTATTATTATTATTATTATTATTTAATATTAGCTTGGGTATTGAGTGATTTTTCTGGCAGATGGAGTACCTGGACTTCCTCGCTAGAGAAGCTGGAGTGCCACCAGTTGATGGGGAGTTGAAAGAGATTTTTCACAACCTTTTTAAGTTTGCATATAAATTTGGACTAAATGCAGCAGCAAAAGATCTCTGGGATGTGAGTTGGAGACCAGAAGAATAGCACCATCTCTATATTATTACTTGGACATTAATTGTGTTCAAAGACTTGCATTCATAAACTATTGTGTTCTTCGTACGTAGTATAATATTACTTCGATAACAAATAATTTAATAAAAACAATGCTAAAGGTTTTGACCGGACATTGATGTAAGAAAATAAGGATTGGTGTTTTAGAAAATTGCTGTCTTGATTTTTACGATGTGTCAAATGAGACGACAATGCAAAATCTTACCCCAAAAATTTTTCCTAGTATTTGGATGGCTGCCCCCAATATGTATGCTTCTTTAAGTAAGACTAGATTTATATAAACTGAGTACTCTTCTCGTCAGGTCGGCCTGACGGGAACCTCCGTCCGGCCGAGCCCGTTTGGGCACCTTCCAGGTGGAATTTTTTAATAAAATTTTTTGACCATGTTCATCATCAAGTCTAGTTTGTCCATACCAAATTTCAGCTCATAATTCGATCGGGAAGGCATTCAAATCATTTTTTGAAGTTGACTGCGTCAAAATATACATATAAAACTGCAGTCAACTTCAAAAAATAATTTGAATGCCTTCCCGGTCGAATTTTGAGCTGAAATGTGGTATGGACAAACTAGACTTGATGGAGAACATGCTCAAAAAATTTCATCAAAAAATTCCACCGGGAAGATGCCCAAACAGGCTCGTCCGGACGGAGCAGCCCGTGAGGCCGGCCTATAAGATGAACATGAACTTTCCTCTATATAAACTTGAGGCTAGTCAGAATATCTGTTTTGAAATAAGATTTTTCATCTCATGTCAGAAGTGGCTTCTGTAAAAGATGTCCAGTATATTGCTTTTGAATTGCTTTCCCTTCAAGTTGACAATGCTCTATTTTCCCAAAATCAATGATTGTGTAGGTTTGCTACCCGATTGGTATGTCCCACAATATCACAGCTTTGACTGATTGGTGTAAACTATTATTATTATTATTATTATTATTATTATTATTATTATTATAATTATTATTATTATTATTATTATTATTATTATTATTATTATTATTATTATTATTATTGCTTTACTATTATATTAACAACCATACTAGGGTACACAAGTTGTACACAATTTGTACAAAAAATGTCGGTCACAGACAATTGATACGGAATTATCTGTGGGCACAGACAATAGTTGTCTGTGTACACATGCAACTTTTTACTGTGTCCACAAACATTTACTTTTTTGTAAAAAGTACACTGACAGCAGCTTGCAAATCAATCAATATATGTGCAGTGCCTGTGTGCACAGACAATATTTTCATGTTACACAGACAATTATTTGTCTGTGCGCACAGACAATAGTTGTGCGTTCTACAAACAATAGTTGTCTGTGTGATCAACTTTAATTGTCGGTGTGATCAATTTTAATTGTCTGGGTGAACGAAAAATTTAATTATCTATATATATATCCAAATGAATGAAAAATTGAAAAACAATTGATGAAATAAGTTGATTTTGTGCATATAATGAAAAACAATTGATATAAAAAGGTAGAGAAAAAAAGGATGAAGAAGGGAAGATTATCTCTCATTTTTTTTGTGATATTCGAATGGGTTAGGTAAAGAAAAAAGAGAGGGGGGGGGGGGAGAGAGAGTGGAGAGAGAGGAAAAGAAGGAAATGAATTCTTTTTTGCGCCTTTTATATGGTGTACATTTTGTGTACACCATGTGTATCTTTAACATTTTCCTTATACTAATTGGACGAAGGAAGTAATATATTTTGACTTAATGATTGTTGGAGTATTATTATGTTTGAAACCAAAACAAAAACAAAACCAGGTTGTTTTAGCTCCAAATTAGAACTACACTCAATTTAAAAATTTGCCCCAACTTGTGATATGGAGCTGCCTACTTTGAGGACAATCCTATATACTCTCTGTTCCGTTGAGATGTTCCCACTTTTCTTTTTTGGATGTCCCAAAAAGAAGTTTCTCTTTCCCTAAATGGAAAGTTATCCTACATCAAAACAGTGCAAAACAGTGTCAAACAGTGCCAAACAGTGTCCAAATAGTGTCCAAATAGTAAAATTTACCCCCGCTAAGTTTATTTCCTTAATATGTGTGTAGGTCGAATCGGGAACATCCCAACGGGACAGAGGGAGTACAAGGGAGAATCCCTCTCCCCAAAACTTTCCCGCTTCTCTTTCTTTATTTACTATCTTCTTTGCTAGATCGATGGAGGGATAATAGTTGGTTATTTGTGCACTATTACCAATTTAAGGTTGCAGTGACCTAAATCATATTCTGTTTTTATCTCAAAACACAACTATATGAGAGGTAGTGCTTGTTTATCCATTTCTATATCATTCTTGGTGGTTGTTTTTAAAAAACACCAAATTAGATTTTTTTTTAAAGGAACCAAACTAGATTCATAATAATCGTGTTAGCATAGCTTATACACGACCACTAAAATAACATACTCCCTCCGGTTCTTAATTAAGTTCCTAGTTTGACTTCACACATATTAAGAAATAAATTTGACTTTACTGTGGAGTGCACTGTTTGAACACTGTTTGGCACTGTTTAAACACTGTTTGGCACTGTTTTGGTGTAAATCATTTGCCAAATAAGGAAAGGTTTGAAGTAGGAACTTTAATATGGATCATCCCAAAAAAAAAGTATGAACTTAATTACGGAACAGAGGGAGTATATTTGAGTGCTCATGTTTTAGAGCCCGTTTGATAGCATGAAAATCGGCAGATTTGGCAGATTCTGCTGAAATTTATGAAGTTCTGGCTGAAGTGGCTGCATTGGCTTATTCTACTAATTTAAGAAAAACTTATTTTGAAAATAAATTTTATTAATAAAATAAACAAAAAATTATGTGTAAAAATAGCTAAAATGATTATCTATAGTAACTTCAGCCAATACAGCCAGAAAAGTAACTACAACCTTACTTTTTCTGCTTATTACACAATTTAGTGCGCGAAAGAAAAAGTTACGTGTATGGTGAAAAAGTTGAAAGACTGATACGCTAAAAAACAGTGCTGTCAAACGGCCTCTTAAATATTAGGGGTGGGAAAAACCGACCTAAAACCCGATAACCGACCCAACCCGATATATGACAATGGTCCAGGTTTTATTTTAAAAATGATCGGTCCGGGTTAAAATACCCGACCCGAACCCGAAAACTTGGGTCCTAATTCGGGTTCCAAAATTTTAAGCCCAACCCGGACCGAAAAACCCCGATTTAATTAAGAAACTAAAAAATATATATTTTATATAAAATATATATTTTATATAAAATACATCATACCGATTTCTTACATATAATATGTATGAATTATTTTATACTACATCCGTCCTAAATTGATTTGCAAAATTGATTTTTTAGTCAAAAAATTTCATTTTATTCATTTAATTAGGATGTCAATTTTTAATTTTATTTAATTTGGAGTTTGCAACTTTAAAGAGATTTTTTACGTAGTTTTTGAATATGTAAATTTTAATTATTAAAAATTGAATTAAGTATCAATATGGAGGATTGAACTTTAACATTGGTTGACAAAAAAATCTTGACTTTGTAAATTAATTTGGGACGGAGGGAGTATTATTTTCTTTTGAACCAAATGTTCTTCTACAACGTTTTATATCGTGTGATTTTTAGTTTCAAAATATACTGCATGCTTCGGTTTTTACTATGTATATTTTTTTATTGGAAGTTTAGATATTTGCAATTTTTATTGTGATTGTATTTTAATTGTATATAGATATCTCATTTCGATTTTTTCCCGGGTTCAACCCAACCCGACCCGAACCCGAGGCTCTTAAAACCCGGACCAACCCCAAAGTATTGGTCCTTCGATTAGGCCCAAAAATGTAGAACCCAAAGCTTTTCGGGTTTTCAGCGGTCCTAACCAAAACCCGACCCGATCCCACCCCTACTCTTAATATGAACAGGCATAATATTAGACTATGTTTGAATATTTGTCTATTAAGTATTGAGATGGTGAACTTTCAGGTATTTAGTTTTTTTGGTTGTGAATTATTCAAATCCTTAATTCTGATAACTGTATGGTCGTATAGTTCATATTTTCATGTTCATTACAACACACGACTTCATTTTAGATACAAACTTAAAATAACATAAATACTAAAATTTAAAGTCCCTGGAATTAGAAAATCTTAACCGCTTAAATACAAACTTCTATGGTAAAGCTCTTTTTAGTTGAATGTTTATCTTTATTTTAATTTAAGGTTTTATTTTTGTGAATAAAAATAAGTCAAAATATGATTTAATTTGTTTGTTTTTAACTTTGGTGTATGTGAAAATGGGCTTCTTTCTATGCTTCAATATTCACTGCTTCTGAATACATTTTTGTTCATTTTTATTACTATTGTGTTCAGCCATGTTAGATTCTTATGTAGTATAGGTATAAAAATTAAGGTTCTATAAAAATTAATATAGGTAAAAATCTTAACTGCTTAAATACAAACTTCTATGGTAAAGCTGATTAGTCTTTTTAGTTACATGTTTATCTTTACTTTAATTTAAGGTTTTATTTTTGTGAATATAAATAAGTCAAAATATGATTTAATTTGTATGTTTTTAACTTTGGTGTATGTAAAAATGGGCTCTTTTATATGCTTCAATATTCATTGCTTCAGAATACATTTTTGTTCATTTTTATTACTATTGTGTTCGATCAACCATGTTAGATTCATAGGTAGTATAGGTATAAAAATAATCACAAAAAGTTGGTTGATGAAATTCTTACATTTTAGCAGCCCCACCCTTGGATTTGTGAACACATAGCGTCTTTTGTTTAATCGGTAATGATACATGTACATCTAAATAGGTGTTGTCTGAAACGGAGCGCTTGAAAAGAACAACATATGATGCTAGAAATTAGAAAATCTACAATTTTCGATCCATTATTCTGTTAAGTAATCCATGCGGACATTTTTATAATTTTAATTGCAGGATGCAGATCATACATTTTTATAAATATTGATGAAAAGTTGCATTTCATCTGTGAAGTATATGACCCAATATGCAAACTTAATTTTAGCAAACTATGAATCGAGAACTTGAAATAAATATTAGGAGACGGAAAATGTATCCCCATGGTGTTGAAAAAAACGTCAAATTATCTCATTGTTACATTTTAATTTTGAAAATTGATAAATTTGATCAATACTTGACACTCTGTGTCTTAAGATATACTATCTATAACATTAGAAAACTAACACTCTGTGTCTTCTTTTCTGGTTTCCCCAAAGTATATAATCTGAGTAGGACCATATTGTACACAATTTGTTTATGTTGCAGCACTAAGAAATGTTAATGCCACTGTTTTTCAAGATAACATAGAGGTAATTTGAACCCCTAGTGTATTACAGAGGACTTTGTGAAATGGTATTCAAGTTAGAAGGATCAACAATGTAGCATAGTATTAAAAATAAGGAAGGTTCCTTGGGCTGGTCATCTATTGGCATTGCAGCAGACAACTTTATGCAATGGATGGAGAAGGTATTTCAGGGGAGGGGAAAAACAGATTTGAAGGAGATAGTGTGGGGTTGTTGGGGCTTATGGAAGGAGCGTAATGCTCGGGTTTGGCAAGGTAAAGTGACAAGGGCTAATAGGGTCATGCTGGAGGCAAAGAATTATGTTGAATCATGGCTTCATGCGCAGCAGCAAGGGGATGGGAGGACAGCAAGTGAGCCGGCTGGACTCCATACTTGGCCGCTTCCAGAAATTTGTTGGCGGAAGTTGAATGTTGATGCAGCGAGGAGAAGTTCTGAGAGTGGAATGGGCTGGATTATAAGGGACGAGAAAGGTGATTTTGTGGCATGTGGTGCTAAACCTGGATGGGGTTGTTCTACTTCTTTAGAGGCTGAATTGTGAAGCATCCGAGAAGCGCTTAGTTGGATTAAAGAGCAAGGTTGGTACTATGTAGAGGTTGAAACAGATGCAAAGGTTGCCGTCTCGAAAATTCGTGATGGATCAAGTGTCTCGGCGGTGGGCATTCTAGCGGAGGATATACGAGATATTAGTAGAAGCTTTTCTAATATATCTTTTTCTTTTGGGAGACGATCAGCGAATAAAGTTGCTCATGAGTTGGCTAGAGTAGCTTGTTCTTTGTCTGATTGTCATGTCTGGGTAGATAATCCCCCTACTTGTATTTGTGACGCTCTGGTCTTTGATCTGATTAATGCTAGTTAATTTTTTCCCTTTCAAAAAAAAAAACTAAGGAAGTGACCGTGTCATTGATTTAAGAAGACATCTTTCTCTCTTTGCAAGAAGTTATGGTAAAGTTCTCTTTATTTTTTTTAGAGTAAAGGGTAAGATTGGTACTCGAAATTGCATAAAAAGGTCAAATAAGTCCATATTGTCCGGCCGTCGCCATTTGGGGCGGTTCCCGGTGGAAGTTTTTGACGAATTTTTTTAGCATATTATTCATTAAGTCTTGTTTACTCATACTGAATTTTAGCTAAAACTTCAATCGGGAAGGCATTCAAATGAATTCTTGAAGATAACTGCGCAGTTATCTTCAAGAATTCATTTCAATGCCTTCCTGATTGAAGTTTTAGCTGAAATTTGGTTGAGTAAACTAGACTTAATAAATAAGATTGATACACTTGTAATTTCCGTGTGTATGTTTACGTTTTTAGCTAGTTTTGGTTGTTTAGTATTTCAGAAATTACACACTTTTGGTGTAATAGTTTAGTTTGTTAAATTCTTGTAATTTGTTTAGATTAGGGTCATTCTGAGCTCAAACAGATCTACCATCACTCAAAGGACAGTTGGTGAACCCCAAAAGTGGAAGGAAGGTGCAAAATCACAAGACAAAAGGGAAAATCCTGATTTTGGTCTATACTCGGTCGAGTATTACCTATACTCGATCGAGTATAAGGTTGAAACTTCAAATCGGATCGGATCCGAAGACAAAGGAACATGCCGGGAAGATTTTGGCCACGATTTAGTGTCTATACTCGATCGGGTAGACCGACATACCCGATCGAGTATGCCTTTGAGTTTAAACCCGAAATCGGTCGAGTATGGCTCGAATATCACTTTCTGCACATACTCGACCGAGTATGAACATATACTCGATCGAGTATACCTCGAATCTGGTATTTCTACACATACTCGATCGAGTATCTGTATATACTCGATCGAGTACCCGAGCCTGCACCTCAAAAAGCCTATAAATACACCTCCTTTCCTTCACTAAAAAAAACCAATTCCCATATACTCTTAAGCTCAGTTTAGAATAGTATTTCTTTTATATTTTTATAGTATGTTTAGTCTCCAAATGAGGAGCTAAACTTCCATTTCTTGGTGTTGCTCTTGAAGCTTGTTGATTATTAAAGTTGTGAGTTATTTTCTTAACTTCTTCCCTTGAATATTAATTATTCTCTTAATCTATCTATATATTAATGTTGGGGAGTGTTGCTAAGATGACAATTAGTTAACATCTCAACATTAGTTATAGTAGTATTTATTTTCTTCCTCTATATATTAATGTTGGGGAGTGTTACTAAGATGACAATTAGATAACATCTTGACATTAGTTATAGTAGGATTATTCATATTTAATCTTCTTCCTTGAATATTAATTCTTCCCTTAATCTATCTCTATGTTAATGTTGGGGAGTGTTGCTAAGATGACAATTAGTTAACATCTCGACATTAATTACTACTAGAAACGATCAACGAACCGATGGTTAATCGTTGATGGTTTCACAAGTAAGTAACTTCGGTTTATTAATGCACGGTCGTGGTTAATAAACTTAAGAGGGATTAATTTTGTTGGTTAAACCGAAACCGTTGTGTTGAGGTTATCAATCTCAATTGATTTCATCAAGGAGTTAAGAGATTAAAGGCTACTATTAAGTCGGTATATGGCGGTGTTCTATACTTGACTAATAGTAAGGGTTATTAATGAACGGTCGTTGTTAATAACTACTCTCGATGAATTGGATATACTCCTCGATTGAGTATTCGAGAGGGAATAAGTTATAGATATAACAATGATCGACTAAAATATATCAACAAGTGGAAAGTAGCAATGCCAAGTCCTTTTTATCTTTGATTTAAACCACGTAACTCGTTCATCTTCGTGTTTAATTTAATTAAATCATTCAACCCAAAACCCCCCTTTATTTACTATTTACATAAAAAGAAAGTTATTCCTTTCCCTGTGGATACGAACTCTACTTCACCTATACTACGTATAAGTGTTAGTATCGATTTATTTTGAGTGCATTCACGACAAAGTGCACGTCAAAGATGCTAAAAAAATTCGTCAAAAAAAACCACCGGAAACCGCCCCAAATTATGATGGCCGGACAAAGCCTCCTATATAAGAATTTATTTGACCCTTTTTATGCAACTTCGAGTACCAATATGATCTTTTACTCTATTTTCTTATAACAACTCATTAGTTGGTTGCCAACATAATAATGCCAAGGCTCTTTTAGATATTTCCTTCACAAATGGAATATAAGCATTCAATTTTGAGGTGTTTGAATGACCATTGCAGTTTTCAATGTTTGGAACTTGGTCTACCGGAACTGATAGCATTGTAATGTTGAGGCTATACTAACATGCACAATGTTATGCAAAATTCATGTAAATTTGCATGCATTAATTAGATAAATAGAAGTAAAAGAAAATACTTGTATCAACCGAGCCCAACAAAAGTGTTGTCTCCTTAATGCGTTTTTGCCCGACATGTAGCAAGCGTCTCCCCCAAGATAGAACGGTTCTTCGCTCCCAACGGGATTCCAGCGAATTCAAAGATGCAACGAAGGAAGAGAGAATATGAAGGAACTGTTTTGGAATTTCGGATAGGATGAAAATGCAGACAAGCATGGGTATATATAGAGCTCTGGCCAGGAAACTCTACACCCAAAAGACACCTTTAGAGAGAAAAGTTGTGACCCTCCTAAAACCAAAGGATGTGTCTATTGCCAAACATTATCCAAATAATTGAGAACGACAAATAGAATTATCTTTAAGCCATATACTCGGGCGGACAGTTTAAGACACTAACCCGAAACCCGACCCGGCCGACTACACGGCAGCGGCGGTGTTTACGTGTGAGATATAATTTCACACTTATCTTTCTGGAAACAATTTCTCATTCATTTCAAAATGATTTACTACAAATAATATTAATAACCATAATATTAATTTGTAGAACCATTTTTCCAACACACAAAGTGAAAAACAAGATATCTTTGAGTAGGGGTGGACCCAATCCACATTCCCGGACTAGTTAGGACCTGAACCGGTTGGTTCTGAGGACTAGGCCTGACCCGTTATTTCCAGTTTGGGTCGAAGGTTGGCACCAGACCTGTCCCCCACCAACACCGGTCATGGTTAGTGTTTTTGGACAGAAATATGTGATTCACAACATTTCACTTTACTATACTCAAATCTCAACCACAACTTTTACATTTTCAACCATTTTATTAAAAATTGTGTCAAAACCAAATGAGACACATAAAATGGAACGGAGGTAGTAGTATGATACAATATAAATTTAATACAATGGACTAAAAAGAAAGATGGGATAATGAAGTGACAAAGCAAGTATTACTTATCTATAATATGTTACCTTGCACAATGCTAGTTGATAGTGTAGTGTACTTCATATTATTCCTCTGTCCTTGAAAGAACTTCTAACTTTCTCTTTTCGTCCATCCAAAAAAGAACTTCACTTTCCCTTTTTGGTAAAGAATTTGTGGTTAACAGCAATTCTTACACATTCTTACACATTCTTCTCTTATCTGCACAACTCTCCACCACACAATACTGACGTGCACTTTGCCGTGGTGTGCCGTCAAAATAAATATCAATACAACACTTATACGTAGTATAGCGTAGTAAGGTTCGTATCCACAGGGAAAGGAATTCTTTTCTTCTTACAAGAATAAATAAGTAACAACAAGGGGGGTTTATATTTGGTTGAAGAACTTTAAATTATATTTAAACACGAAGATGAACGAGTTATGTGATTTAATTAATGAGAAGAAGACTTGGCTTTGCTTTTATCCACTTAATGAAATGTTCGCCGATCCCGGTTATATCTTTAACTATCTTCCTCTCGAATACTCAATCGAGGAGTATATCCAATTCATCGAGGGTAGTTATTAATAACGAGACGCGTTCATTAATAAAACTTACTATCGAGTCAATATAGAACAAGCGCCGTATATTTACTCGATAGTAGCAATAAAATCAAGATGAAAACGATTGAGATTGATAACCTCAACACAAGCGGTTTATTGGTTTAATCAATATAATTGATTCCCTCTTGGTTTATTAACCATGAAACGCATGCATTAATAACCCAAGTTTACTACCGCGAAAGGACCGAATCAATAACAAGCGTATTAATCGACCGATTCTAGTAATAATTAATATATGAAACAAAACTAGTTGATCCTTTAAGTAATATTCAAAATATTAATACAAAATATGAATAGGAATTAATTAATACTCAAGGAAGAATATTAAAGAAGATGAATCCTACTATAGTTAATATCAAGATGTTAACTAATTGTCATCTTAGTAACACTCCCCGATATTAACGTAGAGGAAGAAATAACTATTACTATAACTAATGTCAAGATGTTAACTAATTGTCATCTTAGTAACACTCCCCAACATTGATATAGAAATAGTATTTAAAGAAAGAATTAATATTCAAGGAAGAAGATTAAAGAGAATAACTCACAACTTACAAATTCATTAAGCTTCAAAGTAGCAAAACCAAGATGGAAGAGTTTAGCTCCTCATTTGGAGACTAAACATGATAAAAACATAAAGAAAGAACTTGTCTAAACTGAGCTTAGAAGTATATAGGAATTGGTTACTTTTCTTGTGGAGGAAATGGGGTGTATTTATAGGCTTTTTAGGCCTGCAGGGTCGTGTACCCGATCGGGTTTTCAGCTCAACCGATCGGGTAAGGGTTAGTTTCCTCGAAACTGAAAATCTGGGGTTATACCCGATCGGGTATGTCGGCTACCCGATCGGGTATGGATACGCGATCGAGTTAAAAATCTTCCTGCATGATGCCTTGTTCCCGAGTTGATTTGATTTGACTTTTTAGCAACTTACCCGATCGAGTATAGGGTATACTCGACCGGGTACAACACCAAAAATCAGGATCTTCATTTTGTTTTGGAATTTTTGCACCTTCCTTCCACTTGTGATGTTCACCAATGGTCCCTAGAGTGGTCTTGGACCTGTTTGAGCTCAGAACAAATCTAATCTAAACAATTTACAAACATTTTACAAACTAAACTATTACACCAAAAGTGTGTAATTTCTAGAGTAATAATCACTCAAAACTAATCAAAAGCACAAATATAAACATGAAAATAACATGAATATCAAATACTCACTTTCTTAATTTGTGTGTCATTTATACTATAGAAGAACTTTTAGGGACGCAGGGAATACTTTTTGTTGTTGTTGCTGCTATCATATTAGCATCATCCTCATCATTACCACTCTTACAACTACTATTCCTTGATAAAATTGCAGCTGTGTCTATCTCAAATTCTGACCACTGTTATAATTTAAACTTCTGTTAACAATTAATTGTAATTGTAATTAAACCCAAATATACCATATATAATTAATTGTAATTAAACCCAAATATACCATATATAATTATTAGTACTACAATAGTACTACATAATTTTCATCTTGTTAAGTTTCTGTTAACAATTAATTGTAATTAAACCCAAATATACCATATATAATTATTAGTACTACAATAGTACTACATTATTATTCTTGATGTTACTTTGTTACGTTATTACTACTATTATAATTATATACTCCGTATATACTCCCTCCGTCCCAGTGTACTTTGCCGACTTTCCCTTTTTGGTTGTCCCAAAAAAATTTGTCACTTTCCTATTAAAACAACTGATTTGTGATTATGCGCATTTCTCTCTCCTCTGCACAAATCTCAACCACACAGTTTTTACTATTCTTATTTCTCACCTACTTTTCACTTGACAAAGTCCACCGGGACGGAAGTAGTATTAGCTTGGGTAATGAGTGATTTTTGTGGCAGATGGAGTACCTGGACTTCCTCGCTAGAGAAGCTGGAGTGCCACCAGTTGATGGGGAGTTGGAAGAGAATTTTCACAACCTTTTTAAGTTTGCATATAAATTTGGACTAAGGGAGTGTTTGTAATTGCTTCAACTTTAAAAAAGTGATTTTTTAAAGTGATTTTGGGAAAAGTGATTAATAGTAAAAGTTGGTAGTGTTTGAGAAAAAAGTGATTCTGAAAAAGTAAAAGTTGGTAGTGTTTGGTAAAATAAGTAATTTTTGTGTAATAGAAAACGTGAAAAGCAGTTTAAAGCACCCTTCCACCTGCTTCCAGCTTTTAGCTTTTAAGTGATTAATTTAAGCAGAAGCTGTCATTTGAAAACACTCTTTTTAACTTTTTTAAAGCCAAAAGCTGAAAAACACTTTTTTAAGCAACCGCAAACACTGCTTAAATGCAGCAGCAAAAGATCTCTGGGATGTGAGTTGGAGACCAGAAGTATAGCACCATCTCTATATTATTATTATTATTTGGACATTAATTGTGCTCAAAGACTTGCATTCATAAACTATTGTGTACTTCGTACGTAGTATAATATTACTTCGATAACAAATACTCCGTAATTTAATAAAAACAATGCTAAAGGTTTTGATCGGACATTGATGTAAGAAAATAAAGTTTGGTGTTTTAGAAAATTGCTGTCTTGATTTCTAGGATGTGTCAAATGAGACGACAATGCAAAATCTTACCCCAAAAATTTCTCCTAGTATTTGGATTGCTGCCACCAATATGTATGATATATATTTTGAAATAAGATTTTGGCTAAAGGCTCAAATAGGTATATGAACTAACTTAAATGTTCAATTAGCCCCTTATATAATAGGTTTTGCCCGGCCGTTGCCAATTGAGGTGGTTCCCGGTGGAATTTGTTTATGAACTTTTTTGAGCATATTCTTCATTAAGTCTAGTTTACTCATACCAAATTTGAGCTAAAAATTGAACCGAGAAGGCACTCAAATGATTTTTTGAAGATAACTGCGCAGTTAAACAACGCAGTACATTTCGGAAAATCATTTGGCTGCCTTCCCGATTTATTTTTTAGCTGAAATTTGATATGGGTAAACTAGACTTAATGAAGAAGATACTCAAAAAATTTCATCAAAAAATTCAACCAGGAACAGCCCCAATTGGCGACGGATGGGCAGAACCTCCTATATAAAGGGCTAATTGAACACTTTAAGTTAGTTCATGTACCTATTTGACTCATTAGCCTAACATTTTTCATCTAATGTCAGAAGTGGCTTCTGTAAAAGATGTTCAGTATATCGCTTTTGATTTGCTTCCTCTTCAACTCGACAATGCTCTATTTTCCCAAAATCAATGATTGTGTAGGTTTGCTACCCGATTGGTATGTCCCACAAGATCACAGCTTTGACTGATTGGTGTAAACTATTACTCCGTATTATTATTATTATTATTATTATTATTATTATTATTATTATTATTGCTTTACTATTATATTAATCATGCTAGGGGTACACAAATTGTACACAATTTGTACACAAAATGTCGGTTATAGACAATTGATACGAAATTATCTGTGTACACATGCAACTTTTGTCTGTATCCACAAACATTTACTTTTTTGTAAAAAAATACACTGACAGCCGCCTGACACTGACACTAGCTTGCAATTCAATCAATATATGTGCAGTGCCTATGTGAACAACCAATATTTTCATGTTACACAGACAATTATTTGTCTGTGCGCACAGACAATATTTACCTCACAGACAATAGTTGTGCGTTCTACAGACAATAGTTGTCTGTGTGATCAACTTTAATTGTCGGTGAGATCAATTTCAATTGTCTGGGTGAACTAAAAATTTAATTATCAATATATATCCAAATGAATGATGTAGTTGTATGTGTGATCAATTTATATTTAATTTGAAAAAAATTGAAAAAGAATAAAACTAGATGAAATAAGATGAATAAGTTGATTTTGTGCATATAATGAAAAAACAATTGATATAAAAATGTAGAGAAAAAGAGGATGAAGAAGGGAAGATAAAGATGATCTCATTTTTTTGTGAGATATTCGAATGGGGTAGCCGGTTAGGTAAAGAAGAAAGAGAGAAGGGGGAGGGGGAACAGAGAGTGGAGAGAGAGGGAAAGAAGGAAATGAATTCTTTTTTGGACCTTTTATATGGTGTACATTTTGTGTACACCATGTGCACCTTTAGCATTTTCCTTATATTAATTGGACGAAGGAAGTAGTATATTTTGACTAAATGATTGTTGGAGTATTATTATGTTTGAAACCAAAACAAAAACAAAACCAGGTTGTTTTAGCTCCAAAACTACACTCAATTTAAAAATTTGCCCCAACTTGTGATATGGAGCTGCCTACTTTGAGCCGTTTGAGGACAATATACACAGTTCACAATAATTGGGCAATGTACGATACGATATTATCAATTTATTAGGATGTTGGTTTGAGTTTGGTTTGTGTAAAAACGTACACAATTATTATTATGTAACGTTACATTAGGTTACATAATAACATTGCTCTCGCATGATCAGGAGACTACTTGTTTTACACAAATTAATCTCAAGATTTAAGCAAAATACTACGGAGTACGTAATACTTAGGCAGTTACTTTTCTTCCATTGTTTTACTTTTTATCTTCAAACAAGCTAATCATTAGTCGTGATGTCGCAGGTTAAATGCCGCCACAAGTTCGAGGAAACAACTGAACGAAGCACATAATAAGATCCCGAACACAAACGGAAGACATTGGTGTTGGCAATCCATTTAGTTACTAGCTCATTATGTGCTATCAGTACCTTTTTATGTTTAAAGAAAGAGAGGCATCACGTTTAGTAGATACAGAAATAATCTTTCATCTGAACCTGAAGCCGCAAATATATCGTTTGAACATCTTTGGTGAAATCATGCACTACAGGTTTCCAAGAATTTAGCTATCCTAGTCCAAGCAGAAAGCTAGTTTGATATTTTTTTACACTAACAAGACAAAAAAGAATGATGGGATGAACTAAAAGGTGTTTGTTCTTGCTGGGGGTGCAACCTAACTCTTACTGATGAAGTACCCTACCAGAATTCCAATTACCCCAACCAGCAGAACACATAATACTGAGAAGCCACCGGTTTTTCTTTTGTTTGCTTCTTTTTTCAACACCTCCTGCAAGAAAAATGGAAATATCTTAATCCACAACCCAATGTCTGAGCCCCACCCATGCGCATAAAAAAACTTGTTTGATTAAACACTTCTTTCTTTATTATAATTTTGGTAAGATGCAAATGTTATAAGTTGTTAGTTGTTACACATGCTTATAGTATAATTAATGTTTCACTTCACTTTCTGGTTATACTAACAAATCATATTTAACTTATTTGTGACTTTTTCCGGAAAACTAATTCAACAAATAACTTTGTTAAAATATGATCATGTTTGGTATAAGAACATACTTCTTGACTTCCTCCTCCTTGAATACTAAGTCATATTTGGTCTAAGTACAACAATTTAATTCTGAAGGGGCACAACAGGTTAAATTTCATTAATTTAATACTGATGGAGTATTTTACAAAACTATTTGTGGATCTAATTCAATTTGTCATGTTTTACTTCTAGTAATGTTTTTTGAGAAACTACACGAAAAACTTTTGATAGAAGACATTTTCAGGACAGAGAGCATCTACAGATTATAGGACAACAAAGACCAAAAACGACATTTAGGAGCAATACCAGTTCGAGATGGAATTTCTGATTCTGTTGAATAGTAGAGCTTTTCTCTTCTGTCAACCTTGAAATCAATGACCAAGCCTGCACATCAAAGAGTTCTACATGGTTAGCCCACATTAAAGTAAACAGAAGTTGTTTCTCTAAAAGTTATGCAACAATGCTTGCACAGAAAAATAAAAGAGTTCCTATTACAAAAAACATAAGTCTATCATAACAATGTTTAGATAGAGTATATCCAAGAAACAAATCAAAGACTGATCCATATGTCAGTCCACACTTTTCAGTGAGTAAAGTGGCTGGATAAGATTTTTTGTTAAAATAATAATTTATGAAAGACTAGAGGTAATGTGCTCTTGTTAAAAGCTTGTAATGTAAAATGTCTAGAAGCCTGGAATGTAAAATATCTTGTAAGAAAAAGAGGGCAACTAAGGAACTCCTAGATGTGCACCAAATAAATATTCTTGTCAACCATAAACAAATACTATGAAAATATCGTTTATCTAAATCATACGAAGAACAGATGCAGCTAGGGGAAATATTATTCACCTCTGAAGATGCTAACTTTTCGTTGGGCTCCTCGCTCTCCTCCATAGATCTTGATGCCTAATATTAAGTACAATGATAAAAATAACATGCAGGTATGAAATAAAAAAATGAAAATTAGGAGGTCTTAACAACAAAATTTAGATTAAGTTGCATAAGTAGGTATGTGTGTATATTCCACTTACAGCTTGTGTCACTGGAGAAGGCTTAGTTTCACTCTCATTCAAATCCCTTGGAGGAGAACCCTCCTCTGATTCTTCCGGTACTGGTGAGGGAGGATTGGCAGGAACGTAAACAACCCTCAATTTAAATTCATTCATCTCTCTCCAAGTGCCCGCCTTAAACTGAAACAAGAAACAGAGGAAACGAGTCCTTAAACTATCACGGAAAAAACTAAGAGCATTGTTTCATTTTGGTGATTAAGAAAGCCCACCAATTCAGCTGACAAATCCTTAGTTGTGGCGCCATCTGGTGCAATAGTGCTCTGTATCAAGAACTTATCCTTGCATTGCAAATCTGGTGGAGCCTCCTTCGGTGCTTGCATTGTCACTTTTGAATTTCATAAATAAAAACATCAAAACAATTAAACCTAAAGCATCATAAACTCAAATATTCCCTAGTCCAATTTTTAAAGTCAACTTGCAGTAAGCTACAACATTTTTGGTAATGTACAAGTTCAGTAAATTATCAATCCCGCGTGCATTTTAAAACTAGCTTTATTTAACTTCTATGGAACACTTCTGGAAAATGGCAATAAATTCAATGAAAATTAGCTTCTTTGTTTGGAAAATTGACTCTTACAATGGAAAAACATAAATTTTGGAACGAGACCTGTTTGTTTTTGGACAGGGTTACTCTAGAATACAGTAAAAATTGAAGAGTTTTACCAGTAACATTGCAAGTAGAGTTGGGCAAAACTACACCGGCATTGGGGCGAACACAATATTTCTTGGGGTTAGTGGTTTTAACCTGTTTCAATGACAAATCACTTAGCCATAAACTTGTTGTATAAAATTATTTAAAACAGGGAAATATAAAGCACCCTGAACATGGGCTGAGTTGAACCTAATAAAGAAGATATTACCTTGAAAGCAACATACTGATCAGTCTTGTTAGATAATTGCACAGAACATGAACTCTGCCTCCTCACCTCAACTTTTCCGCACAACCAAAATAGAAATCATAAATTGACAACATTTAATCGAACTGAATCGTGGATACGGAAAAGCGAAATCATGGAGACCCAGTTTTCTGTTTGGTTAAATTTAAAATCTTTGATGAAGAATTGGAAAAAAAGTAGAGTTCAAGAATTATTCGACTTACATGGGAACTTCAGTTCTGCGGGATATATATTCAGATAGTCCCCTATGCCCATTAGCTTACAGAGAGTGTAAGACTGGATCAAAAGTATATATGGCTCTGATGGGAAACTCTTGAAGTAAAGCGAGGAAGAAGAACTAGGGTTTCGGCTATGGAAGTGAAATACGGGGTAAATGAAAATCAAAATCGGAGGAGGCGGGGAGCCTGGGCTACACCATTTGAAGAAGTTATTCACGATGGCATATTGGTTTGGGTTTGGTTTTCTATTCCATTCGATTTGGAACGGATGGAAAAATGATTACAAAACGGGATATTTGGATCTGATTTTTAAAACTACTTCTGCTTTTTGAAGAGACAGAATCAGAAGTTGGAGTGTTTGAGTGAAAGTGTAGAAGTGATTCTGATGCTCTAGTTTACTCATAGAATCAGTTTTTTGGAAGCTGGGGGGACCGGCTTCTGAAAACTGATTCTGATTTTGCTTCTACTTAAAAAAAATAGAAGCAGAATTAGTTCCAAACACCCCCTAATTATACTCCTACTATCATACTCCGTATTATCTTTCGGTTTAATTTGATTCGATTTGATTTTTGATTTTTTGATAATATATGGATGTTTGATTGAATTTTTTAGTTTGGTGCGATTTTGTTCGGATTTTTTCGATTTTGATTCGATTAATAATGATTTAGAAGAAATATCAAACTCAAACCAATTACATATTATTCTATTTCGATACGATTTAGTTCAATTTGGTACATTTCATTTCAGTTAAACCAAACCATTGTATCAACCCCTAAAATAATTGACTGTGAAATTAGAGTACCACGGACTCTGTATTTCTTTAATTATTATGTAACTTAGGGTGAATTAGAAAGGACTTCTTTACAATTTTAAAGTAAATATGTTAGTCAAAATGAGCTACTAATTTTGACCAAAAAAATATTAACAACAGATTATAATATATACATAGAAACTCATATAAAAGTAATACTTTTACTGCGTATTAAATTTATCTCATAGAAACTCATATGAGATAAATAAAAAAAGAAATAAGTTGATCCACAAATTCATTAAGTGGTAAACTCTTTTTAGACAAATAAAAAAAGGTTAGCAGAGTGCAATGGGATGAGGGAGTACAATTTCTCTTTTGGTTCTTTCCCCCGCCTAGAGATCTTAATTGTCTATCTCTTTAACACAAGTGTGGTTCATTCTCTCAACCATCACATTCCCTCATTTTCGGCCAAAGTGTTTCACCATTTATTACATTCATTATTGTTCTTGACCAACCGCAAATCAGCCTCCACATGCAGGCTCAAAGCACAACCATGCCGGAATCGAAAAGTTTTGTCGGCGTATTTCCATATTCATAGAGGTGCCGCAATCCTTCAGTTCGATTCATCTTATTGATCTCCCTTTTGTTATTATTTTGTTTTTCTAATGATGTATGGGTTAATCAATTCTCATGTATAGTCAGATTGGATTCCTCTTATGAACCGATATTGATTCCTCTTGTTAATCTTTTTTCTGATATTAGATTATTTGTCCTATGCATGGGTTAATTGATTGCTTTTTATGAGTGTCACATCATTTAAGTTTACTTAGCTTGAAAGTGGTAGCCAGTGAAGGTGGTGAGTATGGCTTTAAATTTCATTTTTATTGATTTTGTACTTTTTGTCTTCTACTATTCTAAAGCTCCAATAGAGAAAAATAACATTATATTGAAAAAACAACTACAAATTTTGTTTGGTAAATGAATGGTTTGAACCCGAAAGGTTGAAATTTGAAACACATTGATGTTTACGGTTGCAGCTTGGGGATTGCTTCGTATGTGCTCTTTGTTTTTTCTCTTTCGTCAAGCCTCTACTGTATACAACAACGTAAAGGGGGTGTTAGTGTATCTGCGTTCCAACCCAAAACACTATAATTTTTCAATATGAAGCTTTGAAAAATGCAACGTTTAGCACTCAAAACGTCAAAGTACAATCAGAGCCAAAAGATGGGACAGATTTAACACCTCAATCCATCACTACTCCAATTTCACTTGTCCTAAATCGATGCACAGAGATTGGGTCATTCTTGGTGTATACAAAATGTGTACGTAAATTGTTCATTGTCTGTGTACACATGCCATTAGGGGAGTTTTGGCATCAAATCTTTCCCTTTTCAAACGAATTCCATGTACAAACGGTCAACTAGAGGAGTCATGTGTAAACTTTGTGTACAACTCATGTAAAATAAGAATCTTTCCACGGAGGTTATCGCCGTCTTGGGCGGCGGCGTTCTGGAAATACCAGCTTAGATGTAGGCCGGAATTCATCGCCATAGCCTACATCGGAGTCGACTACCTCCGGATTAGATGCTTGGAATTGAATTAGCCGATGTTGGGGATCATCCTGCCAAGCGGCGCCAAGCATAATCTGCTTCTCCTTCTACAAGTATCGTCCAATGGTGCTTTGCTTTATGCTTCTATTCATTGTGTCTATTGTCCTCTTGGTATATTCCCTTCTCATTGAAGGCAGTGGTGAGGAGCGTCCAACATATGTGAATGTAGGGGATTGCAAAGGAGAATGTAGGGGGGTAATGGGCTAGGCAATAAATGATGGAAAATAGGAGTTTTAGGTGAAAACATCATACTACGGTAATGAATAGATGGAACTTGTGCAAGATACGAAGTAATAGGTTTGCTATTGATAATAGGTCATTGGGAAAAAAAAAATCCATTGCATTCTTATACTTTAATTTGCTACCATACTACGTGGGTAAAATTGTTTTTATAAACAATAGCTAAAACATATTAAGGTCTGCATAAGTCTTTTAACACTCGAATAACTGTTTTTTACTTTTTCCAAGGCCAAATTACCAAAGAATTACTAATAATAAGCTAACATAATCCATCAAAACAATTAATCTAATCAGCTATTGCCAAAAGGCAACCATAACTAACTAACCACTAACAGTCGATTGCCAAACAATGTTTTAACCTTTTTATAGATTGTGGGGAAATTAAGATTATCTGGTATTAATATAATGTAAAGTATGATCATATTTAAGCAATAAGGCATCCTCGTGAACTTATTACATGGATTGTGTATATGGACAGTTTTAAGACTCCAAAGCCAGTGAACCGTAGTGGGCTATGCATAGTTGCGTGGTCTGAATCTCCTTATGTAACCTTTGTGAGTATGAGGGAGAAAGTTATTTTACAGAAGAGAAAGAGGGATGGGTGGACATGAGAATACTGCAAAAAAAAAAATGGAAATACCACCCCTAAAAACTACTCCCTACGTCTCGTTAAGATTGTATCTTCTTTCCTTTTCGATCTGTCGCATTAAAATTGTCTCATACGAAATTTGGTAAAGTTTATGTCAATCTAAATCATTATTACTTTATCAATTCAATATCAATTACAAAAAATCACTTTTTGTTAATAATTGTGTCATTTCCTCATGTCCTAATGTTAAGGACGGATGTAATATGTTTCTTGGTTGTATCAATTTGGAAAGAAGTTTTAGAATAAGGAGTTGGTGGTTTCGGTTTATTTTTCAGTCCCTCTTTGCACACAACATTCTATTTTTGTTTGATTGGGTGGGAATCTACAATAATGTAGAATGTGGTATTTGATGAACTTGAAGACCAATATCATTGCCTCTCCTAGAAGACTCATACAACACTTTACACGTAACGTTTATAACTAATGACAAAACCTTTTAATCTGCACATGTAAGAAAGTTCATGTTGACGGGCTAATGGTTGCTTGCAGGGACGGATCCAGAATTTTGGGTCAAGGGGGGCGAAATTTTTCGTTAGTGTAGGGGGTGAAATTTTTTTTCGTTAGTTTAGTGGGACGAAATTTTTTCCCCTAGTGTAGCGGGGAAAAATTTTTCACTACTGTAGGATTATGCGGCTATTTTTATTAAAAAAATGACATTAATATATATATATCCCCCAACGACATATAAATTTATTACATTCTAAATTTAGACAATGACAAAGACATCAACCAACACATATTTAATAACTTCTATATTCTTTAATCTTATGAATCGGTTATTGAATTGTAATTTTTGTCCATCAAGGAGGGTGTTCGTGAGTCATGACTCATGAGAAGTTTTCTTAATATTACAATAGTAGTATGTATGAGATTATTATTTTTAGAATAATATGCACCACATACACACACTATATGGTGCATATTATATTTTAATATTTGTATTAATGCTATAATAATTTAAATTTTATTATCTATGCAATAAATTATTTTTAGAAAGCAAGAAGTAAATGAATTATGTAATTTAATGTCAATAAATATTTATATTTTGGATTCATTTCACGTGATCTAAAAACTGTGTAATTAGTGTGTCTGATATTTAATATTGTTTGATATATATTTTACAAAATTGAGTACTTGTTATCTAATAAAGATAATTACACATTACAAAACTAGGAATTCTTATATAATAAGTATCCTAAATCTTAAACAACGAGTTATGTAAATTATATTAGATGTTCTTTCTTTTAAATATCCAATTAAGTATTACATTATGTAAGACTATATATTAATTTTGAAAATTAAAATCTAAGGGGGGCGAATCTAATTAAATTATGAAAGTTTTATGAAAATATTATATATATGGTAGAAATTTTTCAAAGTCCAAGGGGGGCGGTCGCCCCCCCCCCCCCTAAATCCATCCCTGGTTGCTTGATATCCCCCGATGTACCCATACATCATTGAATTGATAATTATTATTTTAACATTTAGTTTGGTTGTGGATGGTAGTATGATCAAATCAATAGCTTGCTTACACATTTTATGTTTAAATTAGATTTTTGTTTAAGTTAGATCTTTTTATACTAAAATATATACACTACAACAAAACTATATCGTTGCGCGGAGCCTTCCGCCAGCGTTTACGGAAACCATATCGACAACCGGAGACTAGCGAACTGGCGAGGAGGTGATTGTCCGTCCGTCCGAGTGGTGAAGTGTCCGACCTGTCAACTGAATCTCTGATTTCATTCTCCTGAATCTCTGATTTCTCCAATTCTCTTGAGTTATAACTTATAAATAATGAAATATATGAACCTAATTGTCTAAAGTTCTACTCTGAAGATAAAGCCATAAAGGCATAATTTTGTAAAGGGTTAAAGCCTAATGGCCTGTTTGTTTGGGGGTTAAGCTAGGTTATTGAAGGTTCAATTTTTAGTTCACCCCGTTTGTTTGTATTTTTGCAATAAGAACCTAGGTTATGTGTTAACCTCGCTTAACTCCCGAGAACCTAAAAGAACCTTAAATTGAACAACCTCTGAATTGGGGGGTTTTGGAGGTTAAGTTCTCGTTTAACATAAAATGAGCTAGAGTACCTTCATCCAAACAACATTTATTACATTAACCTAGGTTCACCTTCTATATTTCCAAACACTATTTTACGCATGGACCTAGGTTCACTTAGGTTAACCCAATTTTTATTAAAACTTAGGTTAACTTTATTGCACTAGGTTTACTTAACTTCACTCTATCCAAACAAAACATAAATGTTAAGAATAATACTGTGCAGCACTATGACAGATTGGGAGTACTAGACAACTGGCCAAGCAAACAAGTATTAAAAGCAATCTTTTTACTATTTGAAGTATTTTTTACTTCAAAAGGCCAGAAGAATAAGTTAATAGGGTAGTGTTAGTACAAGTTTATGGTGTATTTTACATATGTTTGCATCATTGCATTTAAAAACATATTCTTATGAATATTAAAAATATTATATGGTACATTTTGAATATATTTTTATATGGTGTCTTTTACTCAATTTTTCTCTTTTCAATATGATTTCTTCGTAAATACATAGTATCTTTTTATCTAAGGCCTTTGAAATGCTAAAGACACATCGTCCTGCTCGCTAGTTTAGGGTGTTTTTACTTGGACTGTAATTTGTCTCATACTAAAACAGATCAGACCTGACTTGATTAGTTATAAAAATAAAAAAGAAACCAGACCAAACCAGTTCAGATCGAATCAGAGCAAATCAGACCAGACCAGCAAATTACCGTCCAAATAAAAAATCCTTAGTTGTTGAAGGAGATAAACGGTAGGCCTGATTTTTTACTCACGCTAGGCTGTAGTTTTAATTTAGATGACTGGGCCATTAATATATTTTAGTTGGGCCGGGTATCAATAATAACAAGCATGTAGTACAGTGGACTTTTTATACTCGAGGCTAATAGCCTAATAAATAACATTGGCTAGGCTTCCGAATTTAGTAGAGCCCGTTTGGTAAAATTAAAATCGATTTAATTGGTTGATTCTGTTGAAATTTATTAACTAATGGCTGTATTGGCTGATTTTCTCCTGATTTATGAAAAAAATTATTTGAAATATACTTTATTAATAAAATAAAGAAAAAATTATATGAACAATAGCTAAAAATGGTCATCTGCATTAAATTCAGTCAATGCAGTCAGAACAGTAACTTCAACCTTACTTTTCCTTATTATTACTCAATTCAGCGCGCGAAATCAAAAGTTACGTGTTTGGTCAAAAAATTGGCTGATAAGCCGAAAAATAAAGACACCAAACAGTCTCGTAGTGAAATACCTAGAAGAGTTGATATAGACTACCTAATTTAGGTTGTACATTATTAATAACAGTAATAATATAAATACTAACTATAATAAAGTTAAAAATAACTTCTTCCGTCCCGCAACATAGTTACCATTTTGTTTTGAATCAAACTTTAAGAAAGTGAAAATAAAGTGAAAATGTATGATTGTGGTTGAGTAAGAAAAATGTAAATGACTGATAGTCACACAAAACTTTACAAAGAGAGATGAAAAGAATTTTTTGAGACATCTCAAAAAGGCGAGGTGGAAAATTTTTATGAAACGGAGGGAGTAATTAATAATTATAGTAGTAGTAGTAGTAATAATAATAATAATAATAATAATAATAATAATAATAATAATAATAATAATAATAATAATAATAATAATAATAATAATAATAATAATAATAATAATAATAATAATAATAATAATAATAATAATAATAATAATAATAATAATAATAATAATAATAATAATAATAATAATAATAATAATAATAATAATAATAATAATAATAATAATAATAATAATAATAATAATAATAATAATAATAATAATAATAATAATAATAATAATAATAATAATAATAATAATAATAATAATAATAATAATAATAATAATAATAATAATAATAATAATAATAATAATAATAATAATAATAATAATAATAATAATAATAATAATAATAATAATAATAATAATAATAATAATAATAATAATAATAATAATAATAATAATAATAATAATAATAATAATAATAATAATAATAATAATAATAATAATAATAATAATAATAATAATAATAATAATAATAATAATAATAATAATAATAATAATAATAATAATAATAATAATAATAATAATAATAATAATAATAATAATAATAATAATAATAATAATAATAATAATAATAATAATAATAATAATAATAATAATAATAATAATAATAATAATAATAATAATAATAATAATAATAATAATAATAATAATAATAATAATAATAATAATAATAATAATAATAATAATAATAATAATAATAATAATAATAATAATAATAATAATAATAATAATAATAATAATAATAATAATAATAATAATAATAATAATAATAATAATAATAATAATAATAATAATAATAATAATAATAATAATAATAATAATAATAATAATAATAATAATAATAATAATAATAATAATAATAATAATAATAATAATAATAATAATAATAATAATAATAATAATAATAATAATAATAATAATAATAATAATAATAATAATAATAATAATAATAATAATAATAATAATAATAATAATAATAATAATAATAATAATAATAATAATAATAATAATAATAATAATAATAATAATAATAATAATAATAATAATAATAATAATAATAATAATAATAATAATAATAATAATAATAATAATAATAATAATAATAATAATAATAATAATAATAATAATAATAATAATAATAATAATAATAATAATAATAATAATAATAATAATAATAATAATAATAATAATAATAATAATAATAATAATAATAATAATAATAATAATAATAATAATAATAATAATAATAATAATAATAATAATAATAATAATAATAATAATAATAATAATAATAATAATAATAATAATAATAATAATAATAATAATAATAATAATAATAATAATAATAATAATAATAATAATAATAATAATAATAATAATAATAATAATAATAATAATAATAATAATAATAATAATAATAATAATAATAATAATAATAATAATAATAATAATAATAATAATAATAATAATAATAATAATAATAATAATAATAATAATAATAGAAAAGTAGTGTGAATAAGAATAATGATGATTGGATTTGAAAAATCTTTAATACGGAGTATAAGTTATAGTTGATAATAAATAAATAAAAAGTACATTTTCATATTGATAAATTGTGAAAGTATGAGATGAATATGTAACTACCATGAATAGTTTAAATTCCTTTCAAGAATAGAGAGCTGAATGGTCGCCGTCAGCGATGGTTGAACCCTAGCGGCTGCATCCACTTGTGACGCCGGTTGGCTGTGGTTGCAGTGTTTCTTCTCTCTTCATTCCTCAGCTTCAGGTCTCTTTGTTTTTTTATGGTTTCATTTTTTCCCAGTTTGGTTTCAGATCGAACAGTTTTGTCTCGATTTACTCACGCGTCTTGTTATCTTATCGTTGCATCTTATCGTTTATCCGGCGTCTCGTTTTGTCGAGGGTAACCTACGTTCAATTTGAACAGGTTTTTGCTTGTTTGCTGATCTTTTCGTTGAAGGGTCTGTTCTTGGTTGTTGGTTGTGAGTTTTGTTCTTACTGCCAAGAATCCGTTTTGGTGGGTTGTGAATTCTGGAGACAGCTTCTGTGAGGAGGTTTTCTTCCTTTTGTTTGGCTGTCGTAGTCTTTGTTTTCTGCACATTCTTTGGGATAGTTTGTCCACTGTTTTAGTCTTATTACTTTTCAATGGATATGTTGCTTGAGAATTACAACAGAGTCACCATTGATGAGGAAGAAAACAGGGGGCTGGTCCTAGAAGTTGACCCGATAGGGGGTGATGTCAAGGTTGGATGGGCATGTTCCTTCTATGCCGTGGCAAGGGTGATAAGTAATAAACCTATCCGTCCACACTCTTTTCGTGAAACCATGGCTATGGTTTGGAGACCGGTTCGGGGAGTCACAATTGAGGAAATTGGCGCTTCCAAGTTTCTCCTCCAATTTTACCATGAAAGAGACATTACCAGAGTTGTTGAGGAGGGACCTTGGTCTTTCGAGCATAATTTAGTGGTTATAAGGAGATTAGGGCGCATTGATAGGCCTCTTGATGTATCATTGGGCCGGGAAGATTTTTGGATTCAGGTTCACAATCTGCCTATAGGATACACGACGGTTAAAGCAGCACGGGGAATTGGGAATAGTATAGGGACCTTTGTTCAAGTTGATTAGCGCACTCTCGGGGGAAACATAGATGTATTCTGCGCATAAGAGTAACAATTAATATAAATGTGGCTTTAATTAGGAGATTGAAGATTTGCAAGGAAGGGGACAATTGGATATGGGCGGATTTTCGATATGAAAGACTTCCAAACTTCTGTTTTTTATGTGGGATTTTTGGGCATGTTGACCGCTTTTGCTCATTTAATTCACATAACGGACCTCGGATTGGAGTGAAGCCATATGGGGCATGGCTACGAGCAGATACGAGACGAGGCCGTGTGCATACAGAGAACAAGTGTGATGGATAGTCTACCCGGGGGGTACCTTATCCGAGGGGTTATTGCGGGAATAACCTAGAGAGAAGTCAGAGCAAATAGGAGGAGAGAGAGTCGATTTTATTAAATGAACTCGAGATGTGAAGTTGAGATGTAGATTGTGATTTACAAGGAGAAATGGGCTGCTATTTATAGCAGCAATAAATGCGATGAGAGGACACGTGTCAGTAATCCAACGGCCGAAGGGTCACATCAGCCTGGTGGCACCGGCAGTGGTACGTCAACCGCATTGAATGCGGTTGGCGGATGCGACGTGGCATTAAATGCGGTGGTTGGCTGTCTCTAAAAGGAATCTTCGATGATTGAGCTAGTTCAGCCGAAGGCTCCCGGTGTAGCCGAGGGCTCCATGTGGTGAGGACCCTCGTACGGCCGAAGGCCCCGTGTGACCGAAGGCGTAACAATGTCGAGGGCATAACAATGCCGAAGGCTCATGTTTTCGCCCGTTTTCTCCCAGTAGCTTCCTATGCCGAAAAGGCTATTCTGTGAGTTCTGGAGCCTTCGGCCAAGGAGGCCGAAGGCACCCCAGTGTGTATTCTGGGCCACTTTGAGGCTTGGGCCGTCGTATTTGGGCCTGAGTTGTTTCCTGAGCTCAATGGACTAGTGTAGGAGAAATAGGAGTCTATGGGCCGGGGGTTCCTGGGCCATATACTCCATCAGGAGTCCCTCACTCCTTTTGCCGAAGGGTACTTGAGGGAAAAGGAGTAGATGCGTTGATTCTTCTGGGGGCTTCATCATTTCGCTGGGTGCCTTTGCTGGAGAACTTTGTCTACTGCTGATTGCCAAAGGCTTCCCTCAGTCCCTCACATGTCGAGGGTTTTCTGAGGGAAGTATAACACCTGTATGACTGCAGAAGGCTTTCCTCAGTCCCTCACATGTCGAGGGTTTTCTGGGGAAAGCATAGGTGTATTGCCTGCGTGTGTTGTGGTGAGGGCTGCTTTATTTCCGCAAGTGACTTGTAGAAAACTTGTGATATCCTGCCTCTGCCGAAGGGGTTCCACTTTGATGTTTGTCCGGAGGCTGCACGCGTCAATTGTAAATTGTTTGTTTCCAAGAAATTTTTGTTGTGTATGATCCCCGAGGGGTGTATGCCAGTCCCCCACTCCTTTAGGCCGAAGGCGAGTTCGGGCTGAAGGAGTTATGATGAGTTGATGATCCCCCGAGGGGTGATAGCATTGATAAGCCGAGGGCTCATGCTGCTACGGGCTCGAAGGCGTTTGGTGGAATTAATTGTCCGAAGGGTGTGGCGGGTGATAGCCGGAGGCTATCATCCGAAGGCACCCCAGTGTTGCCGAAATATAGTCGTTGTAATATAGCCGTTGGAGGAGGAGTTGACGTGGCATGCCTCCGTTGGTCGGTGGGGGGCGGGTGCCATCCATTGGTTGAACCGGCGGCCCGTAATGATGGGCTTTCGAATTGAGGCCCATTTTTCGAGGCCCAGTTGCCTATATATACCCCAAGTCTGAGCTCATTTCCGTTGCGCGTTTTAGAATTGAAGCGAAGCTCTGCTGAAATTTCTAGAGAGAGAAAGTTTCACCCTCGATCAACCCAAGCTTTCTGAGGTCAGTTCCTCCTCTGCTCCCTTCTTTCCTAGTTTTAGTGTTAGTATTCTAGGGAGCCCTCGGTTTCTTTCATTTCTCCTGCTCCTATCTTCTGAACGCCTAAGGATGTCGTCGGCAAGCGACTCCCAAGACATTTCCGTGGAGGCCCCGGTTCAGTCGGAGAGCTACTCCGAGGTGGAGTCTTCAAGCGAGCAGCCCTCCGTTGGGGATGATGCCGCCGTAGCTGAGGAAATCCAATCCACTCTCCGGACGGAGCTAGAGGCTGAAGAGTTCGAGCAGGTGGTGGCAGATGAGGAGATGGCCATCGCCGTCCAGGTTGCGGAAGAGGAGGAAGAGAAAGAGCGCCGTCGGGTGACCGTCGCTATTATGCCCTCTCGCGGTGCCGGTGAGGCGAGCACCTCCCGGCCGTTGGACGTGCAACCCCTCCGAGTAGCCGAGGGAAAGAAGAAGAAGAATTCGAGAGCTGCACCCAAGAAGAAACAAGCAGCCGTCGACGCGGGGCGACCGGTTGGGATCCCCGAGGGTCACTCCTATTTGGACACCACCGCCCTCGAGGTGAAGACTACGGCCTCGAGTGCCGAGTGCTATGCTCTGCAGGTCCTTGTGGGACCGTCGGCGCAGGTTGTGGAGCCGGGTCCGGAAGATTTGCTGTCTAATCCTCCGGAGGGGTGCTTCTCGGTGCACCTTTTGTCCGTGGAGCTAGGGCTTAGGTTCCCCTTACATCCCTTCGTCCTGCAGTATTTGAAGTTTGTGAAGTTGGCCCCATGCCAGCTCACGCCGAACAGCCATTATTACCTGGCGGGCTTCCTAGCCCTCTGTCGCAGCCGGAAGGTGGAAGCAACACTGGACCAGTTCTTCCTATCCTTCAATTTGTGCCGGGGAGGCCATTCACATGCCGGGGGATACGCCAACTTGCAACAGGTCCCGGCTTGGAAATTGTTCTCCGAGACCCCTTCCTCCCACAAGGAATGGAAGGAGAAGTTTTGCTACATCAGGCTGGCTGCAAACCCATTCCCGGGGGCTCTCAACAATCACTTCAAGAGGCACCCGAAGGTAGGCAATGCGGCCCTCGACAAGGCCGGGAAGAAGCTTATCGAGAAACCGGAAGGTTCCGATAAGGTGATTGCTATCAAGGCGGCGGCAGCGCCTGAGGAGCTATATCTCTTGGGCTTCCGGCGTTATCGTCTACCGGAAGATAAGGACGAGAAGTATCCCGTGATAGCCCACGGATATCAGAGCGCCGGAGGTTGTAACCGGGGGCTCTTCTGTCTTGTTCTTAGAATTTTTCCCGTATTTTACTTGTTCTGAATCTAACCCCTTCTGAATTGTTACAGGTGATATCATGGACGTTCAGGCCTTCGCTCGTCTTTCCAAAAAGCTGGCCAAGGTGCCAAGGAAGAAGAAGGAGGAGGAGGCCCCGCCGAACCAGCCTCTTGTTGATGAAGTATTGAAGAAAGCTGGGGCCCCCAAGACTTCTGAGGGGGATGGGGTGTCCCAAGAGATTGTTGCTGCAGGCGCCGGTGCTAGCGCCGGGGGCTCCCAAGCCGGGGAGCTCAAAAGGAAAAATGCCGGGAAGGGCGTCATGCCTCCGGAAAATAAGAAGAAGAAGAGGGGCGAGGGGGGCAAGGATGCCCCCTTAGTGATTATCGATGAACCCCCCACCTTCCAGCCCTCGGAGTCCACCCCCCTCGAGGATTTTGACGAGGGCGCATGGCCCCGGGAAACAGTGCAGTTCTCCTTTAAAAAGGGGACTGCAATCATGCACGGCACCCTCGATCCGAGGGAGTTTCTGAGGGGTGCCACTCCCCCGCTGGATCGGTCTACCCTTGGCCGGTTTGACGACGAGGCTCTTGAAGTCAAAGCCCTCCAGGCCTCGGTTTCTGTAAGTTCCCGGATCTCCTGCATTTCGCTTGTCGTTAGTGTCCTTTTCTTTGCATGTTTTGATTTTGAGTGTCCTCTCTTCGTTTGCAGGCCAGCCTGGCTTTCGGAGAATACGTCCGGAGAATGGAACAGCTTCGCCTCCGGAAGGCGGAAGACGATGAGGCCCTCAAGGGGCTCGTTGTCAAGAACACCGAGGCCATCAAGAAGATGGCCGAGCTGGAGGAGGCACTGAGGCAGGCGGGCGACAAGCTGGAGGCCGCGAGGGTGGAGGCGCGCGCCGAGGGGAAAGCTGAAGCTGTGAGAGCAGCTGAGGAGGCTTCAAAGAAAGCTGCTGATGAAGCCGAGAAGGCCAAGACTGAGGCCGTGGCCAAAGCCAAGGAGGATGCTGTTGCGGCTTTCCTTGCCGAGGGGTGGAAATCCGAGGCGCATACAGAATGGGCCGCCTCGGTCATTAAGCAGGGCGTTGATGCCTGGGTGAAAGGTCCCGGATCAGAGTGGATGGCCCTGAAGGGTAAAGACTACTTCGATGGGGGCGAGTTCTTCACTCAGCGCCTTATCTATCGGAAGTTGGCGGAGCATTTTCAAATCCCCAAAGATGACTTCGACCCCTCGGCATACGGCCTCCCTCCCCGGCAGCCTGATGTGAGGGTCCCCCTTCCGGAGGGCGAGGAGCGGGTTCAGCTGGCGGATTCTGAGTTGATGAGGGAGTATGGCCTCAATGATGAAGAAGAGGCGGCGGACGATGCATCCTCTAAGCCGAGGGATGACGCAGCTATGGATGCCCAATCTTAGGAATTCTTTTAAGCGTAAACTTTGTAATAGCAGTAGGCCCCGGCTTCGGCCATATCCTTGTAATGAAATACATTTCAATAACGTTTTCCTGTTTGAATGAATGATCGCCTTCGGGCTTTTTGATGAATGAATTCCTCCGCTTTATTTTATTGTATGAATGAATGTATGCCTTTCCTCTCTTTTGTCTCTTCTCCCGAGGGCCACGACCGTGTGGACTTAGAAAAATTTTCTAAGTGAAAACTTCTGTCAACAAGCTTTCGGTTGTAGTATAGGTTCGCTGGGGGCTTGTAGTTGTGTACTTAGAAATTTTTCTAAGTAAAACTTCGGTCAAAACCCTTCGGCTGTAAAGCAGAACCTCAGAGAATAATCTAAGTAAAACTTCATTGGAAATCTTCGGTAAAGAATCTCTGTAATGCCTCCGGGGTGAAGTGATAGGGCCGAGGGCTAAGATGAATTAGGCTTAAGAAATTTTCCAATTGAAATTGTATGTTATGCCCCCGGAAATGCTGAGCCTTCGATTAGCAGTGTAGCTTTAGGTCATCGCCAAGTAGTTTAGGGGGCCATCGGCTATGAGTGTGTAGTTGAAGAGTTGCGCCCCGAAGGGCCCACATTTGTGGACTTAGTCATTTTTTCACAAACTTTCAATAGGTGTTGTAGTGATTTGTGAGAACCCTTCGGCTCGATGAGTGACCTCCCACGGGCGCTAACTGTTGAATGAGTCGGGTGTTATTCTGCCTTCGACATGAATCCTCCGGTTTGTGCAGATATAGGTTTAGCCTGCCTTAGAACTTTGTGGAGCCCTCGGCATGTCGCATAGTTGACTTTGGTCCAGCCGAATTTCGGTGAAGTTTTGCTTAGTGAGCCTTCTTATTGGGCCTCTGGTGGAAATCTTGTACTCCAAGGCTTCATGTAATGAAGCCTTCGGCTATGTAGCCGGGTGACTCGTTGTTGAGAAAATTCCTCTTGCCTTTGTAGGAGCCTTCGGGAATGTATGTCCGAAGTGTTGAGCCTCCGGGGAGAAGAGTATCCGGGGAGTTCCTTCCCCCCTACACATCTTTTTTTTTTTTTTTTTTTTTGAGATGGTGTAGGAGAGGCATCTAGAAACTTGGTGTCTAGGAAAGGCTTGGCCTCTATGGGAGGCAACGGAACAAACCGTTCGCTCCCCCTTCGGGAATGACCTTCCGATATCCCGAAGGGTTTGAGGGTCGTTTCCTCGGCCCGAGACATCGTCTGTTGCCTGCTTCCCCTTGGGAGATAGCACGGAAAGCGCCTCGGTTTTGAAAGTCGTCCCCTCAGCCCGAGACATGGTCTGTTGCCTGCTTCCCCTTGGGGGATAGCGCGGGGAGCGTTTCGTTTGTGGAAGTCGAATCCTGGGCCCGGGACATGGTCCGTTGCCTGCCTCCCCTTGGGGGATGGCGCGGAAAGCGTTCCTGGGAAGGGTTTTATTCGTGTGTGGGACACAAATAGCCGGGGGCACTTGGTACCAGCCGGAGCCGAGGGGTGTTGCACCCCTCGGTTTTTTTTTTTTTTTTTTTTTTTTTTTTTTTGGAGGGGGATAGAATATGTATAGGTACGCATAATGTATGTATGATTGCGTCCTCGTGGGGTACGGCTTAGTGAGGAAACACTTGGTGTTTCCAAAAAGTGATGGGGGTGACCCATACACTTGGTACTTGGTGCCTAAATTGTTGTTCCCCCTTATAAGAGGGAGTGGCCATGGGCCTCTCATGGTGAAGAGATGAGGGCTTGGCCACTCATTTGTAGGAGAGAAGGGGGCCTTGGGCCGCTTGTATAATATGTAGGTGATGAAGGCTTGGCCTTTTGATCATTCTTCAAAAACAGACGGGGCCTTGGGCCATTGATCATTTACACTTGTTGAGGATGAGGGCTTGGCCACTCATTGGTAAAACTTCACTAGGTGGTGCACATTCCAATGTCTAGGAATCTCTGTCCCATTAGGACGTCTTAACTTGTATGTCCCCGGTTTGATGATGGCTGAGATGATGTAAGGGCCTTCAAACTTGGGTGCCATCTTTCCTCCTTCGGTGGGTAGACTGGCCTCCCTTCGCCGGAGGACGTAGTCTCCCACCTGGAATTCCCGGGAGCGGACCTTGGCGTCGATGTATCCTTTGACTTGTCTCCTATAGTTTTCGGCCCTGAGGAAAGCTTGCTCTCGGCGTTCTGAGATGAGATGAAGGTCGAGGGCCATGTTGGCGTCGTTTACCTCGGGCTCATATTGCTCAACCCTTCGGGTGGGAAGAGTCACTTCTGTTGGAGCCTTAGCCTCGAAGCCATAGCACAGGGAGAAGGGTGTTTCGCCTGTTGCGCGCCGAGGGGTGGTGCGGTAGGCCCATAAGATGTTGTGAAGCTCTTCTACCCAGCCTCCCCCTTCGGCTTCTAGCTTTTTCTTCAACCCTTCAAGGAGAGTGCGGTTGGCATTTTCTACTTGTCCGTTGCCCTGAGGGTAGGCAACGGAAGAGAATGTGTGCTTGATGCCCCAAGCCTCAAGGAGGGCACAGAAGGGGGCTGCCTCGAACTGAGTCCCGTTGTCGGAGATGATTTGTTGGGGGACGCCAAACCTTGTGAGAATGTTCTTGAGGACGAAGTGACGGCACCGGGCCTCCGTGATGCTGGCGAGGGGTTCGGCCTCTACCCATTTGGTGAAGTAGTCAACGGCCACAATGATGTACCTGTTGTTGGAGGTACCCCTCGGCAGAGGTCCCACTAAATCGATCCCCCATCTGGAGAAGGGTATAGCGGTGCTGATGGGAGCATAGTTGACCGCTTGTCTGCCGGGGGCCTTTTGAAAGTGTTGGCAAGCGGTGCACCTTCGGGCTAGATCAGCACAATCTCTAGCCATCGTGGGCCAGAAGTAGCCCTGAACTACGAGCCTTCGGGACATGGAGAAGGGTCCCTGGTGCGCTGAGCAAGTGCCACTGTGCACTTCCTCCATGGCGACTTCGGCCTCATCTTGGTGAAGGCACCGAAGGAGGGTGCCGTTGTAGGATCTTTTGTAAAGCCTCCCGTTTTCGAGGGTGTAGCAGGGAGCCCTCAGTTTTGCTAACTTGGCGCGGGCTTCATCTTGGGGCAACTGCCCTGTGGTGATGAAGGTGATGATGTCGGAGATCCAATCCTCCGGTCTCAGGTTAATATTCATAATGGGGCTTGCGTGGATGCTTGAGAGGCTGAGCTCCTCGATTCTTGCAATTTTTGAGAGGTGCTCGGGGGATTCATCCGAGAGCTTGGATAGAATGTCGGCCTCAGAGTTTTGAGCCCTCGGTATTTGGGTGAGGGAATGTGCCTCAAATACCTTAAGCAATTCTTTGGCCGCTTCCTTGTATTGCTTCATCCTTCCTTCCTTGGCCTCATATTCGCCGGAGAGTTGGCCTACGACTAGCTTGGAGTCGCACTTGACGTGGATCTGTTTGGCCTTCAGATTTGCTGCCAGCCGAAGGCCACAGAGGAGGGCCTCATACTCGGCTTCGTTGTTGGAGACTTTGAAGGAGAAGCGGATGGCATAATAGGCGCGGAAGCCCTCGGGTGTGATGAGGACTACTCCCCCTCCGCATGCTTTGTAGCCGAGGAGCCGTCGGTATAGAGGGTCCACCACTCATCAAGGGGTGCCGAAGGCTCCTCATCCATCGCTGATCTCGCGGTGCATTCCGTTACGAAATCTGCCAGGGCTTGGCCCTTGATGGCAGGCCTCGGACGGATATCTATGTTGTATTGGCTGAGGAAGATGGCCCATTTTACCATCCGGGAGGAGCTAGTGGGACTCCTCATGAGGGCGCCGAGGGGTTGATGAGTGAGCACCCGGACTGGATGAGCTTGAAAGTAGTGGCCAAGCTTCTTGACGGTCCAAACGATGGCGAGCACCGTCTTCTCGACGGGAGAATACCTGAGTTCGGCCTCCCGGAGGGTTTTGCTGACGTAGAAGATGGCGTGTTGGATGCCGTCTTCCTCTCGGATTAGTACTGAGCTGATAGCCGCAGGGCTAACACCGAGATATAAGTATAAAGTCTCCCCCACCTTTGGTTTGGAGAGCACTGGGGGGGAGGAGAGGTACTTCTTGAGTTCGTCAAAGGCCTCTTGACATTTAGATGTCCATTGAAAACCCGCCGTCTTCCTCATGATTTGGAAGAAGGGGAGGGCCCTCTCGGCTGACTTAGAGAGGAATCGGTTGAGGGCCGCCAGGCGACCCGTCAACCGTTGAACTTCCTTGATGTTGCGTGGGGGCTCCATGTTGATGATGGCCTGAATCTTCTCGGGGTTGGCCTCAATACCCCTTCGGCTGACCATGTAGCCCAAGAACTTTCCTCCCTGCATGCCGAAGGTGCACTTCTTTGGATTTAGCCGGAGGTTGAATTTTTGCATGATGACAAAAATCTCCCGGAGGTCGTCGGCGTGGGTGCCTGCCTTCTTGCTTTTGACGATCATATCGTCAACATAGGCCTCCATAGTGCGCCCCAAGACAGCTTGAAAAACTCTGGCCACCATTCGGGTGTAGGTGGCGCCCGAATTTTTGAGGCCGAAGGCCATCACAAGATAGCAAAAGATGCCTTCGGGTGTCATGAAGGCAGTTTTTCCAGCGTCTTCCTC
This sequence comes from Cuscuta epithymum, assembly GCA_945859915.1. Lineage (NCBI taxonomy): Eukaryota > Viridiplantae > Streptophyta > Magnoliopsida > Solanales > Convolvulaceae > Cuscuta > Cuscuta epithymum. Next base: position 399,914 of record CAMAPF010000167.1, read on the forward strand.
ATGCATGTAGATTTGATGATATCCGCGGAACGCGTCGAGGAATGACATGATCTCGCATCCCGCGGTCTCATCCACTAGTTGATCAATGTTTGGCAGAGGGAAGGGGTCCATAGGGCATGCCTTATTCAAGTCAGTGTAATCCACGCACATGCGGAAAGTAGGAGGCTTTTGTGCGAGGACTACGTTTGCCAACCAAGAAGGGTATTTCACCTCCTTGATGTGTTTGATGGAGAGGAGCATGGATACCTCCTTCTTCACGAACTCCCTTCTCTCGGCTGAGAGGGGTCTTCTTCGCTGTTGCACTGGTTTGGCCGAAGGGTCTACCGCCAGGCGGTGGGTGATAACCCTTCGGTCAATTCCTGGCATATCCTCCGGCCCCCATGCAAAAACAATGGAGTAGGCGCGGAGGGCATTGGTGATGTCAGCCTTCAGGTCTTCGGGGAGCTTGGCTCCAATCTTCAGGACTCTCTCCGGCTTGGCCGGATCGAGTATCAAGTCTTCGGTCTCTTCGGCAGGTTCAGCCCTCGGCCTACCTTCCTCTTCCTCCAAGGCTTTGGTGGTGATTGTGTCAACACGAAATTCAGTTTTGCTAACCTTCTTGGTAAGTTGAAGGTAGCAGGCCCTGGAGAGTTTTTGATTCCCCCTCGAATAGCCGATGCCGGCGGGTGTGGGGAACTTGAGGCAGAGGTGTCTCATGGAGATGATGGCTTCTAAGTCCTCGAGGGCAGGCCGGCCGAGGATGATGTTGTGTGCGCAGTCGAGGTTGACGACGACGAATTCCACTTCGAGCTTGGCTCTATGGGATCCGTCGCCGAATTCGACCATGAGTGTGATGACGCCCTCGGCGTCTATGCTATCCCCCGTAAATCCGGAGAGGGGGGTGTTGATGTGCCGAAGGGCCCCCCTATCGAGTCCCAACTCTTGGAAAGTGCTGAGATACATGACGTTGACAGAACTCCCCGTGTCGACGTAAGTCCGGTGGATGATGGCGTCGTTGATCTCAGTGCGGATTACGAGGGCATCCCTATGCGGCAGAGAACCCGAGGGGAGGTCCGCATCTACGAAGAAGATTGGATCCGCCCTCGGCCTTTTAGTTGGGGGTATGTGGTTGACTTCCCCAATGTAAAGGGACTGTGCCCATTTCTTCCTTTGGCTTGTTGAATCGCCTCCGGTGTTGCCGCCGTTGATCATGTGAATGTGGCGCTTGTACTGTTGATGGGAGCCTTCCCCCTCATCTTCGAGGCCCCCAATTTCTCGCTTCTTCCCCTGTGGGTTCCCCAAGGGGATGGTGTTGGGGTTCACCCACTTGTTTGCCTTTGGTGGCGGCCCTTGATGGTGAAGGGGGCCCTGGGGAGGAGGGCCCCTGATAAATTGAGACAAGTGGCCCGCCTGTATCAGCCTCTCGATGGCGTTCTTCAGCTGATGGCAGTCGTCGGTCTTGTGTCCATGGTGGCGGTGGAAGCGGCAATAGGGTTCATCGGGGCCGATGGCATAAATTTCGAGGGGTGTCCGGGAGTCTCGCTCCACGAGCCCCCGTTCTTCCGCATGATCAAGAATGACGCTGACGGGATGCGTCAAGGGAGTACGTGGGTGCTCAAGGAGGACGGGTTGCGCCCATGCCTTCGGGTTGTTTTTGTAACCGCCCCCGGTTCTGGCTTGGCCACCTCGGGGGCGATCATTATACTGAGCCTCGCGGTTGGCCGGAGGAGGAGGTCCTCCGGGCCGATTCCTGCCTTCATTCTTCTGGGAAGGATCCGTGTTGCGGCGGTCCTTCTCGATCTCCTCCGCTTCGGCATATCGGTCCCCCCGCTGGAGGGCCTTTGTATAATCGCGGGGGGGATCAGTGATAAGGCTCCGCGAAAAGTTACCGTTGCGGAGGACGGTGTGGAAGAGGGCCATCAGCGTCCTGTCATCGGCGCCTTCGACCTCGAGGGAGGCCTGCCTCCAGCGTTCCAGGAAACTCCGAAGGGTTTCCTCCTTCTGTTGTCTCACGTTTAGGAGGTGGGAGAAGTGTTTCTTTGAGCGATGCCTCCCAGCAAATTGCGTAAGGAAGCGGTGGGCAAGTTCTTGCCAAGAATCAATGCTGCCTTCGGGCAACCGGTTGAACCACTCATACGCTGGTCCCTCCAAGGTGGAGAGGAACCAACGGCATAAGTATTCATCCGAGGCCCCCATCATCATCATGCTATTTTGATAGCGGCTATAATGCTCTTGGGGATCCGTCTTCCCCTCATACGGCTTGATGGGTTGCCCCCGATATTTGTGGGGGATTTTGGCCGCCAACACCCTTGGGGTGAAGGGTGTTCTAGTACGGAGTTGAATGAGGGGCTCGCCTGAGCCCTCGGCAAGTTTACGTTTCATTTCCTCCACCTGTGCCCGGAGGTCAGCGTACTCTGGATCTGGCCTCGCTGTGGAAGCCGTCGGGGGTGCCTGACGATTCTCCTCGAGCTGTCGGAGGAGGGCTTCAATGATTTCGTCCTTGGGATCCTTCGGAGCAACCCCTTGGGAGTTGGCCCGGAAGGACTGCGCCTGATTGATCTGGTGTCTGGCGTCATCGGCATGGAGGATGGCTTTGCCCTTGCTTCGGGGCGGAGGTATGCCCTCGGCTCCCGAAGCGGAGGCTCCGCTTTCCTGAGGCCTGCTGAATTCCTGTTTGCCGAGGCGGTCTTGGACCCCTCGGCGTACGGGAGCTCCCCCAAGCCTTTCAAGTGCAGAGGTCCGGGGTTTCTCCTTCATCAAGGGACGTTTATCCCTGGATTGGGCCTCTTGGGAGGCGGTGTCCTGTGCCATGACCCCTTCGGCGTTTCCAATCCCCGGGGGAGGATTGGTGAACAGAGGAGGGAGCGGTGGTAATTGAATAACATTCCCTCCAGCATAGGGCTGAAGGGGTGCCTGAGAGGCGAGGGCTCCGGAATTGAGAGCCATGTTTTGAACAAAGGCCGCAAAGGCAGCCTGAAGATCGATGGCCGGGGCCGGAGGGGGAACTTGGTTCTCGCTCCGATCCCTCCTTCGATTATCAAGGCCAATGCGGGCATCGGGGGTGTTCTTCTGCAGCTGTTGCCGGAGGTCAGCAGTAGCCTGCTCCAATTCGAGGATGATACCACCCTCGGGTACCAAGAGCCTGTTGGAGGCCTCAACCCCGTTGGTTTCGCCGGGGGCGGCGTGGTTCTCCTCCAGAGTTTTGGATTGGGCACGAGTGGTTCTTCCCATTTTTGGTGAGTGTCTTGTGTTTGGTAGAGGGGGAGGGTTTCTTACTTGATAGTTCAGACCTCTCAACGAGAGCACCAAATGATGGATAGTCTACCCGGGGGGTACCTTATCCGAGGGGTTATTGCGGGAATAACCTAGAGAGAAGTCAGAGCAAATAGGAGGAGAGAGAGTCGATTTTATTAAATGAACTCGAGATGTGAAGTTGAGATGTAGATTGTGATTTACAAGGAGAAATGGGCTGCTATTTATAGCAGCAATAAATGCGATGAGAGGACACGTGTCAGTAATCCAACGGCCGAAGGGTCACATCAGCCTGGTGGCACCGGCAGTGGTACGTCAACCGCATTGAATGCGGTTGGCGGATGCGACGTGGCATTAAATGCGGTGGTTGGCTGTCTCTAAAAGGAATCTTCGATGATTGAGCTAGTTCAGCCGAAGGCTCCCGGTGTAGCCGAGGGCTCCATGTGGTGAGGACCCTCGTACGGCCGAAGGCCCCGTGTGACCGAAGGCGTAACAATGCCGAGGGCATAACAATGCCGAAGGCTCATGTTTTCGCCCGTTTTCTCCCAGTAGCTTCCTATGCCGAAAAGGCTATTCTGTGAGTTCTGGAGCCTTCGGCCAAGGAGGCCGAAGGCACCCCAGTGTGTATTCTGGGCCACTTTGAGGCTTGGGCCGTCGTATTTGGGCCTGAGTTGTTTCCTGAGCTCAATGGACTAGTGTAGGAGAAATAGGAGTCTATGGGCCGGGGGTTCCTGGGCCATATACTCCATCAAAGTGGTTGATTCGTAGTGAAAACATATCCAATGCTCAACAGGAGGTTTTGGAAAGCTTGGATATCCCGAAAAGAGGTTCGGCAGATCAAAGTAGTCACATAGTGGAGCGCTTAATCTCAGTTTTATTAATTATTAAGTTATCTATTTTCAAAATATAATTATAGTTGATAATACTCAGTTTTAGGAAATTTATCACTTTTTCAATGGGATTATGATGTTTTTACTTGGACTGAAATTTGTCGATCTGGTTTGGTCTTGTATGTTCAAGTCTGATCTGGTTTGAACTGGCCCGATTTGGTAAACGTCTGGTCACTGTGTTTTTATAACTGTGGACGTCTGGTCTGGTCTGAACTGGTATGGTTTGGTCTAGTCTGGTATGTTTATGTCTGGACTGATCTGATCTGGGACGGAAAACAGTCCCAGCAAAAACATCCTAAATAATGAGTTAAAGAGCATTAATGGGCTGATTAATTATAAACTAATTAATGTTTATAGTTGGGTCGTTTATTAATTTTAGTATGGATTATTTGAAGGGAGATTTCTCTAAATAAGACTAAATAAACGGATGATTGCAACATTAGGAGTTTAATGTTTAAATTCCAAAAACAGGATTAACTCTTCCTATTCTACCCTTTCCTTTTTCCTTCCTTAGGATCTTTTGAATAATCATTATAAAACTTTAAAAAATTAAAATAAAAACAAATAAAAATCATAAAAACAAATAAAAATATACAGACCTCAACCATCACCTCAGCCACATTCTAGCACCGCCACCTCCGGTTGCAGGAAAAGATTGTTAAGCTGGGGAAAAAACGTCATCGCGATGACAATTTTGAAAAGAAAGCTGAATATTTTCAAAAGTGTGACAATGTCATCCTTATGGCATTTTCATATTAATGTGGCATTTTTTACACGAGATGACATTTTTTCGGCAATCGTAGGTGGTTGTGCTGGGCGGTGAAGGATACAGAGGTAGTGGCCTACATATTTTTAATATTTTTTTAGGTATTTTATTTTATTTTTTTATTAGATTTGTTTAAGTTTTTTAAAAAATATATTTTTTAATATTTTTTTATTTTATTTTATTTTTTCCTGATTTTGATTAATTAATAAATATTTTTTCGAGTTTTTCTGTTTTTAATATAAATAAAACTATGATGTTTGTAATAACAAATAAATCTATTAGAAATTATAGGTTGGGGATAGAAGAGGAAGGAGAGATATATATTAATCCTATTTTGGAAATAAAAACAGTTTAATTCTAATGTGATATTTTGGACTATGTTGAAGGAGGGTTTGCAGTTGATTAAAAAAAGCATTTTTCAGCTTTTGGCTTAAAAAAAGTTAAAAAGAGTGTTTTCAAATGACAACTTCTGCTTAAATTAATCACTTAAAAGCTAAAAGCTGGAAGCAGGTGGAAGGGTGCTTTAAACTGCTTTTCACTTTTTCTATTACACAAAAAGTACTTATTTTACCAAACACTACCAACTTTTACTTTTTCAGAATCACTTTTTTCTCAAACACTACCAACTTTTACTATTAATCACTTTTCCCCAAATCACTTTAAAAAATCACTTTTTTAAAGTGGAAACAATTGCAAACACTCCCTTAGTCTCATTTAGGGCTAATAGCCGTTATTTGAATTACCTTAATTCAGAATAGAATATAAGTAAGATAATTATTAATAATGATCTAACTAATAGTCTAACACTATGTGGGGCCGATCAAACTAATAATTGTTGAAATTAGTAAAAGTTGAATAACTAGCAGTGGCTAATTGGACTCGATAGTAATATTTTAAATTAAGGTCATTGAATTATAGTTCGACCATTAGATTAAGTAGTAAATTATAGGGAAAAATAATTAAAATACCCCAAACTTTGAAGAGGTGTGAGGTAAGCACCCCAAACTTGCATATGTAATTTAAATACCCCAAACTTTATATAAAAAGTTATTTTAGCACCATGATCTTGTATTATTTTTTTTCAAAAATGTTAAAAATTGGTGTTAATTTCATAATTTAAAACATTTTAGCATTCATGAAGATACAATTGGCATTCTAAACTTTCATTCTAAAATAAATAGTATTACCCCTCCCCCATAAACTCTATAAAACTGCAATATTTTCAATTTGCTATTTTAAATCATGCAATTAACATCATAATTTTTTTGAAATGATACATCATCATGGTGTTAAAATAACTTTTATATAAAGTTTGAGGTATTTAAATTACATATGAAAGTCTGGGGTGTTTATCTCACACCCCTTCAAAGTTTGGGGTATTTTAATTGTTTTTCCCTAAATTATATGACTTGATTATTTTAGTGGTCTTAGATTTAACTAAGTTAATTGTGATTAATTTATCTTGATTTTGTAAAAGAATCTTTAGGGAAGAAATTCAGATTAAAATAATAGGTGACTAATTACGAAATTTAAATTAATATATGTGAATAATTATAAATGAATTATAACTAGATTAGTTAATTTAAAAATAATACTACGTAATAAAAATGAACCTGCACGTGTAGCTCAACGATGGCTGCGTGAGATTGTTCAATTCCTGGTAACGGTAGTGTAAGAGTTTCATCCAATGTTGTGACTCTTTGTGCGCACTCCTTAACCATTCTGTCGGGTCGGGGCGTGGAAATGAGTGGGCGTTCCACCTTTTGGAATGATTGGGGAATAAGAAACATGTACCCTTACACATTTTTATATTGTTAATTAACCATCAACTAAAGCCGTTCATCTAAGGTTTTTTACACAACGTCACATTTTCACCTCAAACTTCACCTTTAAACTTTCTTTCTACTCCGGATATCCCCATTGAGAACGTTTTGCCATCTCCTTTTCAATTTTGTTCCATTTATTTAAACAAATTAAATAAAGTTCCCTTTTTCATTAATTTATGACTACTAAAGCCATGTATCCACTATCCATTTCCGCTTTTTTTATTAATTTTATTAAATACCCCTCCGTTTCATTTTACATATCCTACTTTCCTTTTTGGATTGTGCGAAATAAGTCTCACGTTAATTTCCTTATTTGGAAAGAAATATCTGACCTACATCATTTCACTTTATTATACTCAAATCTTAGACACAACTTTTACTTTTTCAATCACTATTAATAATTGTTTCAAATCAAAATGAGACACATAAAATGGGATGAATGTAGTACTCCCTCCGTCCCGTTGGAATGTTCCCAGTTTGACCTACACACATATTAAGGAAATAAACTTATCAGGGGGTAAATTTTACTGTTTTGACACTGTTTGGACACTGTTTGGCACTGTTTTGCACTGTTTGACACTGTTTTGATGTAGGATAACTTTCCGTTTAGGGAAATGAGAACTTCTTTTTGGGACATCCAAAAAAGAAAAGCGGGAACATTCCAACGGGACGGAGGGAGTATTTATTTTAGTCCAAAGAGCTAGAAGGGTATATTTGTCCAAACACATAATTAGCTTAATAGAGAATTTAAAACAATGTAATCCTATTTGTGATTTTTTTAGCTTATTAGCCCTATATGTCGACTTTTATACCAAATATATAATTTTTAATTTTGCACATTGAAATTCGTAATATTAAAATACGTAAGGTTGACTTTTTTTTTTCTCGCTAAATTGATTGAAATTATTATATATCTTCATTTTAGTTATTTTCATATAACTTTTTCTTAATTGTATTAGAAAAGTATATTCTAAATGTAATTCTTCCCCCAACTTAGCAAATTTACTCACCAATTCGGGCAACTTCAGGCAAAATTTTGTCAATTTAAACAGATTCAATCATTTCAACTAATTTCAGTGTTATTAAACGGGAGATCATCAGTTATGCAACGTCGAATAGTTTCTTGCGTTTTGAATTTTTAACTTTTAAACCCATCAAATCAGCCAAAAACTGATTGATAAGCATTACGTACGTACTATGTAGCTAGACAGAAGGATTTGAAATACGGAGAACGGATTATATCCTAATGGACAAAACACAGAAAAAGGCAAAGCTGATCATCTACGTTCATAGTGAGGTTTGGACTTTGGCCTATTTCCATGCTAGCTCCACAAGTTCCAGCCTGTGACGGCATTGAATCCATTCAAACAAGGTTTGAAAAAAGGGATTGAAGAGAGAAAGGGGAAATAGTTAGCAGGAAAAGACATTGTGTAAAAAAGGGTGGAGGGGACAGGTTCAGTTGCTTGTGGAGTTGTTTCATCCCTTCCATTTGGAGAGTCAAAGGATGTGCTTTTTATCAGCCATTCTCAAAGGGAAACTTGTCCTTCTGTCTCTGGTGAATCAGAATCCTGTTTGGTGCTTTTTAATGAATGAACAATTTAATGCCGTTTTTTTGCACTGTGTCCTTCTTGTCGAAGGACTCGGAACCATGCAGTATTGCAGTTTTTGTTTTTTCTTTGAAGAAAGTATTTAATGTTAATCACGTGAAAGTTTTTTTTTCTAATAACGTTGATGTCTGAGTTTTTGTTGTTTTTACAATAAGGTCTCTGAAGAATGCGAATTTCCAGCGGTCAATAATCACTTCGATCCTTGCATCAGTTACGTGGTAATTTAAGACGGGAATGACGGAAACGTTTACTTAGCTTCCTATGTTTTGATAAGAAATACTCCCTCCGTCCCCGAAAGAAAAGTTTCCCATTTGACTTTCACACACTTTTATGCAAGTAAACTTATCAGGGGGTAAATTTTACTGTTTAACACTGTTTCAACACTGTTTGGCACTGTTTAACATTGTTTTGCACTGTTTGGCACTAATTTGATGTAGATAACTTTCCATTTAAGGAAATGAGAACTTAAATTAGGGACATCCAAATAAGGAAAGTGGGAACTTCTTTCGGGGACGGAGGGAGTACTCCGTAGAGATTACTACCTACTCCGTATTTCTTTTTAAAAGAATTTCATTGTTGATTGGAATTAGCGATCGTCCTACATAGAAGCACACAAGTTTTGAATTCCTAAATATGACTTCTTTTTTTCTTCTCGAAATAACAATTTCGCAATTTCGAAATGGAAATGTTATGTTCTTCTTCTCGAAATAAGAGTCGTGAATGTCAAATTTAAAAAATATTGTCATAATTGTAACTATTTTAATAGTAACTCTGATGAGAATTACATTTTTTAAGTTAGTTCAATGGCCTATTTGACCTTTTGGCCAATCTAATACTACTTATATGACGAATATAGATGGTTTGAAATTGGGCAATCGTGCAGTGTGTCACTTCAGCCTTGATCAATTTGCCTTAAAGGTTTATATTCTCTTATCAAATTTATTGCATAAGATTTCATACTTGTATGGTTGCATACCAAACATGTGCTGATGTGCAAGCCAACTACCATTATGTTCATCACTATTTAGCTGTCAAATAGTGATCAGTAATACGAAGTATATTTGATGGTATGGACACTCTTCTTTTGTGCTCTTTTTTGCAAGCATACCGCATCCATTCTACCTTAGCTTGCATCATTTATAGAAAACTTCGAAGATTTTGAACGACAATTGTTGAATATCGCTTATTGGAATTTTAGTATACAAGTTTATAAGTAGACGGAATAATATTCATAATAATACGGAGCATGTTTAGATTTATGTCCATGTACTCCTAATACTTCGTATATCTTTCGCTTATAATATATGTTCCAAAGTAGGATAAACGCATAGGCATAATTGCATAAACTATGACATTACAATTGACACGCTAGATAACATTTTTTTGTGTTATCTCATATACTTTGATACTACTACCTCTAGGCTCCGTCCCAAAAACAACTTCTCACTTTCCTTAAATAGATGTTCCAAAATTAACTTCACACTTCAATATTTTTCTTATTTGGCAAATTATCTACATCAAAATAGTGCTAAGCAGTGTCAAACAGTGTCCAAACAGTGTCAAATACTGTTTAAACAGTGCACTCTACAGTAAGGTCAAATTTATTTTCTTAATCTGTGTGAATGTCAAACTGTGAAGTTGTTTTTGGGACGGAGGGAGTATTTTTCTTTTTAAATAATTAGTTTGTGATTTATATAATTTGTAACATTTAATCACATGATTTTTATTTTATTATTTTATGTGTCTTTCAAATTTAATAAAATTATAAGAAAGGAAGAAATGCTAGAATTCATACGCTATGCTGCGTTCAAAATACTATCGTCTCTTAAGACTTTGTTATTTTTGACATTTTAAGTCAATGGTGGTAAAGTTTAGACCAAGATTTTGATTAGTATATAGGTAGTATAATATTTAAGAAGTTATAAATTTTATACTATATGAAAGTATTTTCAACAACTATTTTTCTATCATTTTTGTATTATAAATAATTTCCTACAAAAATTTACTCCCTCCGTCCCATTGGTCTTTGTCAACTTCCCCTTTTTTGTTGTCCCAAAAAACTTTGTCACTTTCCTATTAAAATAAGTAAATAACTAATTTATGGTTCTGCACATTTCTCTCTTCTCTGCACAAATCTCAACCACACAACTTTTACTATTCTTATTTTTCACGTACTTTGCATTTGGCAAAGTCTATCGTGAGGGAGGTAGTATAACTTGAACTCTCTTGACCAAAAAAACTGAAAGATGATACGGAGTAAAATTTTAAAGAAAAAGAGTAAAATTTCTGTTTTTTTTAAGAAAAAGGGTAGTGTAAACTTATAATCACGTGTCTAAATATTCTATGATTGCCACTTGTACAACATGGTTAATCACTGTCTCACTGGTCCACCATATGGTAAAGGCGGCACATCAGCACACAAACCACAGAGTATTAATAATTGTCTATTGACAGTGTTTGATTGGAAAACAAGTATTAATTGATGTTGAAGTAAAGGTCACATTTGTACTCGAAGTTGCATAAAAATGGTTGAATAAGTCTTTATATATGAGACTTTGTCTGGCCGTCGCCATTTAAGGCGGTTCTCGGGAGTTCCTATATCCTACAACCGGATGTACGTACATCCAGCTCAATTAACAAAACAGTCCACTAACTAGTACAACCCATAATAAAAGGTCCATTTTAATCTGTTGCTCTAACCCTGGTTTAACCCGGCCAGTAACTTCATTCGTTTATGTCCCGCATCTTCCACTCAACATTCCTTCTTCTTTACTTCATATTTCTTTTTTTCTCTTATATCTATAATTCTTAAACTACCTGGAGATTCTAAAATTGAATATTAGTTCCAAAAACCTTAAGTAAGGTACAATTTGATTCAAAACATACATCTTCATCTCTCATTAACAATGATTCAATTTTCTAAATTGACTCATAATATGAATGCACATCAACTGTTTGAAAAAATGACAAAGTGAATGTTAATTTCTTTTTTGATCAAATATTTTATCACTTATTGCACTTATATAAAATACTGAGATATACATTATTTTTTGAGAATATTTCTTGTTATGGTTAGAATTTAACTTTATTCTGCTTTTACAATTTTAACGAGTTTTAGATGTTTTTTGCTATGCATTGAATTTGATGTTTAAAGAATTTGTAAAATGATTGAGATATACTTTTCCAGTATGTTAATTTTTTGTAAAAAAATAGTAAACTTCATTAATTTATTAATTAAAATTTAATGTATTTAGTTATTACGTGTGTAATATGGGAATGAGTATTTTGTTAAATTAAAATGAGTATAATGTGTAGAGTAAATGTGCATAGATGTAACATTATAAAATAAATATAATAAAGTTTGTAGTTCTAGAATAAGAATTTGAAAAATTGTTATATATCTAATGGCTAAATCTACCGATAGTCTAACAAATGAATGTAATTAGATTTGTGGATTGTGCATGGAATGAGTTTTATACTATATTTAAATGATCATAATTATAAAATGATCAAAAAACGATTTCATATGAGTATGCCGTAACAATTATATACAACAATCTGCATTAATATAGCATTTTAAAATGAACACAACTAGCTAGCGAATGAAAATATGATACTTATGATATGTGCAGTAATATGACATTTTGAAATGAGCAAAACACAAATACTGAATGAGCATAAATAACTTTAAAATGATCATATTGTTCATTATTATATGCACATTTTAAATCTGTGTCGTGCTCGTCTTTTAAAGTCATATCAATATTCATTTGGTTTAAACCTCTTTCAGTATATCATAAAACTCATTTTTATAATCCACACATGTAATATATTCACTCGATTAGATTCATTTACTAAATTATTCATATTCATGCATATTGGTGTAACGCTTATTTTGAATTTTTTGCCACTCATTTCACACGTTATGTATTCACATTTAATATTTGAGCATACTCATTTAACACAGTTCCTGCTAAATGAGCAATAGTCTACTTTTAGTGAGCATAGGACCTATTTTATTGAGTATTAGGAGGCTAACAATGAGTTTCACGATCTTTGCTTCATATATTCTAATTCTCTTTCTTTTTCTTATTTTTTATTTTATAAAAACTTATTAAATTATATCTATAATCCACTCTTATTAATTTCAATGTGCGAGTCAATATAATATGATACTTTTGAAATATGCATTGATATGAATTGTAAAAATGAGCATTACATTAGTACCAAATGAGTAATAATGAACTTTTAATGAGCATCAAACCTTTTATATTGAGAATTAGGAGTCCAATATTCAGAATCATGATCTCTGCTTCATAACTTCTAATTCACTTTCTTTTTTGTTATTTTTTCTTTTATAAAAACTTATTACATTATCTTTATAATCAACTCCTATGAATTCCAATATGTGAATGTAATTTAGAATAGTACTTTTAAAAATGCATTGATATGACATTTACAAAATGAGCATAAAATCAGTACTCGATGAGCATACATAACTTACAAAATGAGTATTAATGAATTTTTTAGTTGTTTTGTTAGTTGAACATCACAACATTTTAATTGAGCATCAAACCTTCGTTATTGAGATGAAATTCACGGTTTCTGCTGAATGAGCATTAATGAACTTTTAATGAGCATCAAACATATTATATCGAGTATTAGAAGTCTAATATTCAGAATCGTCATCTTTGCTTCATAAAAAATGAGCATAATATCAGTATCGATTGAGTATATGTAGCTTACAAAATAAGCATTAATATGTTGAGCATACGGACATTTTTCATCGAGCATTAAACCTCCTCTACTGAGTATTAAAAGCGTGCAATTGAGTACCGATTGAGCATCAAGACGTTTTTATTGAGTTCAAATCGCCTCTATCGAGTATTAAAACATGCAATTGAATATCATGATCTGTGCCTTCATATATGTAATTAAATCCAACTTGAATCTAATGTAATTTGCTACTTTTGAAATATGTATTGATATAACATTTTAATATGAGCATCACATCAGTACCAAATGAACATACATATAATGCATAAATTAAAAAAAAACTAAATTAGAAGGTTGATTGGAAAAAGAAGAAAAAACAAACTAAACTTTAACCATATTTTAGATTATAAATTTGCATAATAATTCAATAAAAAATTAAAGCATGTAAAAGAAAAAAATAAATAAAAGAAAGAACTAAAAAGAGAAAACAACAAAAGAAATGAAACTAAAAAATCAACCAAAAAGTGAAAAGCAAGAAACTGAAAAGAAAATAGGGGAACTTCGAGCCAACGAAAAAAAGAAACCCGTATTCCTCTTCAGAGGAGTAAAAAAGTGAAAAGCAAGAAAAAGAAAAACAAGACAGAGGAGTAAAGCCGTAGCAACCCGTATTCCTCTTCAGTCGGACTCCCAGCTAACAACGAGCAAATAGCTTCGATCGGAACTCCAGGTAGAACTTGAGCAAGCGAGCAGTACTGATCGGCGCCTCCTTCAATAGCTCCCAGGACATCATCGAGCAGCACAGCAGGAAAGATTTTACCATTGGAATTCTAATTAATTGCAAAAATATCCGGCTGTACCATGCCCTAGGTACAGCCGGTTGTACGATAGTATTTACCGGTTCTCGGTGGAATTTTTAAATGAAATTTTTTAAGCATCTTATTTATTAAGTCTAGTTTACTCATACCAAATTTTAGCTAAAAATTCAATTAGGAAGGCATTCAAATGAATTCTTGAAGATAACTGCGCAGTTAAAAGCGCAATTGTCATATCAATGCATATTTCAAAAGTATCATATTACATTAAATTCGCATATTGAAGTTTATAAAAGTGGAATATAGATATAATTTAATGAGTTTTTGTAAAAGATAAAATAAGAAAAACAAAGTGAATAACAATATATGAAGTTGATATCACAATACGCATTATTCGACTCTTAGTACTTAGTAAAATACGCTCGATGCTCATTAACAGTGTATTAATGCTCATTTATCGAAAACCGTGATTTTCACTGAGATTACGAAAATGCCACCGTTTTTTAGTTGTGATATCAGCTCTCTCGTAATAACATGGTGCTCATTATTAGACTTTTAATACTCATTAAAATTGGACTATTGTTCATTAACAGTACACTAATGCTCAGTTAGCAGAAACCACGTTTTTTACATTATATTACAAAAATGACTCCTTTGTTCTCTCTAATCTATTCAAGATCGCCACCCATGTCAAAATGTCTACATTAAACGTTGTTTTTGATATTAAGGCAAAAAATTTACTAAGAACATATAAAACTGTAAAAATAAGAAGATGTATTTTTAATTACGCCTTCACTCTGTTAAGATTATCTCATCTTTCCTTTTGTGTGGTTTTAAATCGTTCTTACTTTATTACGTAATATTATTTTTTCAATTCAATATGAATAACATAAACTCATTTTTCTTAATATTGGAATCACATCTTTATGTCTCAATGTTAGTGAGACGAATGCAGTAAATATTAATGTGTATTTCTCTAATGTCGCATGGACGTCATGCACATTGTTGTATTGAGGATAATCTGAATTTGAGATAATCATTCTCATTTGTGAGAGAATTTAATAGTTTATCCAATACTCCCCTGTTTTTTTATTAGTTGTCCTCTGTTCCTTTTTGTGAAATACTCCGTATTTCATTATTTGTCTACATTTTCCTTTTTAGTAATTATTATATCCTACTCGTATAAAATTACCTTTATATTCTAACTTTTGTCACCACTACTTTTTTACTTTTGTCAAACTACTTGTTTCACACTTTTATTTGAAACCACAAAATACCTAAGGTTACTATTGATTAAGAACATAGCAACTAAGGGAGTACTCCCTCTGTCCCATTTTATAAGATATCTTTACTATTAATTTGGTCAACACAAATCACTTTTAATCTCTTATTTTATATATCAAAACTTTATAAAATTTGAATAATTTTTTGCAGGTTTTGTAGCGGTTTTAATGTAGTTTCTGAATATGTAATTTTCTTTTTCTAAAAATAATTTGAGTGCAGACAGAAATCCGTTTGCTTTATCGTCGGTCAAACATCGTAAATAAAAAAGTATCTTATAATTTGGGACGGAGGGAGTATTATTTAATTGTAATTATATAGTGTTTTACTTAGACTCCGTACCACAGTACTACTTTTCTAGCAATCGTGTTATACTCCGTATCTCTTGTAACTACTTGTAAACAAGTGAGCTGCACGTGCTATTTTTTCAAATACAGTTATACACAGTTCTAACTTCTAGCTAGAAAAAGAAGAAAAGCTTCATTGGTAGAATATTTGTCACCAAATGGACACTATTTGGCACTGTTTGGCAGTGTTTTTATGTGGAGAATTTGTAAAATAAGAAAAGTTTTGAAGTGTGAAGTTAATTTCCGGACTGCTCAAAAAGGAAAGTGAGAAGATAGGGGACGGAGGGATTACTTCCTACTTAGGTGCTGTTCTGTTCGTCTTATTCTTATTACTTATTGCTTATTCTTATTTTATTCAGATCAGATCAGATCAGATCAGAAAAATTCAGATCAGATCAGATCAGATCAGAAAAATTCAGATCAGATCAGATCAGATCAGAAAGATTCAGATCAGATCAGATCAGATCAGAAAGATTCAGATCAGATCAGAAAGATTCAGATCAGAAACATTCAGATCAGATCAGAAAAGTTCAAACATGATTTATCATTTTTATTATTATATTAAATATTAATTATTATTATTAATACTTTTATTACTATTATGATTATTATTATATAATTATTATTAATAATATTAATAATAATATGATAAAAAAAGATATTAATAATAGTTATAATATTTTAATATAATAATAGTAATATAAATGCAATTGTTAAGAAGACTATTATTATTATTATTACAATATTATAATAATAATAATAATAATATGATTAATATTATTATAATATTATATTATAATTATATGTAATTATAATTATAATTACAATTATAATTCTTATAATTATAAGTATAATCAATTGTAATTATTATAATTATATCTATAATTAATTATAAATATAATTGTAATTAATTATAATTATAATAATTATAATTATAATTACAATCATAATTATAATTATGATTATAATTATAATTATAATATAATATTATAATAATATAATACTAATTATAATAATAATCATATTATTATTATATTTTTGTAATAATAATATTAATATAATAATGTCGTTATAATAATATTAATTGTATTTATATTACTATTATTAAATTATAATATTATAATTAATGTTAATATAATTATAATTATTATTAATTATAATTATAATAATTATAATTATACTTATAATTATATTATAATTATAATTTATGATTATAATTACTATTTTTATTATAATTATTATTATTATTATTATTATTATTACTATTGTAATTATTTTACGGAGTAATTATAATAATATTGATAACTATAGTTACAATTATAGAGATAAATATTGTAATTATAATTACAATTATAATTATAATTTTATTTAAATTATATTTGTAATTGCAATTATAATAATTATAATTATAATTATAATTATAATTATAATCATAGAAATATTCGAATCAGATCAGATCAGAAGATTCAGATCAGATCAGAAGGATTCAGATCAGATCAGAAACATTCAGATCAGATCAGACCAGATCAGAAACATTCAGATCAGATCAGAAAGATTCAGATCAGATCAGATCAGAAAGATTCAGATCAGATCAGATCAGATCAGACAGATTCAGATCAGATCAGATCAGATCAGAAAAATTCAGATCAGATCAGATCAGAACTTAAAAAATTCAGATCAGAAACATTCAGATCAGGCGAAGAGAACAGCTTCTTAGTAGTAGGAATGTTTATCCCACGTGTGGGGAAGATACCCCAACTTAGAATATAGGGAGTAATATGTTTCAAGCGAGGAATATTATTAGTAAATGTATTATTGCATCACTTCCAAATGAATGCATGTAGTATTAATACTACCTCCGGTTTTTTTTTAATCTTCACAGTTTGACTTCACAGAAAATAAGAAAAGAAATTTGACTTTACTGTAGAGTACACTGTTTAGCACTGTAGAGACACTGTTTGGCACTGTTGAGACACTGTTTGACACTGTTTTGATGTAGATTTCTTTGCCAAAAAAGGAAATAAGGAAGTGTGAAGTTTATTATAGACCGTCCAAAAAAGGAAAGTGTGAAGTTTATTAAAAACCGGAGGGAGTATGTTTTAATACTAGCCTATTCACTTTCCATATGATGTCATTTTATGCTTTGGTGATAAAAAAGTATGGAACGATTGAAATGAATAAACATAGTACAAATTAAACTAAGGAGATGTTTGGCACATAAGTCTCCGCCTTCTAGTTTTTAATTTGTACTATTTAGAAAGTCTTTAAAAGTTTCTAGTTGTATGTCTGTCATGCCAATTTTTAAGAACTTTTATAAAATAAAAGATCTTTTTTGAGACGCTACAGTGAGTAGCATCTCAGATAAGTGCATAGCTGCAAACATTAATTAGGCCTAACATCTTGTCTACCAAACATAGCTAAATCAAACAATTAGTTTTTTATCAAGTAGCTATTGCCTTTTCTTTTTAAGATTTCTAAAAAAACTCATTAATGTATATTTTCAGCTAATTGTGTCAAACTCAATATAATTGGTTCTAGTTTTTCGTGTTCGTGTTTATTTCGTTATTGTTCGCAAATAAAGTCATGAACATTAAGGAACTTGAATGGTTTTCAAAAAAAGAAATAGATAAACGACTGATTCCTTGACAAACAATCACATAAACAAACACTTCGTATTTCACATCATTAAAATAATAAAAGAGAAAATTATATATTTAGCATCATAGCTTATGAAAGTGACTATTATTAGTTTGTAAGTTCATCATTCTCATGCATATCATGTCCTATACCAATGATTTACTAAAAATCATTTACTGGAAAATGAAACTTTGCTATGTAAAACTTGTACTACCACTACTACGCGTATTATACTACGTAATAAAGTTGTGTTCATGGTATTATATACAGAGTATATTTTAAACTAGCTAGTAAATTTGTTGCAAGACGTATGGAATTGAGCATTGTCCAAGTTCTAAATTGAAAATTTGACCATTGACTAATGCACTCTAAAACAATTGGAATTTTAAAGCCCAATTTAGAAATAATGAATTTGACAGAATCCGTTAAATCTACTGATCCATGACATTGCATACTAGTAGGACAACTAAATTACTACCAAAACACAAGTAACTAGATCCAATCTATATTTGGAAACTCCAAGTGAAATCCCTCTGTAATTTTCCTTTAGATCATATCAACACTAAAAGGACTATTTAGAAGTTAGCAACATTAGTTCATTAATAAACATTGATTTGTAAACAACAAGTGATCAAGCACTAACTCATCAATACAATAGAAGAAGGAAAACCTCACTATAAAAGAGGGGCAGTAGAAAGCAGTTTGGACAAAAAAATGGGGGATTAAC
Source organism: Cuscuta epithymum (assembly GCA_945859915.1). Taxonomy (NCBI): domain Eukaryota; kingdom Viridiplantae; phylum Streptophyta; class Magnoliopsida; order Solanales; family Convolvulaceae; genus Cuscuta; species Cuscuta epithymum. Next base: position 418,754 of record CAMAPF010000167.1, read on the forward strand.
CAAAATAATGAAAAGCTGCCAATTTCCACTATTGCCCCTGTCCAAAGAGTAGCCATCAACTTCATATCTACTGTCCCCTGGATTTATGGAGATCTCCATGCACTTGTCTGGATAGTTCAAAAATTCTTGTTGCATGCAAAATTAATACACAAATTGTACACAAATTTTCTAGTTGTCTGGATACACAAACAATTCATTTGAAAAAATGAAGAATTTTATACCAAAATGCTTGTGTACACCGACACCGTACAATTTGTGTACAAATTTTGTGTATAACATGAAATATCCTATCAAGTCAGTGGAGACCGTTGGGGAACACCCTTCCTCCTGTTATTCACGGCACCAGCAATTTCCATTACCGGACAAAAACTCCGCCGGAGCTCCGACGACCGGAATGACAGCAAGTTGCTGCGTTTCTTTCGGACCACCTCAGTGGTAGCCGTGCAACAGAAAGTCCGGCAATCCACCACACCGGAGGGGCTCCCACTGCCACCGGAATCAGTCTTCACAGAACCAGCCGGTTCGAGGACTGTGTTGGGAGTCATCAGACCGTCTTCCAGATCCCATTCTAGCATTGTCCGACGGTCATAACTGTGAATATACTTTGCAAGCTGGGACCCGCTCCTCAGAAGATGTTGCAGCTGATCCATTAACAAGAAAATGCTTTAAATTCATTGTTTCTAATTAAATGGGAAAGCTTTTTGAATTGAAACCTGATAACTGGCAATGTGGCTAATTTTGGTAATTGTCATAATTAATAAAATTTTAATATTAGTAGAATTACTGGTTTCGACTTATACTTTGATTTAGTCCAAATGATTTCATTTTTATTAAAATAAAAACCAAGCTCAGTTAATAAAATCTACAGAAATTGACCTAAATAGGAGTAAAAACGTTTTGAAATTTCAAAATAGGAGTATCATGTTTTTTATTTCCTGAATAGGAGTAAATTTCTGCAAAGTTTGGCATTACAAGACTTTTTAACATGGCATTTTCTTCCAAACTTGGCAGATTACTCCTATTCAAGGAATAAAAAACATGATACTCCTATTTTGGAATTTCAAAACGTTTTTACTCCTATTTAAGGAATTCTCTCTAAAATCTATCAGGCAAATTTGTTTGGGTGTTCTAGGTTATAGAGTACTAAGTACTAAAAAAAGTCGAAACGTTGTTTGATTAATAGACATTCGGACTTAACGAGTTTAGATAAAAACGTTGAAATAGACATTGTTTTAGAGTTTTGAAATATGTTCCTACAATTGGCAGCTTGTCTAAACTTAACGAGTTTAGATGAAAAGTGCCAATTTCCACTATTTTGGTTATCAAATTGTGGAAATTGGCAACTTATCTAAACATAACGAGTTTAGAGTTATGGAGTCTGAGTTTTGAACAAAAAAATGGGGATTAACTAAAATAATGAAAAACTCTAAAAAAATGTCAAGTTCAAAATAAAACTTCCTTTTACTCCGTATTATTTATATATCCAAAGTATTTGTGCAATTTATATGTGTTTAGGCGGTGTTTGGAACTGATTCTGCTTCTGCTTCTTTTTTAACGCAGAAGCAGAATCAGAACCAATTTTCAAAAGCCCCAAAAAACTGATTCTAAAAGTAAATTAAAGCACCAGAATCACTTCTACACTTTCACCCAAACACTACAGCTTCTGAGGGAGCAGAAGCAGTTTCAAGAATTAGATCCAAACACCCCTAGATCTAGTAGGAGCAATCTCTTTATCTGCTTCATTATTCATGACTCCAAAATACAAAAAACCTTTAATAAAAATTAAAGAATTACTCCCTCCGCCTCATTTTACCTGTCTTACTTTCCTTTTCGATTTGTCCCAAAATAAGTGTCCCATTTTTCCTTTTTAGAAAGAAATATGTGGTCTACATCATTTCACTTTTTTATACTCAAATCTCAACCACAACTTTTATTTTTTCAACCAATTCATTAATAACCACGACAAGTCAAATTAAAACACACAAAATGGAACGGAGTATTAAATAAAATTAATTTAATTCCAGAAAGAATAACAATTAAATTAGCACCCATAGCAAACTGCTCCCTTGCCGCAACTCTATGGTCTAATGGTCTAGCACTCTAACCAAACAGTAAATCTATCTACATGATAACTGTGAGATAAATTCCAAAGAATAAAAGCGATATCTTTTTTTTTACTGAGAAGCGAGTAAAAGTCAAACCTTGCAGGAAATTGAACAATACAGATATGGGTTCTGAAGGACTCTGTCACAATTCAGGCAAGGGTTGCCGGAGCTTCTGCAAGTCTTGGAAAACGGCCGGCTTTTCAAGAACACTACTTTCGCCCCATTATTAGTGTATGACTGCAAAAAAACAAACAAAATTAAAAAACCCATACAACAGAAATTCATGTTCAAACAGAAATTAAATTTCATAAAATGAAGACAATGGAATTACTTGAACATAATCACAATCCATCAATTTCTGGGCATCACCAAGCTTTATAACATCATGGTAGACATATCTTCTGACCTGGGAAAGGGAGAAAAAACCCACATTTTCAGTGGAAGTAATTAAACAGGGCAGAAGAAAGAATCAGGAAAGAATTCAGAATTAGCCATTTATTACTACTATGTAGTAAGGAAACGTTTCAAAAACTCTACATAAACTCTCCAAACAAACGTTTTTTGAACAAACATTTCCCGTTGCCTGTTTTTCTCGTGATTTTCGCGTTTCCGGCAACATAGATTAATTACCTGCAGAAGACGGTGGGGATGAACACAGTGCTGGCAAATAGCTTCACAGCAATCCAAGCAAAAAATGTTCTTTTCGTTCTTCTTGGAATCCTCATGGTCTATGCAGGCGTTGAAGAACTTCTCTGTCAGCAAAGCCAGAAGCCACTCGGGAAGATGAGAGGAACCATCCAACTGCCGTAAAAATTTCAAATTTAAGAATAGTAATTCGATATTACAGCACTAATTAATTAGTAAATAACCCTTCTGCAGAAATTAAACTAGTATTGATAAGGAGATTTGAGGGATGGAGCCAGAGCCCACCATTTTTGTTTTGCTCTGTTTCTGTGGTAAATGCCTCGGAGAGAGGGAAAGGAAAAGGAGACGGCGCGAGGGACTGAAACGTTTGAGCGTTACTGTGAGTCTGTGACCAATTGAAGGGAAGGGAGAGGAGAGGGGTGGGAAGCTTATTAATTAAAGCTGCTGGTGGCGTGTGATTGCATACGTATATATATCTGTGCATGGTGATAGACAGTGATGGATATTGGTACTCACAAATTCCATTTAATTAATTGTTTGTCTTAAACAGTGTCATAATCATGGATGGATAGTAATGGGTGAATCAGTAAATTAGATCGGCAGGATCAATGTTTAAGAGGAAGTTAAGCAGTATTGAAATTTATCAGTGGATTTTGATGAATTTGATAAAATTCTACGAGTAGGTAAAGTAAAAAGCTTGATCTGTTCAATTATGAAAGTCTCTAAATTAACTTTCATACTATGTAGTATATTTGACACCAACGGTGGACATTGTGTAATAGAAAGTTGTGTAAAGGGTAAAAAATTGTGTAAAAATGTGTAAGAATTATTGTGAATCAATAATATTTTTATCAAAAAGAGAAAGTGAAAGTTAATTTTAGAAAGCTCAAAAAGAAAATTTGGAAGTTTAATCAGAGACAAAGAGAATAATGTGGATATAATAAAATGTACATGAAATATACTAGTTAAAATAGCTATATATAGTAAATTAAGCCAGAAAACAACTTTAATCTTAATTATATTGATTATCATACAATTTAATGAGTTAAATAAAAAAAATACATATTTAATAAATACTCCCTCCGTCCCTATTATATCTTCCAAATAGGTTTGGCACAGAGTTTAAGATAGTGGGTATTGTGTGGTGGAGAGTTGTGCAGAGGAGAGAGAAATGTGTAAGAATTGTTGTGAACCACAAATTCTGGCCAAAAAAGGAAAGTGGAAGTTTAAATTGGGACGGACGAGAAAAGAAAGTTGGAAGTTTATTTAGGGACGGAGGGAGTAATCAACTGATAAGGCGCTAACGATAATAAGAGTTGTCAAATAGACTCTTATTTTCATAAAATGATCAAAGAAATAGGAGAAAGAAGGTATCTATTAACGTTTTATCATCAAATGACATGAGACGTATTATATTATGTCCCTTGGTTATTTGGATAAAATCTAATATGAATTGTGCACCAATAATTTTCCAATCAAAGTTCCGCTACAATTAACGGAATTTGGGGTACATGTTCATAATTTATAGGTGGGAATTTTAACCCTGGGAATAGCTACAGGGATTGGGACTTCTATTGGGAGGTTTACTGAAGTAGATGAAAACCAGTTTGAAGGTTTGTGGAAGGCGTGTATGAGAATCCATGTTTGTCTTGAAAATGGAAAACCGCTCAAAAAGAGTCTGAAATTGAAAAGAGGAAGATGGGGATTGGATCTGCTGGGTCGATTTCATGAAAGCAATATCTCACGAGTTTTGCAAGATGGGCCCTGGCCTTTTGACCAAAATCTAGTTGTTATAAGGCGGGCAGGAGAGAGAGAGAGAGATAGAGAGAGACCACTGGAGGTGGTGCTTAATCATGCGGAATTTTGGATACAAATCCATAGTTTAACTCTCATTTGTATGACTGAGACAGTGGCAATTGAGATTGGCCGATACTTGGGGAGGCTGGACAGGATTGATGAAAAAACTCTGAAAGTGAAAAGTAAGAAGTCTGTTCGAATCCGTGTGCTGATTGATATGAAATGCTCTGAAGAGAAGAACTCAGTTAATGGGGGGAAGAGATAGCTTGTTCTGGGTGCACTTTAGATACGAGAGACTTCCAAATCTATGTTTTATGTGGCATCTTGGGACACACTGACAAATACCGCCACTCTAACAACAACACATGGCCATGGGTGGTGGACAAACCATATGACCCTTGGATGAGGGCATACCTGTGCCGAGGGGGCCCCAACCTGGAAATAAATGGCTTATCTCGAGTTCAAGACGCGAGGGGAAGAGCACAAAGGGTGTAGAGGAAAGACAGAGCCAGCTGGTAGGATGCCGAGAGAAGGGTACCGATGTGGGATGCTATTTGGTGAGGGTTTGATCTCGTTGGGAAAAGTGAAAGTGAGAATGGTAGAAGAACCGCCACAGGATAAAAGTTTAGAGGAAGGCGAATGCAGAAAACGAAGAGCAATGTATTTGGAGAACCTGGTGGAAGTATAAGTCAATATGGAGGTCGATGGAACCAGGTAAAAAAACAAGGCAGTGGCGGTATTACTGAATCAACACCGCTTGTAATATCATTAGCTGGTGTAAGTGGGAGTTTTTCTTTGGAGGTGGCCGGACAAACCTCTTCTCCCTTCTCGATGGATGGTCAAGTCGGAATATTGTGCTTGGAGGTGGTGGACTAAACGTCTTCTTCCTTGTTGGTGGCTGGTAAAACCAGGTTTTTCTATTAATCATTTCCCATTTCAGCTTTCGAATGCTTGTTTTTTACTCCCTCTTCCCCGTAAATAACATCTCACTTTCCTTTTTGGGCAGTCCCGAAATTAATTTCACACTTCAAAACTTTTCTTATTTGGCAAATTTCTGCATCAAAACAGTGCCAAACAGTGTCCAAACAGTGTCAAACAGTGTTTAAACAGTGCAAAATAGTGCACTCCACAATAAAGTCAAATTTATTTTCTTAATCTGTGTGAAGTCAAAGTGTGAAGTTAATTGCGGGACAGAGGGAGTATATTTTTGTCTTAGTAGCAAGTCCAACAATGATGATAAAATAGTCTACCATATTGTGGAGTTGGCAATCTGAGAAGTCCTTTTAGGACTGGCCAGTTCCATGTCTCACTCCAAGGTTGCTCTGAGCTATTACTCTGCTTTGTTCACTGTTACTTTTAATATCTTTAATAAATGAGCGTTTTTCTTAAAAAAAATCAAGGATTTATAAATGCCCATAGGTTAAAAAAAATCAATTAGAACCATATTCAATACACCCCTACATGTATATATTGTAATATGTGGTAAGATTTGCTACAATTATGCTTTGATGATTTGGCAATTAACTCTTTTGTCGATTTTCTAATTCAATCATCATCTATTAAATTTACAATCCAACACCATAGACTATAGTCCTTGACACTACATCTCTACACGTATACTATCTCTGTAACGTAAAGATCTTCTCATTACCTCTTTTTTTTACCGTAACTAAATAATTTTCATATTTCTAAATCTTCTCATCATGCCCTCAATAATTTAAAAAATAATAGACTATTACATCTATTTTTTTGGATTTATCCTTCATTCTACCACACTATTTTATTATCTTCCCATCATACCCTCAATAATTTATATCCACTATCACTATTTATAATCTCACCTACTTTCAATTTTAGAAGATTCGAATGTTACGGAGGTAGTATGTGATATGGCAATCCTTTGAACCATATGTTTTATTATCATTATTATACATCTCAATTCTCAAGAAATTAATCTCACCAATCTTACTTGAGTTCTTCACAATGATACATAAACAAAGACATTGCTTTACAAGAAAACTGAGACAGGAACCATAACACTTGCGATTGATTTAAAGTAATTCTAACCTTATTTAATTTTGTTATTACACAACACATATGAAATACAAATCCAATACTTGTCTTTCATCCTTCAGAGTTTCGAACACCTGCTTGAATATGTAAATTGGATATACGGAGTATACTCAATGAAATGAATACTCCAGAGTTTAAACTGTCATATACCCTCTTGGTCAAATTGCAGTGTCTTTATTCAATTGATTATTAGAAACAGTAACAGCGGGTCATAGTCAATTGCGTAATCAGTTTATGCTTAACTGCGAAACAAGTGTTAGCATTTCAGACGAGCGGCGTTTCGCCGCTTTTTGGTCGCACAAATCACGCATTTTTCTCCGGCTTGTGGCGGCGCTGATTGGATCAGATTTTGCAATTTTGTTCTCGTAGTAGTATATACAGCTATGAAACGCTAGTGATGAATAGTGCGTACAAATACAGTGGGACCAAAAATTTCAGCCAACCATTGCAGCCTATTTTATTTGGAAAATGATTAGGGTACATGAGTTGTACACAAGTTGTACACAAAACTCCCCTAGTTGCCTGTGTATACAGACAATTCATTAAAAAGGAGTAGTACTTGATATCAAATTGTCTGTGTACACAGACAATGTACACATTTTTTGTACAACTTGTGTACACCAAGAACGGTCCATTTTATTTTGAGCGAAGTGAAATTCAATACTTTGATTAAGGAGGTGTTTGGTAAAACAAAATTGGTGGTTTCATCACTTTTAGTGTTTTGAATAAGTGAAAAAACTGTTTAGCAAATAGTTGTTCGGTAATAGCATGTTTGAACGGAAACGCTAAAAAGAAAATGGTGCAAATAGGAGAGTTTTGAGTTAAAATTTTGAAATATGACATTTTCTGACAACCCACCAACTTATTTCGTTAGTCAAACCGACTGACTGAATCCACTATTGACTAGCCGCTAATATAATCTGATATCAGCTAACCGCTAACCTCTAACCGCTAAATGTCAAACACGCCCTAAAAGTCATATTTATGACTTTGTAGCCTTGTTTGATTATATTTTATCAAATGATTTACGGACTAAATTATATAATCATTATAATAAGTAACACTAGAGTTATCTTGTGTCTAAATTGATTGAAATTATTGTAGAGAAACATTTTACCTTATTTTCAAATAATTTTTCTTTACTTTATTAATAAAATAAATTTTAAATGTTTTCTCTCTAATTTAATTAGCATATTTATCTAATTGAGTTATTAAAGTAAAAATTTCATCAATTTCAGCCGATTTAATTGTTCCAACCAATTTCACTGTTATAAAACGAGCTTTATTTTATCAATCAAAATGTATTGAAATTTTCACCGATAGGAAATCCATCCTCTCACTTTAAAAGTCTGTTTGGTGATCATGTTTTTTGACTTATCAACGAATTTTTCACCAAACACGTACTCCTTTAATCCCACTTTACATGTCTTACTTTCGTTTTTTGATTGTTCCAAAATTTGTGTTATATTACAAATTTTGAAAATTAAAGGAATATGTATTTTCACAACATTTCATTTTATAATATTCAAATCTCAATCACAACTTTTTACTTTTTCAATCACTTTATTAATAATTGTGTTAAACCAAAACACATAACGTGGAACAAAAGTAGTAATGTTTAAGTTCGCGCGCTGGATTGTATAGTTATCAAAATTAGTAAGGCAAAAGTCACTTTTCTAATTAGAACCCCACTTTAGTTATATTTCCCTATAATTTTTTCCTTATTTTCTTAGTAAAATATATTTTTCCATAGTTGAACAAATTGAATTCATTCAAGCGCTTCCGCCAGAAGTTAATCAATTTCCGCTAACTCAACTAATTTCAGTTTTATCATTAGTTTTTGTATAATTGATAAGTTAGAATTTGTGATTAATTTTTGTCACAATTCTATGCTTATTATTTGCCTAATTGAGAGATTTTAATCTTACTTTTGTCTTAAAAATAACTTTTGCAGGTGTGGATTTGATTTCAATAACTTGAGTACTTTTGGACTGGTTTGTGAGATTTTAATTCCGAACTCCAGCCTGTTAAAAGAAGCAGAAAGTTTGGGCCTATTTTACAATTGAGGAAAGAGTCTACAATTCAAGCTCAAGCCCTCCACATTAGTTAAAAGTTACAAATCAAAACTTCTCTAAAGAAAAATAGTCTTGCACGTAGGAGGTTTTCTCATGGCCTGTAATTCTAAAAAGTCCAAATAAAGGAGGGCAATAAATCTTTTTCTTATGGACCGTTCCAGCAGCCCAAAAGCCAGAAAAACAAGAAAACAAAAAGAACCCAAGAAGTGAAGAACGAGAGGAATTCCGGCTGGAGCAAGTGCGGAAGTTTTCCAAGTTCTACGGATTCGGATCCTCTGCCATAAGGCAGAGTGCCTTGCGGCATCCGACGGCAAGGAGGGGAAGAGAATGGCCTCGAGATCGGGGAAGGAGTGGAGCCCAAGATCTTCGACCGTCCAATCTCCGATCGAACGGCCCGGAAAAGCCGGGCACCCTACCTTACTTTAAAGCAAGGCAGAGGCCCCGGATCCAAGTTCTACAGGGCTCCACAAATTGCAGCTCCTACTCTCGAACGCCACTGAAAAATAAGGAGTTAAGCGCTTGAAACGGCTGTAATCCTTCCATATAAACAAGGCCTTAGCAAGGGTTTCGGGGGGGGGGGGGGGGACTGGAAGGTAGAGAGTGGCAGAAACGATTCTATTCTATTCTATTCTATTCTATTCTATTCTATTCTATTCTATTCTATTCTATTCTATTCTATTCTATTCTATTCTATTCTATTCTGAAGAGTTTGCTCTATCTCAATTTCTCCTTTTTGTTGTAACTCTAGTGCACTGTTTTGCTTTAGTATTTCATTTAAGAACTGAATTCTTTTTGCACTCGAAGCACGATTAATTTTTTTGTTGATTAAGATGGTTGGTAAATTCTTTCACTCTTGCAATTTTAGTCCCCAGTTCCTGTGACATGAGTAGCTAAATTCTGAAGTCCAGGATTATGATGATGTAGCTATAATTTAGTATGAATTATGATTCTAGTTAGGCCAATTGATTGAGTTTTATCCATTGTTCATGTTCCCTTAATTGATTATGTTAATTTCTCGCCAACTTTAGTATGATTAATTAAGTTGTTTGAGTGGATTAATAGAGTACATGTCATGCCTATTAGTTTGAGCTCTTTTGGATAAAAGAATAGATAATTTCACTGTCTTGTTAAGTTATCTATTTAGTTCTTAAATCGGGTTCCCGTAGTTCTCTTGTGATTAATGGATTTCAACTATTGAATTAATAATTTTTATTGATTAATAGTTAAAGTATGTGACTTATTCTGGATGCCATACATAATAGTCATATTTTTGTACAGAACGAACCCTCAATTTTAATTGACTAACTAAATCACAAATACTAAAAAGTAGTGACTGATTCATAATCCTGGACTACCTTTTATCCTGCTAAGTTTTCAATTGTTTTCCCGTTAGTGTTCAATCACTTTCTTTTTAATCCCTTAAATTCTTTGCATTCATTTTAATTCAAGCTTTATTTTTTTTAGTTTAAAATCAAACAAATTCAAAACTCTTTTTTTAATTAAATATTTTATTTTTATTATAGTTTTCCAATTACTTAGTTGCGTTTTCCTCGTGGATTCGACGCTTACTTGAGCACTGTACTACCGTGACTCGTGCACTTGCGAGAACTTATAAATTGTCTATCAATAATTGAGATACTTTGTTTTGGACTTTTGGTCATACTTATGTATATATTTTGTGTGTGTGTGGGGATAAAATGTAAACCTACATATCAGAAAATAGCATAGTACAATGCATCAAAACTACCAAGCTGGCTATACTAACTAAAATAGTGTCTATACATTTTGTGGTACAATCCAAAACGACACGGTCCGGGCCCCGGCTCGTATCACAAAAATCAAGTAACCAAAATGGACCGATCCAAGAAGGACCAGCCCATTAACGAGTCATAAGCCTCTCGAAGGGCACTGACCACCAATGTTCTAAAAGGCACTAGGCGCTAGTCGGGCTCCAGCCTAGCGCCTAGCGCCTAGGCGGCTAGGCGGACGCCTAGTCGGGGACTAGTCGGAAACACAGATATTGCATTTTTATCTATATTTTTTTGCATAAATATAATAAGTAATGTTGTATTTTGTGTGTATAAATACATATATACATATACATTAACAAACATGAATGATAGAATTATCTCATTTAATCATACATAGTATATGATAACTAATCACTTAATTTCATTATGTTATAAACATAAACAATGATCAAATTTAGGTATATATACAAACATATACAATTTTATCTTAATTTACAATTTCATTTCTTTGTATCCATGCCTAAAGCTAAAGTACTTATATCGTTTAGAAAATTAAAATTAAAATCTAGATGGCCTAAGAGGCCGATTAGGCGCTATAGGTGGGAAACTGGACGCCATAGGCGGCCGACTATTTCACCTAGATGGCCAACCAATTAATCGGAGCGCCTAGACGAAAATCGGGGCGTCCGAGTATCCGACCACCGCTTAGCGCCTAGGCGGGGACTAGTGGGACGCCTAGAACGATTTTTAGAACAGAGCTGACCACCGAACCAATAAAGGCTCATGGGCCGGCAAAGTCACCAAAGAACAGCTTCCATAAAGCCCAGCGTCCGTAAGCCCTCAGTCAATTAATCCAGCAAACCAGCAGCGAAGCCCAGATTCACGCCAAACAAAACTAGCCCAGGATGAAAGCTACACAAGGCAGCCCTTTACCCGCCCAACAAGCTTTCTCCACACGCATGGGCTAAGGATCCAGTGCACAGCCCACCAAGTCCATCTCAACCAGCACTTCGTATGGAGTTTGCCTCCATCCATCCATCAGTTTCAGCCAGCCTGGAGGCTGCAATGGGCCCGAAGCTCAACCAACCCAAACCAGCAGTACTAACTCTTAATTCGTAGTATCATAATCCTATAGAGGGGTGGAATAATTGGGTTGAATTAGGTAGGATTTGTGTTGAACCGAAAAAAGCCTCATAAGTGTTGAACTATATAAACCCCCTTTTTTAAATAAACAAAAGTAAAGAACTTCGGGAGTACTTCATCCGTCCCAAATTAAGCGTCATATTTCCATTTTTGAAAAAAAATATGTAGTCGAAAATATTTCATTTTATATTTTAATCTCAATTCTTAACCATAACTTTTACTTTTTCAACCATTTTACTAATAATTGTGTCAAACTAAAATAGGACACATAAAATGAGACATGCAGTGGCGCAACCACTTTTGGGTTTCCAACGTAGGAGTCTAAGAGTCAAACGAACCAAAGGAATTAATTCTCTCTCTAGGGTTTGACCGCCACCAGAGTTCGTTGTTTGCTAACGACCTTGCGTCGAGAAGCGCTGCCGTTAATTCGGCTATTGACTTTGTTTCTTTGGACGGTTCTGGGTGAAGCTTCGGACAGTGAATACAGGCGAGGAATCCATGTAGGCTTTGATTGATCATTCTTGTCTCCGGTAGCAAGGTTTCAGATCGATGAGGAGGGCGAGGCCGATATTCGCGACAACATATATTGGGCCTTTTCGTTTATGAAGCTTTAAGGATTGGATGGAACGGATTGTCGACCAATACAAGAAGATGAACATGGATGAGGAAGCTGAGGAGTTGGATCTAGATGAGGCCGGAATTGAAGAGGGTCTAGTCGAGGAGACTCTTCCAGGTTACCCAGTGGTGGGAGGGCTGCTAACAGATATGAAAATCAAGTTTCAGGTGTTCAAAGAGCTTATGACTTCTCTCTGGAGACTGGGAAAAGGTATCTCGATCAATGAAATCGGGGACAAGTGGTACCTTTTTACTTTTTACCATTATGTTGATATGAAAGGTGTCCTTGATGGAGGGCTATGACACTTTGAGAGGAATATGTTGATTTTAAAAGAGGTTAGACCTGATGATATCTCACATAAGATTTGTTTGAATGAGACAAAGTTTTGGGTACAAGTTCATAAGGTTCCGTATTGATTAATGAATTTGGGTACAACTAGGCGTGTTGGTAATTTTATAGGAAAATTTATCAGTTATGATAATAATCAGTTTGGGGAAAAGTGGGTGTCATACTTGCGGGTAAGGGTATGCATGAATGTGGAAAAACTCTTGAAAAAAAGTACAACTCTCAAAAGAGAAGGAGTTGAGCACTGGGTGGATTTTAAACACGAGAAGTTTCCCAATTTTTGTTTTGTTTGCGGCATCATAGGACACTGAGAAATTTGTCCACTGGCTTATGAAGAAGGATTGGTCTTGGATAAACATTTGGTGATTTGGGGTACATCTTGGAGCAGGGAGCGGGGTGAAGACCGCTATTAATTATGGTCACCCCAAGGCGGCGATTCAAAAGGAGAACTGACAATCAAAACTTATCTTCTTTGTTCATATCGACATCCATCCCCAGGGTTAATAACTTCAAATCTGTAGCCTATAAGTAGATCTTATGCTTCGGTTTTGCAATGTACAATCCCTCCCTTCAACTGGTTGTCGATTGGTCATTCGTTTCCTTCTGCCCGATAGCAAGAACTCCATGGTGTTGCCTTGAGAGCTAGGCGACATGATTGCCTTCTGCCATGAACCTGCAAAGCTGCCGCAGAAAAACTAATGTAGGCATTAAGGCCTCCCTTCCGTCTTTTTTCTTACGTAACAATAAATGGAATTGAAGTTAGAAACTTGCTTGGTCTGTTTGTTAATAATGAATGTTTACTAAGCCTCATTATATTGGTGGTTGTCGCGCGATGACCTAATTGGAGAGGAGCTCTTCTTGCGTTGGTCGAGCTCTGCGACACGAGCATCGAGACCTTCGGTGTCCAATATCCATGACTTAGCCTCTCCTTGTGCATATCCCTACGTTCTTGTAACAGAAAATCGTCAAACTTCCAATTCATTTGGAATAGAGAATTTCGATCATGGGGATTAGCCTAGCCGGTGGCGTCACTGGTTGTTCTCATGATTGCTTCTCGTCAATTAGCCTAGCCTCGTCGGATATTCTTTGGAAGGGTTATGATCAAATTTTGTTGTTCTTACGTTGTCGTGTTTGTTTTGCTCTATGAAGGTTATTTTTCGAGCATTGATGTTCGAGTATGTTTGGTGTCCCTCGATGTGGGGAGTTGCTTTGGTGTACCGGCCAGTTTCGTCTAGCCTATGAGATTTCTGTCTGCCTTCTTTTGGAGCGTGTAAAACATGGTAGAGGCATAAGAATTATTTCCTATTCCACTTGTTTCTACGGTCATCCAAAATGAAGAAGGAAGAAATTTTTTGTTGTGCCTCATATTGCAACAACTTCTCCACATCCGGAACTGCCTCCGTGCCATGAAGGGATTTATGGAAAAACTAATTTCAGGTATTGTGTTTTCTTTAGTAGTAATTGTTTTATTTGGATAATCAGATAAGTACTCTTGATAGCCAATGATTCATTTTCGATCGTTTTAGGGTTACAATAATTGTCAGTTTTGTGTCGAGAGAGTCAAGCTACGTTGCTTTGTATGAGGTGACCGACACTATGATTTTGGGCTTTACGATCGGATCTGTAATAACTGTCTGGAAGTTGTTTAATTTTAATTACATGGTTTTTTATATTAATATAAATTGTTTATATAAAGAAGAATTAAAAATATAAAAATGACACATGTATTTCATACTCCATAAATTTTCAATTGTCATCATGTGTCTAATAAACACTACAAATCAGACGCCCAAATCTATTAAAAATACTTAACTATCAGTTTTAGTAGCTTATTAAGGCCAAGGGGATAGGATCAAGACATCACTCCACACCATGCCCACCTCACTCTCATCCAGTGGCGGACCCAGAAAAATAGAGTCACGGGGTCCCTACTCTAATGTTACTCTAGTTAATATAAAATTAAAAGAATAACATGATAAAAAATTGCAGCATTTTAAAAGAGAAATAACGTGATAAACAAAATGTAGCATCTGAAAACTCTATTTCCGAGAAATGGTCACCTCCAACTTCCCACTTATTCTCTAAAAAAATAACATGGTAAAGAAATAAGAGCATATTTGGCAATACTTTTTTCAACAATTTATGTTCATCAAACTAACTTGAAAAAAATCTATGTCTTTTGCACTCAATTATCTTAAAAAGGAAATCATGATCCCGAGGGTGAATTAACCCTTCTAAAGGTAACTGTGGCGTACCTCGTCTTGAACATTAGGACGAAAATCAACAATATTTCCCCCTCAATCTATGATGAGCTTCCAAAGATTCAAAATCAACATGTTATTTATGTAGGTTATATGCCAAATTACTATGACTTTCTGCAATTACTTGATTCAATTCTTCATTTACTAATGGCGAATCATTTGAATTAACATCTGAACTACACATGGTACTCCAAATTCTTTTAAATCTGGGTACACTATCGAAACATATATTCATTCTAAATTTTAAAATATTGGATAAAAAACATTCCTAAGTACACAAAAACAAAAGAAAAATCTCTAAATAGGACTAAAATATGGATAAAGTTAAAAAATAGGACTATAAATGTTTTAATGCAAAAGTAGGAATCATTCACTCTTATTTTGGGAAGCTTTAATCAATTTATTCTTTTAATAGTGTTGAATAAGTCTTATTTGGGAAATATAACATATTTAGTCATATTTTTGAACTGTGTATATGTTTTAGTCCTATATTGAATAATTTCTATTCAATCTTAATTCAAAAAAAGTTTACTAACCAAACCCCAAAAATGAAGTGTGTAAAGGATAAACAATAAAATATGGGAATTGAAAAACCAATAAAAGTTAAAAATGAAATATGGAAAGTTGAAAAACAAAAAATGGTTAGGGGGAGTCAAACCCTAAACCTCATCAAGAAGAAACGCTTATCTTTAACCTGTACTCCCGTTCCACTGCACAAGCCTTTTGGTTCTAATGTAGCTTTCATTAGTTATATACATTGATTAATTAATTTTATGTGAAATAAATATAATATATATAAGTATTTTTTTGGAGGTGCACGGGGTCCCGGGACCCCGTGGGACCCTTAGTGGGTCCGCCACTGCTCTCATCTCATCGCCACATTATCACTATGTCATCATCTAGTTTTTTAGTCTATGTTTTCACTATTTAATTTCCACCAACCCCTCATCACCTGCTCACCCTAAGCTATCACCGGCCACCGTTGTCACCATCTCCGACCACCACCCTCGGTCAATCAAATATGAGTAATAACTATAGTATTTCTAAATTTAAATTAGTCGCCATATAGTATGAATTGATTTATTTAATCATATATCTACATATATTTGTCTTACATAAATTTATTTTTAATGTATTTATATGTAATGTATTTTTAATATTGCATGCACCATACGGAGTATTACCTATTTAGCCCAATGCAAGAGATAACTAAAAACCCAACATTTAGAGAAAATCTATATACTTC
The DNA here is from genome assembly GCA_945859915.1 of Cuscuta epithymum. Classification (NCBI taxonomy): domain Eukaryota; kingdom Viridiplantae; phylum Streptophyta; class Magnoliopsida; order Solanales; family Convolvulaceae; genus Cuscuta; species Cuscuta epithymum. Next base: position 434,811 of record CAMAPF010000167.1, read on the forward strand.
GTATATTATACTATCGTACACCGTATAAACAAAAAGCTATTTGTACCTATTCTTATACCCACTTTTATACCCATCATGTTTGAGCAAGAGTTTTTTTTATCTGTGAGTTTTATTCACAGACAATATTTTGTTTGTGAAAAATTTGCATCCATAAAATAACACATATTTTTTCTATGAACCAGATTCATATATAGACAAAAAAAAAACCTTACGAACATGATAGATATAAGGTGGAAATAATGGTGGGTACATCAAACATTGTTGTCTTCTCATTGTGATAGATCTAAAAAAAATATTTAAAAGGAGATCAGAGGGCTTTTTCATTAAACGTAAAAATGTGTAATAATGACTTGAAGATTAAAATAACTGATATTATGTGATGCAAAGTTGTACATAGGAGAAAGAAATGTGTAAGAATGAGTAATAAATTATGTGAACCACAAATTCTTTGTCAAAAGAGAAAAAATATAATTTTGAGACGGACGAAAAGATTGAAGATAATATTGGGACAAAAGGAGTATGTAACTATGTATCATTTTATAAGAAAATCTGGGAAACTAAGGGCCTGTTTATGTATTTTTCCATTTTTTTGTTTTCTATTTTCATTTGCCAAATCTGAACAAATGTTTTCCAAATTTTCTTTAATTTTTATTTCATTTTTCAAAACAATAAAGTATGTATATACATTTAGGAATTGAATCTGATAGATCCGAAGGCGTAAAAACGACAAATATTACCTAACACCGTTAAAAATACACAACACATCAAATAAGTATTTATTATTAGAAACATTTGAAGTGAGACATAAGATTTTCACAAATGATAATCCACGAATAAGACTTAATAAGTGCCATTTTTAAATAAGAAGCTACATTGTGTTGAAAAACAAATACACAACACTAGTAATACTTTGATGTGAAAATTATGGATTAAAGTTAGTATTAGAAATTTATTTTTAAGCCACATGTTTTTCATAACATCTTTGAGTACATAACACTAATAATACTTTTTTTTAAAGAAACACATACATTTTTTCATGATCTATAGATCAAAGTTAGTATTAAAAGCTTATTTATTTTGGGGGATGTTATGGTACCTAAAAGTAAGTCATATATCACTACAAACGTGAAAATTGATTTTCCTATTTTAATAAATAAAATATATTATTTAACATACACCGTTGCATATTATCTAAAAACGTTTTAAAGCCTTGTAGTGTCAAACCTGACAGAAATTTACTCTTATTCAGGGAATAAAAAACATGATACTCCTATTTTAGAATTTCAAAACCTTTTTGCTCCTATTTTGGCACATATACTACGTATTCCGTGTAATTTAACTGTATATTTTAGACTCCGTTTGGTGATCATGTTTTTCGGCTTATCATCCTTATCAGTCAACTTTTTTCACCAAACATGCAAATAAGTTTTGATTTCATGTGCTGAATTATGTAATAATCAAATAAGTAATGTTGGAGTTACTTTTGTGGCAGCTTTGGCTAAAGTTATCGTAAAAGACTATTCTACATTGATACTCCCTCCGTCCCATTAGGAGGTTCCAATTGCGGTTTACGATATTTGACTGACGATAAAACAACTTAATCCATGTTCACACTGATTATTTTTAGTAAATAAAATTTACATATTCAGAAACTACATTAAATTTAATAAAAAAGCCGTGTCAATAGTGTGAATAGTGTATAGGACCCTTTAAATGGAACGGAGGAAGTATAATTTTTTCTTTTTTTATTAATAAAATATATTCTAGATATAATTTAATAATAAATCGGCAGAACTACCTAATTCAACTCGTTCAACTATCAACGTTATAAATTGCACAGAATCAACCGATTCAACAATAATCAGTGTTATCAAACACGTACTTAGAGGCCGTTTGGTAACACTGTTTTTCGGCTTATCAGGCTTTTCAGTCAACTTTTTCACCAAACACGTAACTTTTACTTTCGCGCGCTGAATTGTGTAATAAGCAGAAAAAGTAAGGTTGAAGTTACTTTTCAGGCTGTATTGGTTGAAGTTACTGTAGATGATCATTTTAGCTATTTTTATATGTAATTTTTTCTTTATTTTATTAATAAAATATATTTTTAAAATATTTTTTTCTTAAATCAGCAGAATCAGCTAATACAGCCACTTCAGCCAGAACTTCATAAATTTCAGCAGAATCAGCCAAAACAGCCGATTTTCGTGCTACCAAACGGGCTCTTAGTTTTAAAGTCTTAACTCTTTTTCATGTCTAAAGTTACTAGATAGTTCACTTAAATTACCATATCCTCTTTTCAACGATCACCACGCGAATATAAAAGTCACGGGTGTTAATTTCTATGAACTTTCATTCCTTACCGTCCTTATCCGTACGCCTAGCTTCCATTTTCAGTTAATATAAGACCTTGATGTCTTTTGTTTCTTCTCCCTCCCTTTGTCGTTTAGGAGAAATTAGTAGGATCTCCATAGTTTCATTCTCTGTGTTTCTTGCTAACAGTATGCGAAGATTCACAGGCTTTTTCGTGAAACAGAGGGTGACAACACTTTTCCGGCGCCTGCTCCGGCGCCGCCGTTCTCCGTCAGCCTACCAGCGTCTAGACCCACCGTCCACAGAACCGGCCAAGCTCATTCCCTCGCTCTCCAGATTCACCCGGCACTTGACGTCCAAAGCAAGAGCGATTTGCTCGAAGGCTCACTTTCCGGTTCCGGGTTCGGGTTGGCGGGCGAAGGATCTATCAGGGTGGCGAAGAGTGCCGAAAGGGCATCTGGCGGTGTACGTGGGGCGGAGGGATGAAGACTTCAAGAGGGTTTTGGTGCCGGCGATTTACTTCAACCACCCTCTGTTCGGGGAGCTGCTCAGAGATGCCGAGGAAGAATTCGGGTTCTGTCATCCGGGCCGGATCGCCATCCCTTGTCGGATATCGGAGTTTGAGCGTGTTCGGACCCGGATCATGGAGGGTACGGAAAGCTCCCGGAGAATGGTCTTCCGGCGGCATGATGACGTCGTCGAACGCTAATTGACACGTACTCATTTTGGAGTGTTTTTTCTTCTTGAATTTATCGTTTTGGAAGATAATTTATTTATGAGTGTCGGTGGGGCACATTCTCATTTGTCCGTTTCATTGTACATTTTGTACTTGTCCCCGTGACCGTTTGATTATGAGCAGTTATCTTATCTTATTCTAAAGGATGAAAAGGAAAACCGTTGTAATACTTACAATTAGGGAGTGTTTGCAACTGCTTCTGCTTAAAAAAAAGCACTTTTGGAGAAGTAATGAAAAAGTGATTGGTAGTAAAAGTTGATAGTGTTTGAGAAAAATGTGATTTTGAAAAGTAAAAGTTGGTAGTGTTTGGTAAAATAAGTGCTTTTTGTGTAATAGAAAAGGGAAAAGCACTTTTCACACGCAAGCCGAGAAAAAGTAAAAATTGGTAGTGTTTGGTAAATAAGTGCTTTTTAAAGCCAAAAGCTGAGAAGTGCTTTTTTTAAGCAGTTGCAAACACTCCCTTAGTATAGTACGTAATTTCCAAGTTATGTTATACAAATAATTTATGTTGTATACGCCAAAAATAATTCCAAGGAAAAAGACTAAACATTTGCTTATGAGTTATGACTCTACGTGGACATTTGGTTTGGCCACATGATAAGTCATAGATGATGATGACTCTACCATGAAAAATAGGAGCCATCGTGGAATGAGACAAGACTTTTAAAATTACTGAATAGCAAAAATCTGTAATACATAAATTAGACTTCCAAACTAAATAAGGTATATTACAATATTAAAAAAAAAACCTAAAAAGTGAATCACAATTGCTCTTTTCGATTTTTCATGTTTTGAAAGAGATCTATTATAATTTTATTTGTGACAGTTTCAAATAGACCGCTTTGCTAGGGTTGAAGATGGTGTTTTTTTCAAAAATAATTTGTCCATAAAATCACATTAAAAGTTTAATTAATTTTTTGATAACTATGTATTGTTGTATCTCTTTATCAAGTCAATATAAATGAACTTTCAAAAATCTATCCTTTTACCAATTTTAACAGTTTAGCACAAATACACAATAAGACGAAAAAATTCTCTGAATAGAATTAAAATAATGATAAAGTTCACAAATATGAATATCATGGTTTGATTCTCAAAATATGACTCATTCAATTCTATTTTAGGAATTGAAGTTCTAATCAACTTATTCATATAATAGGACTAAATAAATGTTATTTGGGGAATAAAACACACTTCATCTCATTTGTGCACTTTGAATATGTTTTAGTACTATATTGACCAATTTCTATAACACTTTAACAGTTTAACACATACGTAGTACAAATTATACAATAAGTCAATATCAATAGGCAAATACTCAAATTAATTACTCAAAGTACTACATAGTATATACTTTTTGTACTTGGAAGAGAATGTGAGAAGTCTGCACTTTTGCAACGCGAATTAGAGCCGGAGCTTTTGATTTTCCGGATACCATTTGTCTTCGAGTCTCATTAAGGGTCTGTTTGCAACAGCTTCTGCTTTTAAAAAAGTGCTTTTTTAAAATGAAATGGGGAGAAGTGATTAAATAAAAGTTGATAGTGTTTGAGAAAAAAGTGATTTTGAAAAGTAAAAGTGGGTAGTGTTTGATAAAATAAATACTTTTTGTGTAATAGAAAAAGTAAAAGCACTTTTGACGCGGAAGCCGAGAAAAATAAAAGTTGTAGTGTTTGGGAAAATAAGTGCTTTTTAAAGCCAAAAGTTGAGAAGTGCTTTTTTAAAAGCAGTTGCAAACCAACCCTAATTCTCCTTCAAGCTTTGCCGGTTGACGCTTGAGTTTATCTCATTATCTGTGATAGTTCTAATAATGTAATATTTAGGGATTAAGTTGTAATATTTCATAACTATGTTTTATTATAAATATATCATCAAGACACCCAATAGGGTAAGCCATTATTCCCAAATCATATTTTTGTATATGGTATCAGACGCCTAGGTTTTTATTTCTGTTTCACGATTCACTATGGCTGGCAATCCTCTTACTGCCGCCATGACTTCGGCGCCCTCTCAGGAGCAGCCGACTACAGTACCCATCGGCACAATCGCGCCCACTACAACGGAGCAGCGTCACAACGGCATCAATCGCGCCCCGGCCATTGACTCTTCTCTCGATGATGGTTCCACTTCTGCAGTTCGGTCCACTCCACCAATAGCTTCACCGCTGGCACCGAATCTCCGTTCCCGATTGCAGACCTTCCCTTCGCTGGACTCCAACAATCTTTTTAATATGCCACCGCCATTCACCTGGACTTCGACAGCGCATCTCCCTCCACCACCGGTCTTCACTACTTCTTCAGAAGCTGGTCCTTCTACGATGCGCTATGCTGGACCAACGTTCACTACTTCAATGGTTTTGCCGCACTCCCAAGTTCTCAGGCGAGTCTGGTTCTGCTCAACTGCCAGGTTTTTATCTAATTTGTCTTCCCAGTTGACATTCCCTACGCCAAATGTAACCAATATTGTTACTACTCGACTATCTGCTATTGAGGATTATTTGTCATGGCGTACCCAATTTGAGTCCTTCTTGGTCTCTCATAGTCTTCTTGGGATCCTTGATGGCTCAATTCGGGTACCGCCTATCACTGATACAGATTACCCACACTGGTTGAAAATAGATCAAACAGTTAGATCTTGGCTTTTTGCTACTTTGGCTAGGGATATTTTGATGGAGGTCTATGATTTAAAATTTTCTTCACTTATATGGGAACGTCTTGAATCACGCTTTATGTCTGCCTGTTTTGCTAGGTCTGTTGAGCTTAAGCGGTTCTTATTACACATTAAAAAAGAAGAATCACAGACCATGGATCAATATTTGTTGGAAATTAAGTTGATTGCTGATAATCTTGCTATGATTAATTCACCCGTTAGCACCCGAGACTTGATGGAGTATGCTATTTTGGGATTGGGTTGTGACTTTGAACACCTTATCACAACTATCTCTTATTTTCCTGGGAATGCTACACTTGAGTCTCTGCGCCCAATCCTTCAACAGCAGGAGAACCGGTCTGCTGCCATTACCTCACAGGACCAGTCCACGGTCCATCAAGCATTCGCGGCGGGACAGGCTGCTCCAGGCCGAGGATCTGCTCCTAGAGCATCCGGAGGGTATGGTGCTGGCGGATCTCGGGCACATGGCGGACGTGGCAACCGAGGGGGCATACCTCAGGGTGGCCGCGGACGGGGAGGACGTGGACAACATCAGTACTATCAGCAGCAGTTTGGAGGCTATCCGGTGTTTGGGGTTCCCTACGGACAGCCGGCTCCTCCACGTGGACATCCATATTCTGGTGGCACATGTTCGGTATTTAGTAATGTCAGATTTGGTAATGATTTTACTAATCACTTTTCAACTTGTGGTACTTATAATATTAGTGCAGGTTTTCCGTCTGTTGAGAATCCTTATCCCTCTCCTGCTCCGCCAGTTGTCTGTCAGCTTTGCTTCTCTCCAGGTCACTCTGCCATTACCTGCTCTCGTTTCACTGCGCATAATACTCCGGCTCTGGCGGCTCTTCCCACTGGTGAGGCGCATGATTCGGTCTGGTATCCTGATTCTGGGGCTTCCGCGCACATGACTCCACATGAAGGTATTTTATCTTCTAAATTTACTTATACTGGCACGAATCAAGTTTGTGTTGCTAATGGTACTAAATTACCTATTTCTCATATTGGTCACGTTAAATTAATCACATCTGGCCGCCCGCTACATTTAAACTCTATTTATCATGTCCCACACATTAAATATAATTTATTATCTATACAAAATTTTTGTGCGGATAATGCCTGTGAAGTGATTTTTAATAAAAACTCTTTTTCTGTTAAGGACAATCAAACGGGGGAGCTTCTTCTTCAGGCCAGTAAAAAAGATCATGTTTACCCCTTTCTTGCCCTTCAAGCCCGAGTTGTACCTGGTTCTGTCTGGCACAAGCGTTTAGGACATTGTGGTGATAGAGTTCTTTGTACTCTTAGGCAAAATAAATTAATTAGTAGTTCCTCAAATTTTACTCATGATTGTGTTTCTTGTAAATTGGGTAAATCCCACAGACTTCCGTTTTCTGATGTTATTCATGACACTTCTGCACCTTAAGAAATTATTCATTCTGATGTTTGGCAGTCTCCGGTTGTTTCTAATATGGGTTTTAAATATTATATGTCTTTTATTGATGATTTCTCTAGATTTACATGGGTTTATCCCATGCGTAGGAAATCTGAAGTTTTTACACATTTTATTAATTTCCAAAAACTGGTTGAAAATCTATTGAATACCAAAATTAAAATTTTTCAAAGTGATGGAGGGGGTGAATTTGATAATTCTCTGTTCCACACACATTTTTTAAATTCAGGCATTTTATTTAGAAAATCTTGTCCTCATACTCCTGCTCAAAATGGGGTAGCTGAACGTAAACATAAACATTTACTTGAATTAACTAGGACCTTATTAATTGATGCTTCTATTCCTAGTCATTTTTGGGTAGATGCTCTCTACACCGCCACTTTTATTGTTAATCGTTTACCTACCCCCATTTACATGGAGTATCTCCATATCAAAAACTGTTTAATAAAGTGCCTGATTATAATTTTATGCGTGTATTTGGTTGCTCTTGTTTTCCCAATTTTATTGCTGCCTCCCACAATAAGCTCTCACCACGTTCTACGCACTGTGTTTTTCTTGGGTATGCTCCGGGTTATAAAGGGTATCGTTGCCTATCTCCTTCCACAGGCTGGGTTTATGTCAGTCGAGATGTTGTTTTTCAAGAAAATAATTTTCCCTATAACTCCTTAGTTAGTTCACCATCTTCCCCGACATCCACCCTTCCCTCCTCTTGGCTATCTTCTTCTGTTTCTGATACAAACCAGCGCCCTGTTATTCTGCCAGCCCTACCAGCCCCACCGTCCTCCAACTCCCACTCTTCCACCCTTCCTTCAACCCCCATGACTAGTAGCTCGTTCCCAAATTCCCTTAGCAGTACTCCTTCAACCAAATCACCACCGCACACTCCTAGTTCCCCACCCTTCTTGCAGACTACTCCATCTCTTCACCCTGTGACCTCACTGCCAGCCCGCAATCTTCCTCAGCTGGCACTTCCCCATCATCTAAAACCAATGACCACGATCCCCTTCTATCCCACACCTCGGCTTCTGCCATCCAGCCCTCGCATCTCCCGGAAAATGTTCATCCGATGCGTACACGTGCAAAGGATGGCATTTTCAAACCCAAACACATTTTTACATTAAGTGCTTTCTCTCCCCCGGATGATCCTACTTGTTTTACACAGGCAAATAAGAGTTTAGTTTGGCGGGCTGCCATGGCGGATGAATTTAATGCTTTGATTAATAATAAGACTTGGGATTTGGTATCTTGGGACCCTACTAAAAATGTGGTTGCTTGTAAGTGGATTTATAAGACAAAATATTGTTCTGATGGGTCAATTGAGTGGCACAAAGCCCGTTTAGTTGCTCAAGGTTTTAAACAACAGGCTGGGGTTGATTTTACTGAAACTTTTAGTCCTGTTGTTAAGCCTACCAGTGTTCGTCTTGTTTTATCAGTTGCCATTTATTTGGGTTGGTCTGTTCGTCAGTTAGATGTGAAAAATGCTTTCTTGCATGGAGTCTTAACTGAGGAAGTTTACATGCGACAACCTCAGGGCTTTATTCATCCTTCCTATCCTACTCATGTGTGTCGCCTTTGTAAGGCTTTGTATGGGTTGAAACAGGCACCTCGTGCTTGGTTTCATTGTTTCAGTGGGTTTCTTTTACGCTGTGGTTTTTCACAGAGCAGGTCTGATTCATCCATGTTCATTTATCGTACTGATTCTCAAGTTGTTTATATATTGTTATATGTGGATGACATCCTTATTACAGGCTCTTCTGCCTCGTTTGTTTCCTCTGTCATTAAAACCTTATCTCATCAGTTTGCCATGAAGGATTTGGGGGATATCCATTATTTTTTGGGTGTTCAGGCAAAACGGACACCTCAAGGTCTATTCTTGTCACAGGAAAAATATATATCTGATCTTTTACGTCGTTTTCATCTCCATACTGTCAAACCTGTTCGTACACCCCTGCCTTTACGCATTACACTTTCTCTCACAGATGGGGAACTGTTATCTGATGTTACTCAATATCGCAGTATGGTGGGTGCTCTTCAGTATCTAACTCTTACTAGACCTGACATTACTTATGTTGTACACCTTGTGTCTCAGTTTATGCATGCTCCACGCACTACTCACCTTTTGGCAGTTAAACGAATATACAGGTATCTTCAGGGAACCAGCACACATGGCTTATGGTTACGTGCAGACAAAACCATCTCCGTTGTTACAGCTTACTCTGACGCAGACTGGGCAGGATGCCCTGACAGCTCACGCTCGACCACTGGGTAAGCAGTTTTTCTGGGGTCAAATTTAATCTCATGGCGGTCCAAGAAACAACCAACCGTGTCCAAGTCTTCTACAGAAGCAGAGTACAGGGCTATCACATACACTGTCCAGGACACACTTTTTAGTCGGTCACTATTAGCAGATATGGGCATATTTACTTCGGCACCAGTGCAGCTTCTTTGTGATAATGTTTCAGCTTCATACTTGGCCGTTAATCTCATCCAGCATGATCGGAGTAAGCATATTAAAATTGACTATCCTTTTGTTCGTGAGCGAGTAGCGAATGGAGATCTTGTGGTGAAGCATATTCCTACACAGTTACAGTTGGGTGATATCTTCACCAAGAACTTGTCTAGTCAGCGTTTTGAATTTTTACGTTCCAATTTGCACGTGTTTTCCCCTGCACAAATTGAGGGGGTGTAATAATGTAATATTTAGGGATTAAGTTGTAATATTCCATAACTCTGTTTTATTATAAATATATCATCAAGGCACCCAATAGGGTAAGCCATTATTCCCAAATCATATTTTCGTATAAGTTCTCTGCTGACTTGGGCGCTCTTCGTTAACATTACAGGGATTTAGAATTCCCTGTTTTGGCTGCTTACAAAAGCTGAAGTATATGGAGTAATTTTTTAGAGGGCATTGACTTATTTTACTCCATTTTTTTTATTTGGGCTTGACTGGACTACTAGAGTTGAGTGGGTTTGAATCGGTTAGTTATTGGGGGCATTTATGCTTTTTTATTGGGGGGAATTATTTGGGCTAATTTTTTTTTCCTAATACAATATATGAAATTATTGATAGTTTATTGGGGGCAGCTGCCCCCCTTAGTCATAGTGTATATCCGCCCTGGGAAAGGCCAAGAAAGTGTGAAGTAAGCATCTAACCATATCAAAAAAATCATTTAGACCATTGTACTTTAAAATCATCGAGAGTCCTCTCATTTTTAATACAATGCTCAGATCAAATGAGGAGTTAAGAGGGTGAATAACAGGTTTTAAGATTCAAGTGCATATCAGGAAGTAATAACGACCATCTAGCTCTTTTCATCATGTTTTTTCACAAAGGGTGGCAAGGAGGAGAATTGAGAAGGACAAATTTTACATTTGAAAACATTGGTTGAGGGAGTGGGATTGCAGGAGTGTAGTGGAAAATACATTGGTGGAATATGGCTAAGGATGGTTACCAACAGGTAATTTCTACCATCAAGGGGGGCTACTCTTTAAAAATTTTGAAAGGCGAAATGTGCCATTATTTGGGACGACACGACCTGCTAGGCTGCTACTATACGCAAGAATTCCCATCCTCCTTCAAGCTTGGAGCTACCACAAGACCTTCCCAAAAATGCAGACATAGAAGACAACGATGGAGTCCAGGAACATGGCCTTCTTATAAAGAACACTCACAGAGTCCGCCCAACTGTTTTCCCCACAAGAGCTTCCTCTACTTATTAAGAGTGAAAGATACAGATGGTGTATATTTCTTCTATTGGCTGCACTTATTGACTTTATTTTGCTTATTTTGTACACTCTTCAACCTACTACCAAGATACTTCACACGAGTTTTAGATGATAAAAATAAAAAACTGTTCGGAAAACATGTCTATTGCACCCATTCCCAAAGTCCTCTCTACTGATTCAAGACTACTTGAAAACATGGCAGTGAATTGCTCATCTCTGTTTTGAATTTATGATGTTATTTTTTTTTCAATTCTTAAACAATAACCAAATGAAAGAAGAGTATTTCAAGATTAAGACCATTAAAAAAGAGCCTTTTTCCTGCAAGTTTAAAACGGTTACACCGTTACACACCCTATTCTACCCTATTTTGAATCAAAATTTCTTGCCACTACTAATAAAAAATTTAATCCATGTATGTAAATTGTTGAAGAAACCCACTACTCTAATCAATATATGAGTAATTAGTTTAGGATCATTGAAAATAATTTAGATTATTTTCGATAAACATTTAAGACAGTAAATAGTAGGCCTGCTAGATTTAGGAATTTTATGGGAATTTTCATTAGTAGGTTGTTTAATGAGAGAATTTGAGCTTGGGCTTGGTATATAGTGATATCTTATCTTAAAATCTTATAAACACAAATGATGGTTAGGGCATTCTAGATATGGTAAAAATGTTGGTGTAAATCTAAAGCAACATGTAGTTGAACAATTTGTTGTAGTTATTGTACCCTTCATTATTAACCTCTATGTCTCCTTATACTTCCGTTAAAATCTACTCCGTATTCCGTAACCTTTTATCCCTCGCGTTCAGTTCTCTTTCTGTTGTACCTTATGGGTGGCTTCCGTTAGCGGAACTATACCTCAACTTCACTTTTTATCTTTATGAGTGGCTTCCATTAATTTAAAAAACATCTCTATTATTGTTTTCTGAAGGCATCTCAGATTCTCAGCTATTGTTATTTGCCTCTCTTGTTTATGTGATGATCAATACACATCGAACGATGATTTAAATAGTTCATTTAAAGTAGTTCATTATGTATTTATGAAATCATTCATAGACTTATTAGAGCATCCCCAATGCTACAATGTGTATTGTGCACATGTGGCATGAGAGATAGTTGCATAAATATTCATAAGTAATTTATCTCTCTCCTTATTTGAATGATTTTATATAATTTTAATAATTTTTTCGATACAATGTTAACTATAATGTCAACATCTAGACGGCCTACATGACATTGTAGAGAAAAATTTACCACAATTATATAAAACAATTAAAATAAGGAGAAAGACAATTTATTTGCTAATATTTATGTGGGTGTCTTGTATGCCACATGTGTAAATGTGCACGGTAGCATTGGTGATGCTCTTATATTTAGGCTATATGGTGATAAATACTCTGTATTACGTTATACGAAGTATCACTTATCACTCGATCAAATGATGATGGTATTAGTCACTCAACTAAAATTAGTTCTCCTATATATGCTACGTAGTATTAACGAGACCAAATGAGGTTTCAGTGTCTATATATGCACTGGCAGAGCTAGGAAAACGGTTCGGGGGTCGAAACTCAACCTATATACAAAATGAAAATGGCGGATCGTTTTAAACAATATCTGAGTTCAATATTTCATATGCAGTTTAGATAAATAGACACTCATAGCAATAAGATAGATTGTCTTTACTCTGTTTCTGAGTCGTGTCTCATAAGTATTGAGTGAGTTATACCCTATTTTTAAAATCCGGGAAAATAATCTATATTATGCATCATATTTTGCTGATTTTACGTTTAGATAGTGGTGATTTTCAGAAGTCAAAACTTTTTACTCGTAATGAGTTACGGGGACCTAATTTATCAAATCGAACATATTTCAGAGCTCTATAATCTCAAACATTGAGTAGGATCAGCTGACCCACCTGACCCCCTTTAGCTCCGCCCCTGTATATGTGATATTTATCAGGCGCGCGCACACACACACACATATTAATTATGTAAAATTGAACGTTCAACTAACTCTATTACACGAACAACCATTCTATTCTATTATATCTACGAAAATAGTATTGGGCATTCCCCCTCGCGCATAGCGCGAACAAAAAACTAGTAGGGAATATAAAACCAAAAAATATTGCTTTAAAATGATCTATCTTAAACGAAATGTGTAACCTAGCTGGTAGGACTTCTGAAATGGATGCAGATTGGCTAGAATGGATAATGAACATGTTGCCAAGAAGGGAAAGAAGTTGATTTCATCATTCTTTCCAAAAGTGAATCATCAAACTGGTGAAGGGAGTTACGAACCTATACCTACAATAGTGAAAGATCTAATCAAGGAGGTTCCTCCACATGCCCAAGTCCCTGAAATTCAAGCTATCTCAAATTTGGAGTTGCCTCCATCATTTCCATGGAGAGAGATCTGGGAAAAGGAATGCAAATTCATGAATATCATGTCAATGTGCGAGATGAAGTGAGATGTGCATATCTAAATGTTGGGCATTATCAACCGAGAATGGAAGCTTACCCAGTTAAAAAGTTTGGAGTTTAAAATCGAAGTTCTTAGAAACACTGGTTTGATAAGTTTAATTGGTTAGAGTACTCACTTGACTCATAAAGCTTACTGTTTTTTTGTTTCCTTTTCTTGAATGACATTCATATGCATACTACTTTTTTTTTTAAAAACAAATAACTTTTTTATTAATAAAACTGAGAACCAGATACAAATTCGCCATAACAAACGCTACACTGGGGTGAGACTCAGAGCTGGATTCGCCCTTAGAAGCGGACTATCTCGCTAACCCCGCAATGTGGTAGGCTCCATACACAACAATCTTGTACCTGCTACTAGAATGGGGATGAAAAAACAAAGCAGAGTTCAGAATAATAGAAGAAATAGAAAAAAAACATAATCCAGTTTGACCATCCATTGGCAAGGAGTAGCGGTTTAACCAGCCTCCACTAAAGGATCAATCTTCAAAACCTCGCCATCTTCCGCTACTGGCGGTGTTGTCCAGGCAGCACTGCCACTTCCTAGTTTTTTGAAGACGCATCATCAACATCCATGCTTGCCTCTGTCCCCACCTCACTCTCCTTCTGTGTGACCCTACGCTTTCTGGACCCATCACCGGTAGCAATCTCCTTAACCTTGGACAAGAGACCCTCCACCAAATAACTGTCCTGTTCCTTTGTGTCATTATCAGATTCCACTAATTTTCCTTGCGTATTGCCCGGATTCCTATTACTAGTTATAAGCCATCTGTTTCGCGGGTGCAATCCTCTCTGCCTATATCTGCCCGAAGCCATGGCCCATACGGTTTCTCCCCAATTCCCAACCCGTTATCAGGGTTAGAGGGACAAAAAAGATCAGCATGGCCAAGAATCCCACATAGAAAGCAGAAGTTCGAGTCTCTCATATTTAAAATTTGCCCAAATCCAGCCATCCCCCTCCTGTCTAATTTGTGGTCGTCGAGTTAACGTCATGGTAACGTTCAAAGTGACTCGTATGCGCATGGCTTGCCTTTTCTTTCTGCCAAGAGAACTCTCATCCAGTCGCACAAAGGAGCCGATGCTATTGGCTATACCACGTGCTGCCTTTGCCGTCATATAACTTAGCGGCAGATCATGTACCTGAACCCAAAAATCTGCATGGTCCAGTGCAACCTCCAAAGGTTTATCCGAACGTTCCAACCGTCTAATAACCACAAGGTTCTGGTCAAAGGACCAAGGCCCCTCATCGACAACCCTGTTCAGGTCTCCCTCGTGATAAAATTGTAGTAAGAATTTTGAATCCTCAATTTCATCCATCGAGACTCCTTTTACTGGTCGCCAAACCATAGCCATTGTTTGGCAGAAAGAGATAGCACAAACAGGTTTATCCGACACCACTCTGACCACCGCCGCAAGATTGAAACCGTCCGTATTCCCTCCCCCATTTTCAATCGGGTCAGTCGCAATCACTAGCTCCCTGTTTTCTTCCTCGGCAATTGATAACATATTGTCCTTTGCCGAAATCATGTCCAATTCAACACAAATCACAGAATACCAAAACACTAAAAAAAGAAACAAAAAACGAAACAGAACCAAGTGCAAAACCTAAAGCCCTGCAATCGCAGCTACTGGAATTTCACAGACCAAACAACCAGAACAAACACAACTAGCTTACTCGGCCAAATTGAGCCGGACGAAATCGCGGAACAAACGCCCGAAGAAGAAAACAATTGATCAACGATGGAAAACGAAATCACAAAAACCTGGCCGCAGAAGAACCTGACCGCTAAAACTCCCTGATGTCGGTGACTCCATCATTGGTCAGAGACTGCCGGTGACTCCTTCCTCGATCCAGAGCATCGCGTCGATCTAGAGCATCGCGGCTAGGTTTTTTCTCATATGCGTACTACTTATGCATTGGTTAACAAAGGATTTCAAAGTTGGAAGAGGATAAATCAAGGAAGTAAATGTGCATTTCTTCAGCACATTGGTATTTCAGAAAAATCACCTCCTATGATGTGTGTTGAAAGAGTTGAAAATTTGAGGAAACCATCTAGCCATATTAAGAATGTTTTGCACGCCCAATCACAACAAGAAAAGGAGAAAAATGGTTTGCGATTGAGAACTTCTATTATAAATGTCAATGGTTAGCACTTCAAGGTTGTGCCTTTAGAGGTCATGATGAATCTCTAACATCATCAAATCGGGGAAACTTTATTGAACTAGTGAAAGCTTTTGCGACTATGAATACCAAAGTTCATGAAGTTGTACTTGAGAATGCTCCAAAATATGCTCAGTACATTGCTCCCGAGATTCAAAAAGAGATCTTGAATATAATGGCGAATAGAGTTCGTTAAATGGTTTGTGAAGAAATTACAAAATAGTTGTTTCTGCATTCTTGTTGATGAAGAACAAGATATATCTAAGCAGGAGCAGATGACGATTATTATAAGGTTTGTGAACAACAGTGAAATTCTTACAGAGTGTTTCTTTGCCATCAGAAGTGTTGGTGACACTGTAGCAACAACCTTGAAAGGTAAAATATGTGATGTGCTTGGTCATCATGATCTCCAAGTTTAAAAAATGAGAGGCCATGGGTTTGATGGTGGGAGTAACATGCGAGCTTCATGGAATGGCCTTCAGGCATTATTTCGTAGAGATTGTCCTTATGCATATTACATTCATTGTTTTGCACATCGCTTACAACTTGTGTTGATTTTTATGGCTAAGGATGTTAGCTTAATTTTGGAGTTCTTCTCAAACTTGGATAATATTGTTAATATAATCACTACTTCACCAAAGCGGGTGTTGGAGTTGCAGGATTGCACGTGTCTCAAAGAAGTTTACATGCAAGAGTTTTGAGAAGTTCTATATAAAGAGGTTATATATGAATTTAAAAGCTTCAACGGTTGAGAATAGAAACATGAGAAATGGGTCAAGTTTTTTTTTAATCATCAAAACAGGTCTCTATTCATATCAAAAGATTCAGGATCATTACATCAATTAAAGGGAAAATAAAACTGACACCAACTGAAACTCCAACAACTACGACTGCAACCCTATGGTGAGACTTTGAGTTGGCCACCCCTGAAAGAGCAACACGAATCGCTAACCATGTAGTGAGCTTGACACGGCCAAACTTGTTCCCATAGATCCAACCATACCCAATGACATAGAGAGAGGCCAAAAACTCAAACAAATTGTCAAAACCAACAACAAAGATGAACACAAGAAAACAAATGACAAACAGATAAAAATTACTAGGAAAACCTTCACAGACTCTAGCACCTCGTACAACCCATGGTGGTGGTTCAGGCGGAGGTCGGGCCGTCGCTCGATTGATACCCTCTTTCAGTGGCGTACCCGCCGT
Organism: Cuscuta epithymum; assembly: GCA_945859915.1. NCBI lineage: Eukaryota > Viridiplantae > Streptophyta > Magnoliopsida > Solanales > Convolvulaceae > Cuscuta > Cuscuta epithymum. Next base: position 451,558 of record CAMAPF010000167.1, read on the forward strand.
ATGACCCAAATCCATGCCATCGAATGGAACGTTCAGCCTCTCCGCACTAACCATGTCCCGATCATCCCTACGTCTCTCTCTCGCTTCTTCCACCATCTTCTCGCTGCCATGATCATCCATCCCGAGCTACGTCCAAACCACGGCAATCCGGCGGAGTGCTGCGTCGATTGAAAGAAAACGTCGCACCAGGTTGGCAAAGTAAAAACCCTACGCGATAGATCTCGCGAGGGAAACACTGACCGAACTTTGATCAAGAAAGATCGAAATCGGAAATTACCTAGTGGCGGCTCTACCCTAGGAGCTCTCTGAGAAATTGGTCCAGTTAGATATTACTAATGATATGATTATATTACATATGTAAATGAAATGAATGGGTTCATTTTCTAAAATTCACTCTAAAAGTGAGGTGTTTTATTGATATGAAGCTGCTTAAGGGTGATCATGTACATTTTTTTGGATATTCCTAAGTCAGTTTTGTGGTACATGGTTTACCCTCTGAACCCCTAGGGTAAACAAATAAATAAAGTTCTACAATCCCGAAAACATTGTTTTGGCTGATTCTATAATAACTAAATCACAGAAAGGTAATAATTTCCCGCCTATATTTTTCCCGGGTGGCTCTTAAGATCTCTGATTAGAATGAAAAGAGAATGACTAACTACTATTTGGTTCATGCTAATTAGCTTGCGTGTTGGTAAGTTCCAGTGTTCCACTATATGATGCTCCCATTTTCAATTCGAAGAGTAGTCAATTCGAATCAGTGTGCTACTGTGCTTCTTGGGTATGCTTTAATTCCAAGATGTAGAGATATAGGTTTAACAAGATTTTATTTGTCTTATAAAATCTTATAATAATCAATGGAGGTTTGGGCATTTTGGGGACAAAAAATGTTGGTGTAATCATCAAGCTTATTGAGGTTGTACAATGTGTTTTAAGGCTTGTGCTCTATTAAAGGAACTTATTTCTCTGTTTTATTTCCGTTAGCCTCCGTTTTATTGCTTCTGCGTCCGTTTATCTTGCTACAGATTCAAATGACCTCCCAGCTTCAAAGTTCAAACAATCAAACGTACCTAATTTATGACGGAAGTTCACGCCATCTATCATTTCTATCTGCCTCTTGTTTTACCTCCGCCGTGTCTACTCACCCAAAAAAGTATCGGCCTCTTCATTTATCTCGGAGATTCATCTACGCATACTCCACAATATGATGGAGGCATTCCTAATAAATGAGATCCGACGAACAACTCAAAAACTATTTCGATAACAGGTTTAGTTTTCTCCATTTTTTTGCACCGTCATTTTTCCAGTATGAGTTGATGTAGATCACTTCTTGCTCCGCTTTAATGTTTATTTCACTCTAATGCATTTTTTCTTAATACCTAGAAAAGCATAACCAATTTCCGTAGAATACAATGATTGCACACTTGTGCTCTTGGGTCGGTTTTGTCATTCTCTGTTTCAGCTCACTAAGAAATTCTCAAATATTAACCAATGAGGTATGTAGAAGTCAATTGAAGAGCAGGAATGGTAAGCGGAAGTGGTATGTACTATGTAGAAATCAATGCACATTTGCACTCTTGTAGAAGTTTAATGTGCTTTATTTTATTAATACTCCGTATAAGTAATTCAGTCTTGAATATCCAGAACCTTATACAAGTGTGTATTACTGGTCAAAATCGATGATAGGATCTTTTCTATCAAAAATATTACTTAATATTAAGAAAACCGTAACCACTTTCTTAGTTTTTTGTGGTTTAAGAATCTTTTCTTTGTAGGGAAATTTACAAGGTATCGTAGGTAAGTGTGCTTCTCTAAACGCATTTGACCAGTTAAATTGAAAAGATTTTAGCCTTCTTTTTCTGTTTTAGTGCCACAAAAGGAGATATCTCTATATTATTTGAATTTTCATAATTAATGTACATTAGTTTTATAAATAACTTCTATGATGAATATTTAGTTGAGAGCAATGAGACAAACTTAATCTTAAATTTTGAAACTAAATCTTACTTTCTGTCTCGGCCTCCATTTCTCTTGGAGTTATTATCTTTATATTCGATTTTACATTCACTTATAAAAACTGCCATATTAATTAGTACTACGTATAACAAGTGATGTCCCATTAAATTGCATGGAAGTATAAATATTGATCTTTGAGTTGTCTTTAATGAGTTACAATATATAACTTGTCAGATTCATCATTCTAGACTTGTGGTTGATTAGAAAATTTGAATGCACATATCAGCTGAACATGTTTTTCAAATTCTAATTTGAATAACATTTCTTCTAGGTGTGTATATGGTTGCAATTTTCTTACTCTATTGTTTGACTTCTGAACTATTTAGAAGAACAAGAAATGACATAGATACACAGTTACTAACCATTAGTCAATTATAGTAACCCTGGTGTTTTCTCCAAAGATAAAGCAGCAAAGAAGAATCTCTTTTAATTTCAGTGATATAATAATCACGCTGAAAAAGTGAAAAATATAATATCATAACAATGAAAGTTGGAGATGTCTTCCCTTATTTAGAGTATGGTGCCCCTGTTCTTGCGTCAAATACCCTTGTTTAGAGTGTTGGGGGTTTGCGTAATATCTTGTAGCACGTCCCCTTTTTTGTTTGGTAAGGCTGGTGTTATAGTTTAACAAGTACCTTTTTCTATTTGTAATACACTTTGGTGTAGAAAATCTAATATCTTGGGTGGATGTTTTCTTTTGGTCATATTGTCATCAACTAATGAGTTTGTTGCGTTTTTTAGTTGATGATGTCAAATCATTTGTGTTCAGATTTTCTCATGGGTTAAAAAAGAATATGTTTTATGACGTTAAAATAATTCGGCTACAAATAGATAGTAGATCTCCCAGTCAGATCTGCTATATTTTGGAAATTATCAATTCTCGCTGTATTTTTATACTTATTGCTCACCTTATTTGTATTCTAACTTTTATATTTTCCTTTTAAAAAAGAAATGGTATATTTAATCCTTTCATTATTAAGATGTCTACTTGTGCATTTAAAGCAATGTTTCTCTCTACGAGGAGGTACTCATTTGTCTCACAGATTTTAATAACAGTTCATGCATCCATCGCTGTACCGACTGCCTAATTCGCTATACAAACATTACAGAGGTAACAATGAATACATCATAAGTCATAACATATTTAACGGTCAACACTTGAATTTACTATTATTGTTCTTTCAGTTCTATTTCGTGGAGTATTTAATAGATCAAATTTTAAGTTCACAGCTTGCTAAAGAGTTACATAGTATAAAATTAGCTTCCAAATGCAAAGTTGAAAGCCGAGTTCACGGGAAGAGTTGATTGACGAACATGCAGGGATGTTGGTGACTTATTTAAAAAGGCGGCAAATCTCCACGACTCCACGCCCCCTAATTATTTCATCAAAGTTAAACATATAGTGTCTGGTTCTTTTCACCGCCGGATTGATTTTCAGTCCAATACGTACACTTCGATCGATTTAAGCTGATCTCTATGTATTCTTATAGTGGGGTCTATCGATAAAAAACATTACATCTCTCAATTAATAGCAATTTGTCTTCTTAAGTCATTTATGTTTATTCTTTTCAGGTGCAATATCTTATTCTAAAAGATAAATTTAATATTTGTGATTTTATGAAAAGGTAAAAGGATATTGTTATACTCATGTTCATATCTTTTTAAATCTCTTTATGATGCAGGGGAGAAGATCGACAACTTGAAACTAGGAAACAGTTTTGGTCTCGTGTAGTGAAAAAGTTATTTACCAATCTTTGTGTATATAATGGAACGTGTTTCTTTACTTTTTAAACCTATTCACTTCCTACTAGCGTATAGCTTTCACCTTCAGGTATCCATCACAATGTTACACTACGTATTCTAGCACAACTTAGTTGTAACAACTTTTTCATCATCTATTATTTCTTCTAGGGGTGGGCATAACGGTTTGGTTTAACCGAACCGAAACCGGACCGTATGCAATTTGGTTTGAGTTTGGTACTATTTCTTCCAAACCGTATTAAACCGAACCGTACCAAACCGAACTAAACCGAAACCGGACCGTATGCAATTTGGTTTGAGTTTGGTACTATTTCTTCCAAACCGTATTAAACCGAACCGAACCGAAACCGATAAAAATCGAACAAAACCGAACCGAACTAAAGAAATTCAAAAATACTTTCATATATTATTAAAATTGGTGGTTTGATTTGGTTTAAACATTTGCTCAAACCGAATGGTTTGGTACTTTGGTTTGGTTTAAAATGGAAAAACCGTAAACCGAACCGAACACCGAACAAGATATATATATATATACTTTGTATTTATCTTCGCTCTTCATTTTTAAGATATAAATAAATAATTTAGACATGAAAATACATATTTAAGCATATACTCGTATCATTTTAACTTTAACACATTTCATACATTCATTATGACAAAGTTAGCTAATACGACATATTTGTATTTATTATGTTTGGCGATAACAATAACAAATTGCATTTATATATTTACATGATTCATTTGAATAAAATTGTGAATATTACAACATTTGTACCGCCGACTCTCTTAGGTTTTTTGAATAATCAATAAATTTAAAAAATATAGAACTTGATCAAATAAAATAATAAACATAAGCAAACGAATCAAATCAAATTAAATTAAATTAAACATAATATTTTTTACTTTGGTAAACCGAACTTCAAACCGAACCAAACCGAAACCGAACCGAAACCAAACCGAAACACAAATGGTTTTAATTTGGTACAAATTCTCCCAACCCGAATAAACCGAAACCGAACCGAAACCGAAACCGAAGAAAACGAACCGTAAACCGAATTGCCCACCCCTAATTTCTTCTTTGGGTTCCCACTCTTAGTTTTGTTATAAAGTTATAAATACAAGTGTTTGTTGTGGCTAATTATCTACTTGTGCTTTACACTACTTCCTATAAGAACTCTACAATTTTCACTTCTTATTCATGTTAATTCCTAAGACGAATCGGATATCAAATCAATATATTACTCCGTATTATTTATTTTTTGTTGGAAAAATAAGAGTATTTCAAATGAATAAAATATCACAAAAAAGTATTTGTGATAAAAATGTTAGTTAATAAATATTTATTGAGTATTTTTTCAATGATAACGTTAAGCATGTTCATTTTGTTTGAGAAGTTTACAAAACGTATTTTGGTAAATGTTCAACTCTTGAACATTAAGTTCTTAAAGCAATAATAAATGTAAAATGCTTAACGTACAGCTCAACTTTAATCTAACTTTAATCTAATTTAATGATGAACGTTTTTTACCTGAGAGCAACGTTTGGCCTATCAGTCGTTGGAAATCTGGCCAGCAACGTTCATATTGCTCATATATATGTGTGTTCGGCCATGGAATGAAGGTAGCTAGAAATAGATTAAGTATTTTTGAGCTAAAACATCCCCAAAGATTTTCACTCTGCTAGATTAATATTATTTTCTACTCTCGATGTTCTGTGACCGGCTTACGCCAAAGAGCTCGTTATATCTTGTGGAAAGATTTTCGCTAGTCGGAAATACTTTCTTGAGGACAGCGTCTGACGCGTCTCGAGTTAGATTATTTTTCTAACGTTTTATTTTGCAGGTTTATCCAACCAATTCCTCCAACAATCTCAAGAAAGTATTTGGCGTCGAATACACCCACATGGGGAGCTGTATTAATCGGATAAACGCTCCCAAAAGTGTTCTACATATAATGGTCAGTCTCTCCACTTTCCTACTTACAATAAGCATACTTTAACTCCATTTAAAAAAAAATCGTTTATTTAGTGGTAAAATGACAACTATGAAAAACAACAACCCACTAAAATCAAGTTTAAACTTGGTTAGTAGTGATGATAATTTTATTGCGGTTGTTTCTCAAAGTTGTAAAACTAAAGATGTGAATGAGTGAGTGGTAGACTCCGTGGCTACCAAGCATATTTGTAAAAACAAAAATGTTTTTACATCCTATACTATTATAAGAGATGATGAAGAGCTTGTGTACCTAGCGGACTCTAAAACCGTTAAGGTGCATGGTAAAGGAAAAGTTGTTATTAAGCTCACATCGGGACAACTTTATCACTAAATGATGTAATTCGTGTGCCCGAGATCGGACTAATTTAGTTTCCGTTTCTCTTTTGGGAAAAATTGGAGTTAAAGTTACTTTTGGTTGTAATGAATATGTTACGACAAAAAATGAAGTTTTTATGGGAGATGGCTATTGTAAGAATGGACTTTTCGTGCTTAGTAATTGTGAATTATTGCATGATGTTGCTTCTACTTATTTGATTGACTCTTACGATGTGTGGAATGCTAGACTAGGACATGCAAGTAATTCGTATATTAAAATGATAAATGAGCATGTTTGATTTCTAGTAAAAAAAAATGACACTAGAAAAAATCGTGATGTTTGTGTTAAATCTAAACTAACTAAAAAAAAATCTCTTCCCTCTACATGTATGGAATCGGAATTGCATATTTTAATTCATAAGGATTTGGGATATTATCAGAAATAGGACTAAAAAGGTTTGAAAATTCCAAAATATGACTCACATGTTTTTATTCCCAAAATAGGACTAATTACTGTCATGTTTTGGCAGTACCAGACTTCAAACATGGCAGTATTTTCCAAACTTGACAGTAGTTACTCCTATTTTGGGAATAAAAAACATGTCAGTCCTATTTTGGAATTTTCAAACTGTTTTAGTCCTATTTCGGGAACTTTCCCTACGGATTTAGGTGATTTAAAATTACCATGATTAGAGGTGAAAACAAAATGGCACCTTTATAGATGATTTTTCTAGATACACTAAAGTTTAAGTGCTTACAAATAAAAATGAGGCTTCTGATAAATCTTTAGTGTATAAATCTGAGGTAGAAAAATCAATTAAGAGAGTTAGATCGCATAGAGGGGATGCATATATTTTATTTCTGTGAATTTTAGAAGGGCTATGCATCTATTTTTAATTATCTAAAATTGTGGGGGTGCTTAGTTAAATTATTATTACTTGTTCCATTGAGCGAAAATGAGCTTTATAACTCTTGGCTATTTTTGCATAAATTGAAACAGTGGAGCATATATATAATTTTTCTTAATGAAAGAAATAGTGTGTAGATGTGCAATACTTTATGCTATATTATTGTTGATACTAATGTGATCATTTTTGGAGAATGTGTACACACTAGATGATGCATATATTGATTACCTGTATATACGTTGTTGAAACAAAAATGATGAGTTTTTTGAAAATGTGCTTCCTGTGAACTTGAACACAAGACTGTTGCACCATATAGTGAGTGTGATCCAGTACAAGAAAATGAACCTTTAATAATGAACCTTCTCTTTTGAGAAGAAGTAAAGATGTCAAGGACAGAGAAATATTTTGGAAATGGTTTTATATATATATCTTATTATTAATGAACTTTTGATTGATTCACAAGCTGTTCTTAGAAATACATAAATAAATAAAAATGGCTTGAGGCTTACAAACTTTCAATTTCATCAAACGTATGTTAATTTTTTTTAAATGGAGAGCTAGAGGAAGAAATTTATATGGTGCAACCGGGGGGTCATTTGGTTACTGGTCAGGAACACAAAGTGTGTAAGTTGATCAAATTTTTATATGGGTTGAAACAAGCTCCAAAACCATGGAATGGAAAATTTGACGTGGTGTTATTTATTTATGATTTACCTTAGTAGAAGTAGATAAGTGTGTTTGCACTAAATGTGAAAAGTTGTGTGCATTATTACTTGCTTGTATGTGAATGATATGTGTTTTGGGTATGAAAGTCATAAGGATGATAGTTTTATGCTGAAAAACTTCTAAAGAGATTTGGGCATTTCAATGTCATTCCGTGAGTATCCCTTATGACTCTCATATGCACTTTTAAAAAAAATAGAGGTGATCTTGAGGCTCAATATGAGTATTCCCAAATCATACGAGGTCCAAAATAGCTTTTGCTTATGGGGAGCATTGGACTGCGTTGAGGCGGTTATTGAGATATTTGAGAGGTACCACTAATGATGGTATATTTGATTGAGATTTTCCGTTGGAATCTATTGATACAACGATGATATGTTTCATTGAGAAATAACCATTGTAGAGCGGTACAATGATGTTATATGAGAATTATCCATTGTACTATAATGGTACAATGATGGTATATATTGAGAATTATCCGATGTACTAGAGGGTCACATTGATGTTATATTTTATTGAGAATTATCTGTTGTATTGCCGGGATACAACGACGACATTTGAGTATACTCACATGAGACAAATTAAAATAGTGGATATCCATTCACCCTTAAAAAAATGGTGCAATGATGTTTGAGAATGATATTATTTCCATTAATTTTGTGAAGTCAGAAGGAATTAGCTACTCCTTTGACAGAATCCCTAGGACGAAAAATGATAACCGAAACATCGAAGGAAATGGGACTAGTGTCACTTGAAACAAATGGGGATGAGAACCCAACTTGTGCGATTGGAGATCCCATGAAGCAAGTTCAAATGGGTAATAACAAGTCTTCCATTTAGTTCTGCTAGCCTAACAAAAATACCCCATTTCCATGATGTGAGATATAGGCTAGAAACCGCATTCTTTGAGAGGGTGAGCTAAAAGCTCTTAATGATTATCATAGTCCTTAACATAAGGGTGGTGTGCAAAAGCGGTACACACCTGATGATATCACCTATATGAGTGTGTGTAACACCGTCCCCAAATATATTTACTTTTATGTAAATAATGTATTGAACCTTATTAAAGGATTGATGAATTTACGAAGTTATAAATTTTTATTAATTCTTTCGCGTGAGTAGTAAATTGCACGTGGGGCCCACATCGGGAGCGGGGACCGCCCGACATCCTCGAGACCATATATTTTATTCATCTTGGTCTAGATAATAAACATATGGTGGTGGATATTTCATTTGGGCCGTGGAAAGGCCCGGAGTTGACCGATTGGTCAGAAGAAGCCCAAATTACCGGTACTGGTAATTTAACAGATAGCAGCCCGAACTGAATTTCGGAGGCTTACAAATTAAAGTTGGGGAATGTATATTCATTATACATTTCATAACGAGTAAGAACACATAACATATTTTATTTGACCCGATAAAATAAAATATATTTAAAACAGTCCGAAAAATACAACTTTCGGGACCGATTGTACACTTCAGGGCTTAAAGGGATGACCTCCCACATGTGTGGGGGCCAACCCACGAAATCAATCACTCAATGCCCTGTCTTGGACGGCTGGAATGAAAGAGGGGAGTGGGGGGGTTGTATGGGTTTGAGTTGAGAAGCATCTAAGGACAAAGGTGGGCTCCCATCCCACACTTATTTGTCATTTGAGACAAAAGTGTGTACACTCTCTCACCCCTATCACCAAGCTCGACCAAGACCTAAAGAAAAGAAGAGGAAAAGCTCTCAAAATCACCTCCATTGTTGCAGCACGAGCTCAAGAGAAATTGGTCCAAGGAAGGAGGTTTGAGAAGGAAAAAGTTAGGAAAAGTGTGAATAATTAAGGTAATGACCTTGTTATAACTTCTCCTTTATTTTTCTTCTACCATATGAGGTATATATCATGTAGAAAACCTCTAGTATGGTTCCATATGTTACAAGTATGGATTCATGGGTTGAAAGGTGGTTCTACGTCCAAGAACGGACTTAGAAGCCAAAACGACCGGTTCACCGGAAAATAACCTTTTTGAGGTTATTTGTATTAATATGGGTTTTATGATTATAAAACCTTGTTAGGGACTTGTGAAAGGTATTTCAAGTGATTTCACAAAGTTGGAAAAGTCGCCGGAGTTGTCGCCGGAGTTGACCAAAAGTCGCTGGAGTTTCACCGGAGTTCAACCAAGAAGGGTAGAACTTCATAACGCTAGTTCAAGGTGAGTGGACGGCTTAATATCTTATAACTTTTGGGTTAATTATGAGATTACCTAAATAAATGTTATATGTGTTCATAATGATGTTTAAAAGATATTTAAACATGTGATTAGCCAACATTATTAAGTTGTATGAAAAGAATTACTTGTTTATGCATGAAATATGATATGAGGAATTGTATAAAATGCATATTAGCTTGAAGTGTAAAAGAAGCACAAATGAGTATTATTAACTTAATTATATGATGATTAAGTTGATAGGTACAAGGCTTGAATTGGCGGTCAACGACAACGTTGACCGATGGATAATGGATTAGTTAATATCGGTTGATATTAGTTAATTATACATTTATATAATTGCATGGCTTTGCATGGATTGTGATACATAAGCCTTATGTATTGAATTAGTTATGAATGACTAAATATGATATAGACCCTATCTAGTGTGATATGTGGTAAGTCATAGGTCGGGTGGAGTACCCAAGGATCGGGCGGTTATCCTCAAAACTCGGTTATATAGGGTGGAGTACCCAAGGATCGGGCGGTATCCTCAAAACTCGGTTATATAGGGTGGAGTACCCAAGGATCGGGCGGTATCCTCAAAACTCGGTTATAGGGTGGAGTACCCAAGGATCGGGCGGTATCCTCAAAACTCGGTTATAGGGTGGAGTACCCAAGGATCGGGCGTGTATCCTCAAAACTCATAGATTACATTTAATGATCTAGGACCGGGCGGTGTCCTTATGATAATTTATTTGAACAAGGAGGAGTTCTATACACTCATAGGTATATGGGTGGGTTGGGATTTAAGTCAAGGAGATTGGCTACTATTATTTTCCCAAATAAACAATGACCTACGGGTCGGGTATTTCCAAGTGTATGTATACTAATATGTATTTCAAACTTGGAGGAAGGACTATACGTATATGTATCATCCTATGTTTGGGTCTTATACTTGAAACGCCAGTTATTCTATATTTAGCCTGCTACTCGCTCGGTACTTGTACTGACCCCTTCGGGGGGCCCCACCATTTTCAGGTTGAAGCTAGGGCTTGCTACCTGCACCTTTCTACGGGTGACATCAAATCAAGGAAGACGTGGTTCGTGCTTCCTCATTTTATTTCAAATTACCAAACATTGCTCATGGATATTTTATTTGTTATAAACTATTCTTTTGGGGCTTGCATGCCCATGTTATTGGCCGGTTGTGGCTTATGACTTACCGTTGAATATTTCCGCTATTCATTGGTTTAAATGTGATGTTGTTATGTATGTTTACTACTGAGTATGGATGGATTATTTTTCTCGAACGCCTTGTGTAATCAAGTGAGGTTGACTCGCGGGTGACGTCACTTGATTATACGGCGGTTGTACACGCGCTTGGATTGCGGTTTGGGGCGTGACAATTAAGTGGTATCAGAGCCATCTCAGTTCTAAACTATATAATCAACCTCTCACATGAGATTTTACAAAAGAGTTTTTACCGAAAACCATGGGCATTGTATTTTGACGTTTATGGGACTATTGGAGCTTAAGTTGCAAGGCCTCTAATTGTTAAGACGGTACCCTTAACAATTGGTATGGTGGTGACTTGGGCCAATACGTGTCTGTAGCGTTCTTCCGTCAATTGACATTCACATTTATAGGAGTCTAATGACTCATCCATATTTCTTTCAGAAATGGAGGGCAGGCGAATGCGGACCAGGAACAATCCGAGGGGGCAGGCGCCGGTAACATCCCAAAGGGGAAGCCGGGCTGCATCTCGGGGTTCAAGAGGAGGCCGTGGAGGCCGTGGAAGCCGTGGAGGTCATCAAGCTCAAACTGTGAGTGATGGCCATGTAAGCTCGGTGTATGAAACCAACACCGAGGACTATGACTCAACCTACGTTCCGGAAACGGAGCATGAGGAGACCCCGTATGATGGTGGTGACACATACACCGATGATGACGACGAAGAGAGTGATGCCAAGTTCGCTCAAATGGGCGAATTGCTTGAGTGGTATCAAAAAGAAAAGCTGAGGAGAGACCTTAGGCGCCAAGCAAGGCGTGGCTCTCGTGGTGGTTCGGGTCAAGGGAGTCGGGGAGCTTCCGTGGCCACCCCAGCGGCGCCACAAGGTGGGCATGAAGGAGGTTTTGTAGTAAGAATCTCCAAATACCTCAAGGAGGCTAGGGCCTTGGGGTGTAGGTCCTTCGACGGCACCGGCGACATTACCGCTGCCGCCGATTGGATCAAGAAGGTGAAGGATGCATCGAGAGACATGCAGATTACTCCGGACGTGAAGCTAACTGTCACTTCACGGCTACTTGAGGGGATGGCTTCTACATGGTGGGAAGGTGTAGAAGGGAAATACCGTGGGGACATCTCATGGGAAAATTTTGAGCAAGAATTTTATGCTCAATACTACTCCGATTTCGAGGTTAATGTGAAGAGGAGGGAGTACACCAACCTCAAGCAGAAAGAGGGTTGCACGGTTAAGCAACTGGAGCAAGAATTTAGGACCTTGGCTAGGTTCTTGCCGGAGTATGCGATCGATGAAGACCGCATGACTGAGCACTTTTGGGATGCCTTACTCTTGGACATCCGAGATCGTGCCACGTATTCCCGCCTCATGACCTTTAGTGAGGTGGTAGAGCAGGGCATGCTTGGAGAGGCCCAGTGGAATGAGAGGAAAGCAAGGGACGCCGAAGAGGCGAAGAAGAGGAAATGGAATAATTCGGGGCCACCCGACCATTCTCGGAGGAACAACCACGGTGGTGGCGGTGGTGGCGGTGGTTCATTCAAGGCGCCGGCTCCACCGGCAAAGAAGAATAGGGATGCGAGGTGGCACGGACCTAGGCCACAGAACTCGGGGCCACCTAGATGTCCCAATTGCTCAAAACAACACTTTGGAAAGTGCAATGAACCACCGAGGTGTTTTAAGTGCGGGAATGCGGGCCATATGAAGGCCAATTGCCCTCAATTGATGCAAGAGAGTGCCTCAGGAGCCGGGGGAGGGACCATGACGGGAAGGAACCGTGCGGGACCGTCAAACGGCGGCACGGGAAGAGGCGGTGCATCCACAAGCCATGCCGCATCCGTCAACCAAGGTGGGACCCAAGCACGAGTCTACGCGATGACCGAGGCGGATGCGCGAGCAAACCCGGACTCCGTTGCAGGTAATACACGTATTCCCATGTATTTCTAGGCTTAGTTTGATCATATACACCGTTGGGGGTTGAGTTCGGGCCACCCCGGGACCAAACGGAGCGAAATTGGGCGAAATTGGGCGAAATCGGGCTGATTTCTGCCAACGCACTACAGGCTGGGCTGCACGCACGGCCGTGCGTTGCCCGTGCGTACCTCCGTGCGTTGGTGGCAGTAGCACCCTGGAGGAAAATCGCTGCACGCCCGGCCGTGCGTTGCCCGTGCGTACCTCCGTGCGTTGGTGGCAGTAGCACCTCGGAGGAAAATAGCTGCACGCCCGGCCGTGCGTTTCATGTGCGTACCTCCGTGCGTTGGTGGCAGTAGCACCCCAGAGAGAATCGCTGCACGCCCGGCCGTGCGTTGCCCGTGCGTCCCTCCGTGCGTTGGGGGCAGTAGCCTCCATTGGTAAGGCAAGGTACGCACGACCATGCGTACCCCCTACGCACGCCGTGCGTGGACCCCCAACACCCGAAACTTGATTTTTTTCGCCCCGTTCTTCTACGTTTGGACCCTCGTTTGATTCCAAACATTAGTATGAACCTAATAACCTCCTAAAGGTGTGTAAAAACATTAGAAAATGTATCTTACATGGTGTATAAATGTAGGAACATTAAAGATCAATGGTAGGTGTGCGAGGATCCTCATCGATACCGGGGCACAACGCTCATTTGTGAGTGAGGCGTTTGCTGAGGGGCTCGACGTGCCATTGACGCCTATGACACAAACATTGCTAGTCTCCACACCGTTAGGAGACGACGTGGAGAGAAATCATTACTATCCATCATGTGAGGTGGAAGTGACGGGTCAACCCTTGACTTGTGATTTCGTACCTCTGAGCATGTTGGAGTTCGATGCAATTCTAGGAATGGATTGACTTGAGAAGCACCATGCTCGAGTAGATTGCTACACCAAGGTGTTGGAGCTCGAGGATGATCTTGGAAACACGCTATGTTTCAAAGGAGATCGGGGGAAATCTAATGCTTGCATCATATCCGTGATGAGGGCAAGGAAGATGATGAGGAAGGGATGCCACGCATACCTTGCCTACGTGGTGGACGATACCAAGAAGGAAGTCGACATCAAAGATGTACGGGTCGTATGCACATACCCGGATGTCTTTCCCAAAGACCTACCGGGGCTTCCACCCGATAGAGAGATAGAGTTTGTAATTGAAGTGGAGCCGGGAACCAAACCCATTTCGATTCCTCCTTATCGAATGGCGCCGGCCGAACTCCAAGAATTGAAGGTCCAACTACAAGAATTACTGGACAACGGGTTCATCAGACCCAGTCATTCACCGTGGGGAGCACCCGTACTCTTCGTAAAGAAGAAAGATGGTACACTAAGAATGTGTATCGACTACCGACAGTTGAACAAGGTCACCATCAAGAACAGGTATCCTTTACCTAGGATTGATGACTTGTTTGATCAACTTTGAGGGGCCATAGTATTCTCAAAGATTGACTTGAGATCGGGGTATCATCAGTTGAAGATCAAGGAGAGTGACATACCTAAGAGTGCATTTCGCACTAGATATGGTCACTACGAGTTTCTTGTGATGTCATTTGGGTTAACCAATGCACCGGCAGCATTCATGGACTTGATGAACCGTGTGTTTAGTGAATACTTAGATCAATTTGTGATAGTATTCATTGATGACATCTTGATATACTCCAAGAGCGAGGAAGAGCACGAACACCATTTGAGGCTTGTACTTGATCGGCTAAGGGAAAAGCAACTCTTCGCCAAGTTCTCTAAATGCGAATTTTGGCTCAAAGAGATTGGTTTCCTCGGTCATGTTATATCCGGTTCGGGCGTTGCTGTGGATAACGCCAAGATAAAGGCTATCATGGATTGGGAGAGACCCAAGAATGTGAAAGAGATACGTAGTTTCCTTGGCTTAGCGGGATACTATCGTAAATTCGTTGAAAAATTTTCTGTATTGGCGTCTCCATTAACGAAGCTCACGAAGAAAGGGGCCAAGTTTGTATGGGACGACAAGTGTGAGAAAGAGTTCCTTGAATTGAAGAAACGACTTACCGAAGCACCAGTCCTGGCCCTACCCATACAGGGTATAGGGTACGACATTTACAGCGATGCTAGCATCCAAGGGCTTGGATGTGTACTAATGCAAAACGGTAAGGTGATTGCCTATGCTTCTAGGCAATTGAGGAAACACGAGGTGAGCTACCCTACTCACGATCTAGAGTTGGGGGCGGTGGTGTTTGCATTGAAGATTTGGAGACATTATCCCTACGGGGGAGACGTGTCACATTTATACTGATCATAAGAGCTTGAAGTATGTATTCACTCAGAAAGAGTTGAATATGAGGCAGAGGAGATGGATGGAGTTGATCAAGGACTATGACTTGATCATCGACTATCGTCCCGGAAAGGCCAATGTAGTGGCCGACGCACTGAGCAGAAAGAGTACGTCAGGGACGCTAATCACATGTCTACAAGCATTGAGGGCACACGTGGAGGTATCCACGAGCGGGGCGCTCATTGCTAGATTCGAGGTGAGGCCTACATTGCTGAGTGAGATCAGTAGATGTCAGGCCATTGATGAGGAATGTCAGAAGATCCGCGAACGGATCCTTGAGGGGCCCGTCGAGAATTTTCGGGTACGTGATGACGGTCTTTTATTATTTAAGGATCGTGTGTGCATACCAAAGAATGAGGAGCTCCAGAGGGCTATACTTGAGGAGGCTCATTCTTCAGCATATGCCATGCATCCAGGGGGTACTAAGATGTACCGAGATCTGAAGGGAAGTTACTGGTGGTCAGGCATGAAGAAGGATATCACAGAGTTTGTGAGTCGATGCCTTACTTGCCAGCAAATTAAGGCAGAGCATCAGCACCCAGCAGGGCTCTTACAACCACTCACCATCCCAGAGTGGAAGTGGGAACATGTGACCATGGACTTCGTGGTGGGGCTGCCACGAACAGTGAACAACTACGATGCAGTATGGGTAGTGGTTGATAGGCTCACCAAGAGTGCACACTTTCTGCCTATCAACATTACTTATCCTCTTGAAAGATTGGCCAAGCTATACACGGAGGAGATTGTGAGATTACATGGAGTCCCAATATCCATTGTCTCGGATAGGGATCCACGATTCACATCCCGATTTTGGCCAAAGTTTCAAGCATCTTTGGGGACTAAACTGAAGTTTAGCACAGCTTTTCACCCACAGACGGATGGACAGTCCGAGCGGGTGATACAGATTTTGGAAGACATGCTTAGGGCATGTGCTTTGGAGTTCCAAGGAAGTTGGGACAAGCATTTGGCCCTAGTGGAGTTTGCTTATAACAACAGTTATCAGGCAAGTATCGGCATGCCTCCATATGAGGCATTGTATGGGAGGAAGTGCAGAACACCATTGTGTTGGGACGAGGTTGGCGAGGCCAAACTCGAAGGGATAGAGCTGGTTGAGATCACCAAGGCCAAGGTGAGGATCTTTCGGGATAGACTGAAGGCCGCTCAGGACCGACAGAAGGGTTATGCTGATAAACGGCGGAGACCGTTGGAGTTCGAATTCGGTGATGAGGTCTTCCTAAGGATTTCTCCTTGGAAGGGCATCATCCGATTCGTATCGAGGGGGAAGCTTAACCCCCGATACATAGGTCCGTTTGAAATCCTTGAAAGGATCGGGGCTGTGGCTTACCGTCTCAGGTTGACGCCCGAACTTGAGAAGATACATGACGTGTTTCATGTATCAATGCTCAAGAAGTACATACGAGACCCATCTCATATTCTTGAGAAACCACCGGTAGAGATCCGTGAGGACTTGCAATATGCGGTGGAACCAGTGAAGATTGTTGGTCAACAAGTGAAGAAGCTTAGGAATAAGGAGATTCCTATGGTAAAGGTTATTTGGAGGAGTGATCGAATCGAAGAAGAAACTTGGGAGACCGAGGTCTCAATGAGGGAGCAATACCCATTTCTTTTCGATTAGATACTTGGATTTCGGGGACGAAATCCCAAATAAGGGGGGGTGAACTTGTAACACCGTCCCCAAATATATTTACTTTTATGTAAATAATGTATTGAACCTTATTAAAGGATTGATGAATTTACGAAGTTATAAATTTTTATTAATTCTTTCGCGTGAGTAGTAAATTGCACGTGGGGCCCACATCGGGAGCGGGGACCGCCCGACATCCTCGAGACCATATATTTTATTCATCTTGGTCTAGATAATAAACATATGGTGGTGGATATTTCATTTGGGCCGTGGAAAGGCCCGGAGTTGACCGATTGGTCAGAAGAAGCCCAAATTACCGGTACTGGTAATTTAACAGATAGCAGCCCGAACTGAATTTCGGAGGCTTACAAATTAAAGTTGGGGAATGTATATTCATTATACATTTCATAACGAGTAAGAACACATAACATATTTTATTTGACCCGATAAAATAAAATATATTTAAAACAGTCCGAAAAATACAACTTTCGGGACCGATTGTACACTTCAGGGCTTAAAGGGATGACCTCCCACATGTGTGGGGGCCAACCCACGAAATCAATCACTCAATGCCCTGTCTTGGACGGCTGGAATGAAAGAGGGGAGTGGGGGGGTTGTATGGGTTTGAGTTGAGAAGCATCTAAGGACAAAGGTGGGCTCCCATCCCACACTTATTTGTCATTTGAGACAAAAGTGTGTACACTCTCTCACCCCTATCACCAAGCTCGACCAAGACCTAAAGAAAAGAAGAGGAAAAGCTCTCAAAATCACCTCCATTGTTGCAGCACGAGCTCAAGAGAAATTGGTCCAGGGAAGGAGGTTTGAGAAGGAAAAAGTTAGGAAAAGTGTGAATAATTAAGGTAATGACCTTGTTATAACTTCTCCTTTATTTTTCTTCTACCATATGAGGTATATATCATGTAGAAAACCTCTAGTATGGTTCCATATGTTACAAGTATGGATTCATGGGTTGAAAGGTGGTTCTACGTCCAAGAACGGACTTAGAAGCCAAAACGACCGGTTCACCGGAAAATAACCTTTTTGAGGTTATTTGTATTAATATGGGTTTTATGATTATAAAACCTTGTTAGGGACTTGTGAAAGGTATTTCAAGTGATTTCACAAAGTTGGAAAAGTCGCCGGAGTTGTCGCCGGAGTTGACCAAAAGTCGCTGGAGTTTCACCGGAGTTCAACCAAGAAGGGTAGAACTTCATAACGCTAGTTCAAGGTGAGTGGACGGCTTAATATCTTATAACTTTTGGGTTAATTATGAGATTACCTAAATAAATGTTATATGTGTTCATAATGATGTTTAAAAGATATTTAAACATGTGATTAGCCAACATTATTAAGTTGTATGAAAAGAATTACTTGTTTATGCATGAAATATGATATGAGGAATTGTATAAAATGCATATTAGCTTGAAGTGTAAAAGAAGCACAAATGAGTATTATTAACTTAATTATATGATGATTAAGTTGATAGGTACAAGGCTTGAATTGGCGGTCAACGACAACGTTGACCGATGGATAATGGATTAGTTAATATCGGTTGATATTAGTTAATTATACATTTATATAATTGCATGGCTTTGCATGGATTGTGATACATAAGCCTTATGTATTGAATTAGTTATGAATGACTAAATATGATATAGACCCTATCTAGTGTGATATGTGGTAAGTCATAGGTCGGGTGGAGTACCCAAGGATCGGGCGGTTATCCTCAAAACTCGGTTATATAGGGTGGAGTACCCAAGGATCGGGCGGTATCCTCAAAACTCGGTTATATAGGGTGGAGTACCCAAGGATCGGGCGGTATCCTCAAAACTCGGTTATAGGGTGGAGTACCCAAGGATCGGGCGGTATCCTCAAAACTCGGTTATAGGGTGGAGTACCCAAGGATCGGGCGTGTATCCTCAAAACTCATAGATTACATTTAATGATCTAGGACCGGGCGGTGTCCTTATGATAATTTATTTGAACAAGGAGGAGTTCTATACACTCATAGGTATATGGGTGGGTTGGGATTTAAGTCAAGGAGATTGGCTACTATTATTTTCCCAAATAAACAATGACCTACGGGTCGGGTATTTCCAAGTGTATGTATACTAATATGTATTTCAAACTTGGGGGAAGGACTATACGTATATGTATCATCCTATGTTTGGGTCTTATACTTGAAACGCTAGTTATTCTATATTTAGCCTGCTACTCGCTCGGTACTTGTACTGACCCCTTCGGGGGGCCCCACCATTTTCAGGTTGAAGCTAGGGCTTGCTACCTGCACCTTTCTACGGGTGACATCAAATCAAGGAAGACGTGGTTCGTGCTTCCTCATTTTATTTCAAATTACCAAACATTGCTCATGGATATTTTATTTGTTATAAACTATTCTTTTGGGGCTTGCATGCCCATGTTATTGGCCGGTTGTGGCTTATGACTTACCGTTGAATATTTCCGCTATTCATTGGTTTAAATGTGATGTTGTTATGTATGTTTACTACTGAGTATGGATGGATTATTTTTCTCGAACGCCTTGTGTAATCAAGTGAGGTTGACTCGCGGGTGACGTCACTTGATTATACGGCGGTTGTACACGCGCTTGGATTGCGGTTTGGGGCGTGACAGTGTGAGGTGAGGCCGCCTCCATGAAGCATGACAAAACTTCTAGAGCACTCATGAAAACCAAGCACGCGCATGGCCTTACGGCGTACAACGGCGTAATAACGAGAAATTGTGCGGGGTGAGACACGACCGTTAAGACCCTGATTTACCAATAGTAGCTTGTTGGTTCAATAAACTATACGTTTAACCAAAAGCTCTGTTTATTAAGACTTAATCGTCTCGGTTTGGTTCAAGTCTACGGACACCAGATTTAAAGTCTCATTCTTTTAATCCAGCAGTATTTTTTCTAAAATATTCATTTGAAATATGTGGGGGATTGTTGGAAAAATAAGAGTATTTCAAATGAATAAAATATCACAAAAAAGTATTTGTGATAAAAATGTTAGTTAATAAATATTTATTGAGTATTTTTCAATGATAACGTTAAGCATGTTCATTTTGTTTGAGAAGTTTACAAAACGTATTTTGGTAAATGTTCAACTCTTGAACATTAAGTTCTTAAAGCAATAATAAATGTAAAATGCTTAACGTACAGCTCAACTTTAATCTAACTTTAATCTAATTTAATGATGAACGTTTTTTACCTGAGAGCAACGTTTGGCTTTTCTATCAGTCGTTGGAAATCTGGCCAGCAACGTTCATATCGCTCATATATATGTGTGTTCGGCCATGGAATGAAGGTAGCTAGAAATAGATTAAGTATTTTTGAGCTAAAACATCCCCAAATATTTGCACTCTGCTGGATTAATATTATTTTCTACTCTCGTTGTTCTGTGACCGGCTTACGCCGAAGAGCTCGTTATATCTTGGGGAAAGATTTTCGCTAGTCGGAAATACTTTCTTGAGTACAACGTCTAACGCGTCTCGAGCTAGATTGTTTTTCTAACGTTTTATTTTGCAGGTTTATCCGGCCAATTCCTCCAACAATTTTCAACAAAAACACATTGGGCATCGCGCGTGTAAATAACTAGTTGTTTCTATAGTGGCCTTTTGGACTACAGAATTATTTGACTTCCATTGAATCTCAAGTTACATATGAGGTTTTTGAAGTTTGATATTGAAAGGGTTAAGAATTTAAAAGATTTGGCATTTGATAAAGAAACATGAGGAAATGGGTTAAGGTGTAGATACTAATGATAAAATTACATAAAAAGTGATGTGAATGAGTTATATATTTTGGAACTCAATCTATAAGTGAGATGCCTTAAAGCATCAATGATGTTTGATTATGAAATTGTGAACTCTTGTGGGTATACCATAGGGAACGTTTTCGTAATGATCGATTTGAAAAACATTTGTTGAGCTCTAACAATTTTTCAGTAAATATTTTGTTCCTTCAGCTTTTGCATTTTGCTTCGTTTTATTGTGGGAAATTTCATGCTCCAAAGTCCAAACTCTACACCTACAACTTCGATTTCCCGTCACTACTTTTCTGATTGTTCTATTGTTTTTAGGGAAAAGAAACGTATATACCCCTAGACTATTAGTGAGGAAATATATATATATATATATATATATATATATATATATATATATATCCTTATTCTTTTATTTGGAACAAAAAGCTGATAAAATTGAAATTGGGGTAGAAATCCACCCTCCCTAACGGTTAAAACTTTTCCGTCAGATCTAAAATTACTCCACTTGAATTCCATCCTTTCTTTCATCTCTATCGCACTCCTATGGTCAACGACATCTAGGCTTTCATATCTCTTTCATCTCTATCTTCTTCTCTGTATTTTATATGTTTGCATCGTCCTCGATTCCGTCCAGTAGCTCTATAAAGACAACGACTTTCGAGCTTAACTAAGAAGGACAGCGCAAACAATGCTTTTGTGGACAAAAAGCTCCAAGATTCATATCAGAAATTCAGAGCGACCCTGGACGTCTTAGTAATTGCAGCAAGTCTTAGTACACTTAATCAATTTCTTATTGCAGCAACTTCTTCTCTAATTGCAGCAAGTAATCTAATTGATTTAGAAATTAAACCTGCTGCAGTTTAAAAGGCATATTACTAATACGAAGTATGAAGTAAAACTGATTAGTACACTAGTAATATAATCTTATACTTTATTAAAAAAGGTAAATATGAACTGATAGAAGGCAACTTCATAGTACTGCCAGAATCTCAAACTAGTGTTCAACACTTTAAATTTTAGAATATGTACAAAAGTCAAGTTAGAATGGTGTCAAAAGCTCTAACTACTATGTTAGATAACAAGGGCTAAGAAAAACATGTACCAATACTAACTTCAGTGCAATAATCTAAGTATAAGTACTGCTTCCTAAGCAAAAATAATACAACAAAAGAGGGTTTCCATCTTAATACAAAAAAGTACTAGAACTCCACAAGTAATTTAATTCACTTCTAAATGTTAAAATTAACTATAATTCATACGATGGTTCAATTTAGTAGTCCTTTTGTCTCTATCTTGTTGTAAGTGCTTGGCTAGAACAGAAGGTCTTTCTCTAAATTGCATTCCTGGAGCCTTGAATGGCAGCTCTGTATGTATCCTCACTTCATTATCATTTCCAGTTAATTTAATTTCTCTCAATTGCAGCCCAATTGGTCGTTAGGCTTTTTTCTTCCTTATAGCCTGCTCATTAAGGATTGGAAACCTTGTATTCACATCAGGATGATCAGATGTTGTTGGCTGCAATATAGAAGAACTTTCAGATATGATAGTTTCACTTCGCATGCCGGGCTGCATAAATGAAGAAACATATAACAAATCCATTGCATAGCTATGAAATACAGAGTATAGTAAAAAAAAATTAAAGCGATCTTACATTAAGAGTCTGCCTTTGAGACTCAATATCCAAAAAACTCCATTAAGATTAAAATTAAACTATTACAACATATCATTTCAAATATATAAAGAGAATCGTTTCAACAAATCATTAAGATTATATTGCTACGCAAGACTACTATTGAGCTATGGATGTATGTTATTATGATTGGATAACTATTTGCATTCATATCATATATGATTGATGTGTGTTTTCTCGCACTTAAAATATATCGTAATATAGTGGTGTAAGTACGAGTATCGTCTCCACAGGAACGGACAAAAGGGAATTAAGAATTAACTAAATTCAGAGATTAAAAAGAAATAAATAAAAAATGCGTCGTGCGAGATATGATTGGGTTGGAAAATTAAACTAATGCGAATGAGCAATTAAAATAAAAGATTGGTTTCTTCTTAGTTAACGACGAAGGGAACATGGATTGATTCCGGGGTAACCAGATTTCTGGCAGAACAGGCCCAAATACATGAAATTGATTTAATTGAGTCTAGCTAATCATTACTAAGTTTTTACCGCTCTCGCGGCGTAGAGTACACTAATTTAGAGGACCAGGCTGATCTCTCATGCGACAGGATCCTAAATTATTGCCAAAACGAGCGAGCTTACGGCCCCTTAATCGTTACTAATCTCTTAGCGAACAATTAAGTGTGAATGTGTCCTAGAATAAAGTAGATTTCTCTTAATTTATTCTACATACAATTGTAATTCTAGCCGCGGTTCCAGGTTACAAAAGATATCAGTTAAATTATTCAAACACAAATTAAACGGCATTCATGCAATTAAACCAACAAGAATCTAGCCATCAATCATGATTAACCCCTTCATCAACCCAAAATCCCTAATTAAACTACTCACAATTCATAATTGAAGAATCAACAGAATTGGGATGAATAGAAATAATTGTCATTAATTAAAAAGATGAACTTACAAATAATCCCAGGGTCTTGGAAGAAAATAGCGTAAAAACGGTGTTAAATTTGTCTCTAGGCCTCTCCGTAATGTTCGTAACGTCAAAATATGGGTATGGGGGTCTTATTTATAGAAAACAGACGAGTTTGGGCTGAACTGGGACTAAAAGGGGGCTGAAATCCGCGTTTCGGGGGTACGCGCGATCGTGCGTACGTGGCAGTGGCTTTCTTCCGTTTTTGCATGGGACGCACGATCGTGCGTTCCCCTACGACGACGTGCGTCAAAATTTCGAATTTGACAAAACTTTCTTCATGAAAGTTGTAGATAATGAAGTCCTCTATCCACACCAATTTGCCGAATGTGATTTGAATCATCCAATCAAGAGATATGATCAAAACGGTGGAAGGTGTCTTTCTGAAATCGCAGCAGAGATCATCTAACTTCATCGTCTGTTTTCACCTTCTTCCTCTCAAATTATCGCAAAGGTGTCTTCATATCATTTGTATCCCTTGAAGTTAGATTTCATATGGAACTTGAATCGTGTACATTGGATGTTTCTACAAAGAGATATGCTTGAACGATTGACAGAAGGTCATCCTGATCGTCGTTTTCCAGCTTCATTCATCTTCTTTTGATCCCATAGCCAATCCTAGAGCTCTTTTTCCTTCAAATCTTCATCGTGAACCTCCCGGTGACCTTCATAGCTCTCAAATCAATCTCAAATGCTTCTCAACTCATCCCTATTTCTCCTCAAGCGCCAGTGTCGAACTCTAAAATCCTGATTTTGACTCCAAATGACACAAAACTCAAACCAACGCCTGTTAAACATAACTTGAGCTAAAATTGAGACTTGTAACACCTTAAAGCTAGGAAAACCATCAAAAGCCGATCTCAACACGCATCAAATGCGTGTCTAAATACGGACTCATCAATGATAAAAAAAAAAAAGATGATCCGTTGGCATATCCTGAGGCTTTAGATGACATTTGGTGAGGTAATTGAATTCTATCAATCTGCTGCTCACTTATTTCAGGATCTGATAGTTTGTATGCCTAATATGGATAACTTATGCCTTACAAAAAATTATTCAACCAGTTATCAGGACTCAATACATATTGCTGAATTTACATATTGTCTGTACATATGTAGGCAACATCCACTGATGAAAAAAACCCAGACCGTGCTAGAAGACCACAATCATGCAACAAGTGTAACTAATGTATTGTCAACATTTAAAAAAAATACTCCCATTGGCAAAATATCATTTATACTTTTCCATCTAAATATAAGTTACAGGGCAAAGAGACTTTGGACTGTTTTAATAAAATGGCCAACTCACTTATTAATTGACGTCTACCTTGAGTAGAAGGACAATGATATCAATAAAGTGGAGGAGTAAACGAAAAAGGAAAACACCACTCAATTTGAGTATAGTTGGATATGAGTATTAGCAAATATTAAACCTAACTTAGAACAATCAATCTTAATTTCAAACGTATTCATTCGAGCATCCATATGAGAGTATTTGATGAAAGCAAATAACTTAATTGTTACCCCGGATTTGTCGCTGAAATGAAGGCTTCGAGTCACATTAGGACCTTCACTTCCGCCATCTTTGTTCGTAGCTTTCAGTGCTCTATTATTCGGGCGAACAGGCGCAAGAGTTGAGAAACTTAAGCGGGAGCCTATTTTGGATTGACCGCAATTTTTTTTGAACCGTTAAGGAAGGATAATTTAGACTAACTATTTGATTTTTTATGTTTTTTTGTTCCAAATAAAAGAATAAGGGTATATATGTTCCCACTTTAATAGTAGAGTGGTATTTTTGTTCCTTTTCCCTTGTTTTTACGTTTGAATTTATTACTTTCTCTATGTTAAAAGATTCTTGATTTATTTATTCACAATATGCAGTTTTTGAAACATAGTAGGTCCATTTCCAGTGTTCATAATGAGGTAGATTATGAAATGGAAATGATTATTGTTAGCTAGCTTTTGATGTTGAAAACTTAATTATTTACCTTTCTCAAAAATTACTTTTTGACAAGTGTACCAATTCATAGACAAACAACAACATTCAAGGGTTTAGTCACACACGATTTTGGGTTCACCTAATTTGAAATGATACATGAAGTCATGAACATATTTTGGAATGCTTATGTATAGTTTGGCTTATGGTGGTGAGGAAATCATATTTTTTCACAACAACTTTAAGCTATAATATAGTGATTTGCTTCTCATCATAAATCAATTGGAATAGTGAGGGACAAGAGTACTCTTTTACCTATGTTAATTTAAGATGTTCATAACTTCTTCTGTAATCTTTTGTGCTTGAGAATGGCTTAGTTTGACGGACTATCTATCTTATTGTTTTGATTTAGTGGTGATGCCTAAGATTTACAGTGAGAACCACAACACTTGATGGAAGAGATTTTGATAGTTTTCTGGACTAAAAAATTGGCAAGTCTCCTATCGACTATCGAACGAGTTATATATGTTTCTATTGGTGAGACTAATTTCAAATAACATGTCACCATCTCATTTTCATTTTCTCCTATGTAATACAAAATGTTAGTAGTTACTATCACTTTTCATTTTCTAGTTCTACTTTGCAAGTATTCTAAGTTCTTTATTTATTGTTCTACTTTTTGTTTTGGATGAGCTGCTGCTGATTATGGTGAATTACAAGGTGATTAATCAATGCAAGTAAGTATTATGGTGTAGACTATAGAAAAATATGAGATGAATACTTATATTTTCTTACGACATGGGTTGAATTCATGCCTGGAAGCAAATTTGTAGTTCATTGCATTGTAACAACTATTTTGAATGTCCAACTTTGTTGTAAAAAGTGAATGTAAGATAACAAGGTTTAGGACTAAAAGTTATAGCAAGATTATTAAAGAGTATGCTTTATTATTAAAAGATCTCTAGAGTGCGTAGCTATATGAAAGTTGTAAATTGAATGTTAACGGGGCTTGATTGAAAGTTGTTTTTTGCTGTATGTTTTGTGGGTGTGTCTCGGAAAATAAAGAAAATTAATCAATTAAAATTAATTAAAATGACTAAAAAAAACAGAAAAGGGATGAGGCAGCAAATAGCCAAAGCTCGTGCGACGCACGATGTCCTTAAAACGTATCCGTGCCAGCCTTTTATAGGGAAGGATTTGTTGAGTTGTAAGTGCATCTTTTTAATGGACATGTCCGTTGGACATCAATGACCTGTCCGTTGGGCATTGATATGTCCATTCAAAGCTGCAGAACGTTGGGCATTCCATTTATCTTTGGAAGATAGATTTTCGGACGACATTAGTGTCCGCAGGTCGATTGCCCGCGCACACAAGTCGCGGTTTTTCTCTTGCGTTTTCGGAATTTGATTCGCACCCCCTGCACGCAAATAGAGGCTTTCCACTTAGGAATCTTAACTCCTTCAAAGAGGGTTCCCTTTATAAGGGGTTGAAAATCCCCTGGGGTTTTCCGGTGTGAGATCAATCACACTAGAAACCAATCATTTTCCTAGTTTCTCCATTTCAATGAGCGAACTTCGAGAATCAATTTCTCATTCACCCGTTATCCGTTTTGAGCGTACCATATATCGAATTTTAGCCCTTAACAAGGACAATATGAAACCACTTTGACATAATCCAAACCGGAAGTGGACCCACTCAAAATATTACCCAAAATTAACCATTTAATGTAATTTTTAATACATTTTCCAACATGTTTTTATGTATGTTTTATGTATGTTTCATAGTCCCTATACCATATTATTTCAAGATAACAATATGTACACTTACTTTACAAGATGTCCTCACTCTATGTATGTATAAGAAAACAAAGTAAGAGCAAAATAGTAATCCGATTAATACTCCCTTTCAATTTCGTCCTTTAAAACTTTGTCAAGTTTAATTGACATGAAAAATACTAAAGTAAAGAGTGTGTGGCTGAGGTAAGTGCAGATGAGAGAGAAATAACAAGAACTACAAATCAATTAACTAAGGAAAAATCTTACTTTTGGTCCCTCAATTAGTCATCATATTGAAATGTCACACCTATGTTTATCAGATTGTAAATGTTACCCCCGAATTGACAGATGTGTTGCAAATGTCATCACTGGTGAATTTATTGATAGTCTAGAATTGGAGATGAATTATAAACGGTGGGGATGACATTTACAACACATATCTCAATTCGCGGGTGACATCTACAATCTCAAAAACACGAGTCTGACATTTGAATATGGTCACTAATTGAGAGACCAAAAGTATGATTTTCCCACTGAATAAAAGGGAAAATATTAAAGTTTTTGAGACAATCCAAAAAAGAAAGATGTTAAAGTTTAAGAGACGGAGAAGTAGAATATTGTGTTATAGCAGTCAATATACATTTTTTAAATGCGATAGAGGCAGAAAATAATATGTTATGATCTACTTTTGTACTAATAAAGTACATTATTCTAATTGAAATTGATTGGAACATTAATTTCTATTAAGTCTAATTTAATTTTTCCTAATTGTTGATTTTTCTCTTAGATGCGCCATATTATATTTACCAATCATCGATTATTCTTATAAACCGAAATAAATACGGTAAGAGATGGAGGAAGTATTAAATAATGTAATTCGAGTAACATTATACTCATGAATACACATGAAAAGATATATCTCAAAATTAAGAAATAGCGGAATTGTAATTAAAAAGGTTTTTTACAGAATTGTTCAATCATTTCAAATTACCCGGTGCAACGCCCGGGCAAAACTCTAGTGTTAGATTTAAATCCTTCTATTGATAATTAATTAAATTTTAATAATTACAATTTTAAAACTACATTAATATCTCTATAAACTTATAAAGTTGTAGAATTCAAATTAAAATTTAATTAAGACTTAATATTATAATAAAGTGGATAGAATAAATTCGTTTAATTTGATATAAAAAGTCAATTACATAATTCAATTTGGAACAAAAGGAATATAAGTTACAAGCGATTGTGTTTACCACAAGTAAGACGTTGTTTAAGCGATATAGGGGATGTTTGGTAAACGGCGTTTCAGTCGAAAAAATGACGATTTGACCACTTTTAGCATTTTCTATAAGTGAAAAACCTATTTGGTAAATAGTTTTTCGGCACTAGCATTTTTGGACGGAAACGCTGAATGAAAACGCTGCTAATAGGAGAATTTGAATTTAGCGTTTTGAAAAATGACGTTTTCTACTAATTTTATGGTTAAATAACGAAAATGACTAACATCTTATGACATCTTACCAATTTATTCCGCTAATCATACTCATTGACTGAATTCGCTATTGACAATCAGTTAACATAACCCGATATTCGCTAAGCGCTGAATGCTAAAGACGTCCATAAGTCTTCATACTCCATAGGCATAAGTAAATGTCATTTTCTTGATTAGACAGTTCTAATAGGTATACTCATGGGCGGTGAGAGGAGCAATTAGCCCTGGGCCCAATGGGTAAATAATTTAATTTGACCCAGCAAAGAAATTATGTTTACTCGCATAAAATTCTAATGAATTTTAATCGCATATGAACTTCCATCCTCGCTACGACCCTGGGACTCTGGTTTTACTTATCAATGTTTGATAGTTTTAATTAATTATACTTTTAGTTTTATATTAGTTTTATGTCAATTCAACATATAGTTCAGTATTTCATTTTGTTCATTTTTGATATTTCATCAATGTTTATTGACTATTTATCATCCTTTTCCAGCGAGTTTAATTTAACCTCCGAATACATTAGACAAAAACATACGAAGTAATAATCATATACTTGTATTAAAAGTGATCAAAGTCAAATATGTGAACTAATTATGAAATTGAGGGATACTAATAGACGAAAAGTTGAATTTATTCTTGATAAAGTTTCAAACGTTTACACATGGATATATGGACATTTCAAAATACAAAAATAAAGTTCACAATTCGATGGGAATACTATGCAAGTAACTAGTATCCATGCTTTTCGTTATATACACGGGCATATACACAAGATTAGCATGGTGCAAGAATGGTTAATTGACAATTTTAAATACATCCAACAAACAATAGATTGAGAGGTACGAATAGAATATACGGTTCCATTTGAAATGTCGTGCACGAAAAATTCTCCCCGAATGCTCTTCACAGGCCAGGAGTGACCGGCACATCGGAGGGCAACCACGAGGTACCGCCGAGGAAGCTGCCGACGGTAAACTTGGAAGCCTCAGCTGCGGAAGTGATCACGTGATAGCCGCGCCATTTCACGCGGCTGCTCGTCGACGCCCCCGGCCCAGTATTGGCAAACTCGCCGTAGTAGAGAGTGTTTAGAGCAAACTCCCCGTTCCACGGCAACCACCCCTCCGGGGCAATCAAGCTACCCAGGGAAGTCTTCATGAAGACCGTCCGTGAGTATAGCTTCCACGGCCGTCCGAGGTATGTCTTCGCGGATCCTGACAAGCCCGTAGCTCCCGTGACTCTGCTGTTGTGGATGGATATTCCGGTGTTCTGGTTCGGGTCCTTCCGGCCCTGGGCGGTGATCGTGTTGGTCCCGGCAGGCGGGTTGCGGGCATAGATATTGGAGTTCTGGATGACGACGGCGGCGTTACCGAAGATGAAGTCGACTGTCCCGTAGATATTGCAATCCCGGTAGAACTGCCGGTTAGAGTGAACGTAGAGAGTGTCTTGATAACCTTCGAAGCTGCACTGGTAGAACACCGAGTGATCGGAGCCGGACCGCAGCGCAACCGCCTGGTGGTTTGCAGCTCCGGCGGTGTTTATGAATCTTATTCCTCGACAAATAAATCCTTCTCCCACCGCAGCTAAAACAAATAAATTGGGATCAGCAAAAAGTTGATAGTAGTGTCATTTTTCATATTTGTCCAGAAACAACTTTGATCATTAATATGTTTAATTCTCTTCTGCTGTTAAAAAAATTCAAAAATTATGATTTTGAAACAAAAGGTCAATTATATAATTGGCTTACCAAAAGTAGCTGATTTGAAGGTGGTGAAGCCACCTCCTACACTTCTCCTACCCGTAATAATTGTTCTCTCAATTCCGTCACCAAACATCGTGATATACTTCAACTTCTTCCCGATTTCCACATTTTCTGTGTACGTTCCGGCCTTCACATGTATCACAATCCTCTTACTTCCGGTTCTCCTTGTCGCTGCTGCTGCTGCTACTGCTTCACCCACTTTCTTGTAGTTTCCTGTACCATCTATGGCCACCACAATATCGGCTCTAGCGCCCGGTGACGGTGATTGCAATAGCTTCCGGTCTCCGGGCTTAACCCAAGTGGGGAAGCCATCTTTATTTGTGGTGGCATCTTCATGAGTAGAGTTATATTTGCTAAGGGCTAATGTGTTGGAAATCAATTGTGATGTGTTGCTTGACAACAAGGGGTATATGTTGTCTATGACGTTGAATTCTATGAACCCGTTCAAACACGTGTCGATGTTGGTCAATGCCGCGCTGAGCCACGTTTGCTCATCAGACGCGCTGTACTTGGTGAGAGGATCAATCGTTGTATTGATCCTCTCGACCATATCGTCATATAACTCTACACAATCTTCCCATGCAGCCTTTTCACGCCCGCTGTTGCATTTTGGGCCTAAAGAGTCGATGTAGGCTTTAGCTTTCTTGGCATGATCAAGGGCCACTTTCTTGCTAACTTCGAAGATATTTGTTTCATTTTCTGATGCATAATCTCTCAAATAGTACTCACATTGTTCGGGGTGAGGCGTTCGACTGCACGAGTCTCTATGATGATTGGAGGAAACCACCGTGAAAAGGAAAGATAGGGCTAGGAATGATGCTAAACAAGTCAATATCATTTGGATTTTTGCCATTTTGTGAATGGTTTGGATTATATGTTCATTGGCTGCATTATAGTTCCTTTTATATAGACGCAGTGGGGCCGTGGGGGTGGTTGAATCACTCTTTCTTTGCAATTTCTTTTTACAATTAGTGGAATACATCAATTAGTTAATAATTACTATAAAGTTGACAGTGATTATTCTTAGCTTGCCGCTATATATTAAGTCAATTATGGGCTACCAGTCTCTTTGCCATTTTACAACGTTGATTAGGACAAAAAATTTTACTACCTTCGTCCCGCAAGAAGTTCCCGATTTGACTTATACACATATTAAGAAAATAAACTTATCAGGGGTAAATTTTACTGTTTTGACATTGTTTGACACTGTTTTGCATTGTTTTAATGTAGATAATAACTCTCCAGTTAAGGAAAGGGGGACTTCTTTTTGGGATTGCTAAAAAAGGAAAGCGGAACTTCTTAGCGGGACGGAGGGAGTATTAAAAAATGAGCTTTCGTGTGACAATTCTCGAGGCTAGTTTCGACTTTTACTGTAATTACTGATAAAGAATAAAAGATGATGCGTAGAGGCTACAAATTTTAAACTTTTGTATTATAATTATTAATCAACGAGTTGGTAATACTCCTTCCGTCCCCGAAAGAAGTTCTCCATTTGACTTTCACACACTTTTATGCAAGTAAACTTACCAGGGGGTAAATTTTACTGTTTTGACACTGTTTGGCACTGTTTGACACTGTTTTGCACTGTTTGGCACTGTTTTGATGTAGATTACTTTCCATTTAAGGAAATGAGAACTTAAATTAGGGACATCCAAATAAAGAAAGTTGGAACTTCTTTATTTGGAGTTCAAGATAGTACTGGTAAAGACCAATTATAGTGTGAACTGGTTTTAGTAATAAACAAGTAACAAGTCTAATTCATATTCCAAGTTGTTGTTGATTCATATTCGAAGTTACAACAAAGACTTTACCTTCGAATCTTCCATGCTCATTTTACTACTGTATTTGTCCCTTTTTAAAATTTTCCCTTTTCCTTTTAATACGGAGTATGTTACAACTTACAAACAAATTCATCTTCACACTTCTTCTCCTTATAAATAGAATAAAACATAAATGCCTTTTTATATTAACAACATACTTCAATTCCCAATTTAATATCTGATTTTGTTTTAAAAAACAAAATATTTTATTTCGATCAAATGAAGAAGACTAACATAATTTTATTTCTCAAGTAAAACATCTAGTCATAGAAATACTTGAAGTCACGTATGGGGAAACCTGTGACATTGTGCCAAAAGATTCTCGTTAAAAAATTGCAGTTATATACTTGTATAGATTCAGTCTTTTTCAAATTGATTTTAAGCACACTATTTTACTTCTTAAAATGGTGTTATAAATATCAAATTTTGGATTAAGAAAATACATGCATGGAAACTTTTCAATTCTTATCAAATCAAAACGAAAAAACACATGATAAATAATTAATTAATGACTTTATTGCATATAGAATTAGTGTTAGATATTAAAACTTCACAAATTCAAAAACTTTACGTGATCGAATATAGAGTTTTAAGAATATAAAAAATCTTAGTTTTTTAAAACAATCATTTTCATTCTTATGAAGTTATAAAATCATATACTTCATACGTCATCCGGTCCTAAATAAACTTCCTAGTTTGATTTTACGGTTTTTAAGAAAGTGAAATTTTTACTTTCGACTTTCCCATCATGCCCTTACAAAAAGGTGATAATGTGTAATTGGAGATAGAAAGTAGATAGATGTAAAAGTAAGGTACTACCTCCGTCCCATTTTATGTATCTTAATTTGACTTGACACGATTATTAATGAAATGGTTGAAAAGGTAAAAGTTGTGGTTGAGGTTTGGGTATTATAAAGTGAAATGGTGTGGGCCACATATTTCTTTCCAAAAAAAGGAAATGAGACACTTATTTTGGGATGACAACCCAAAAAGGAAAGTAGGCATGTAACGTTATGTTAAAAACTTGCCAAAAATAGAAGTGTGAAGTTTATTTTGGACCTCTGTTCTAAAAATCATTCTAGGCGTCCGGCTAGTCCCCGCCTATATAGGCGCTAGGCGGTGGCCGAGCGCCCCAATTTTCGTCTAGGCGCTCCGACTAATTGGTTTGCCGTCTAGGTGAATTAGTCGCCCGCTATGGCGCCTAATAGCCCAACCCGCCCAGAGCGCATAATCAACCGCCTAGGCCACCTAGTTTCGTCGAACATTACTTTACTTTTATTTTTTATTTTTTAATCTATATAAGTACATTAACTTTAGCCACGAATATAAAGAAATGAAGTCGTAAATTAAGATAAAAACTATATGTGTTTGTATATATACCTAAATTTTATTATTATTCATATTTATAACATAATGAAGTTATATCACATACTATGTATGATTAAATGCGATAATTCTATCATTCATGTTTGTTAATGTACATGTTGAGGTTTAGTCCCGAAGATCCGAAAGCCCAACACAAGCTTTGGATATTGTAGGGATGTTGGGTTGGTTTGGAAAGTGTATAAAATGTAAAACAGTGAAATATTAATCAACTCAGGAGCCCACTTGCATTCAGTAATTCTGTGATTACACTGAAATTACCCGAACAGTAGGTAAGTACAAGAATACAAGAATGAGAGAAGTGTTTCTACTTGCTAAGCTCTGAGTCTTAAAATGAAAATGCTAACCCTTTACAATGTTCTTAATGCAGGTATTTATACTAAAATGGGGATGGGAAAGCTGGACACGTGGCTGAATCCGGTAGGCTGTGCCCCCTGCCACGTAGGAACTCATGCCCCCACTTGCTGCTGCCATGCTTTTGCATTAAATGCGGCCTCCACTGGCTGACTACCCGTTCGGGTAGGGCGTTCGGTGTGCGGGACCCCGCCATGGGTCTTTGGGTGTAATTGTTTCCTGAAATGTTCCAAGTATAAGAAGTGTGCCGAATGCCAAACGGGTCTGGACTGCTTTGGGCCTTATGCTTCCTCCTGGTCTCCTCATACTTTGGGTCGGGGATATTGGGCCTAGACCCAATATCCCAACAGTACACATACATTATGTATGTGTATATATGTATTTTATACACACACAAATACAATATTATTTATCATATATATTTATGCAAAAATATAGATAAATATGCAATTTCTTTGTTTCCGACTAGTCCCCGACTAGGCGCCCGCCTAGCCGCCTTGGCGCTAGGCGCTGGGCTGGCGCCTGACTAGCGTCTAGCGCCTTTTAGAACATTGTTTTGGACATACCCAAAAAGCAAAGTGTGAAGTTTATTTAGGGTCGAGGGAGTATAATATTAGAAATATTTACAAATTGTTTATAAAAATAGGACTAGTGACTAGAGTAGTAATGAAATAATTATAATTTATGTTCAATTTTTGAACTTAAGTTACCATGACACCACATAGAAGTAATTATCAGTCATATTATTGTATATAGTTTTTATTTTAATAATATATAGGGATATCTGGAGAGAATTAATATTAGCATGCTTCAATTCTAAATCTAATATTTAATTTAATTTAAAAAAACACAATATTTTATTTCAGATAAAGAAGAGTTTTTTCCGTATTAATGTTAATTAAATAAGAAATTTACAAAAATTGGGTTGGGTTAAAAGTTATTACCGATATACTGGTGGGCTTAACCCTAGTCGGGGTAAGTTGCCAAACGGTTGGGTGACTTATAAGTCGCCATCCGGTTTGGCGACTTACCTCTTAAATAGACAGACGGGTTCATTCGGTCTGCAGACAGAACACAAGTCTTCCTCCAAATCCCCAAACCCTCTGCAGCGACGATCGACGAGCGACGAAACCCCCCTCCAACTCCAGTGAAGCTCCGTCTCCGGCGAACGACAGCGAGGCCTCCCTATCTTCTCAATACTACTTCACTTCCATCTTCTTCAACACTCTAGGTAAACAAATATCTCCATTTTATCTCATTTTTCATGTTATGGTTTAGAATGTAGAAATTTCGATTTTGTAAATTAGGAATTCATTTGTGAATTGATTTGTTGTGTAATGTGAATATTTATGAAGTGTTGAATTTTGATGTTCAATTCATTGTTGAATTTTTTGTAATGATGTTATTTTTTTTAATGTAGTTAATGCTAAAAAAACTCGTAAATTTGAATGTAATATTTTCCCATTTTTAAGTGTATACATATTATATAGGATTTGCTTAATATGTTCTGATGTCTATGAAATGATTAATTTGGGTGTATATAGTGTGTATATTAATGTATACTCATGAAAGTTAGACATGTATTGTTATTAGAATATGGATTTCTCAAACTTGCCAATCGTGTGTCATTGGGGAGGGAACATATTTGAGGACGCTGGCCAAATACGCCATGAAGGTGGTAGAAGAAGCTTTGTAATTGTTTCTCGTGGCGCATGTTTGCTCGAGATGCTGCAAAAAATCCATGTCACTACAGAAATTCCTCCGAGCCGTTCATTGAGATTGAAAATGAAATATCCCCTTCACGGGGATCCTACATGCTTATGCCACTTGATGATGAGGTAGCTATCACAAATATGTGGTTGATACTTCAGATGCAGAGTATGTCCACGGTGGAGATATACATTGAGGAATCCTAGGTGACGCTTCTACTACTCCCTCAATATCAAATGCTGTTGTATATATCTAGGCATGTTGTCAATGCAGGGGACTCCTCAAATGTTGTTGTACTGGACACTAAATAGATTCCGGGCTGCATTTACATTTATTTTTGTTATCACTTATTCCATTTTAACCCCCCCTTTCCAATCTACATATTCGCTGCCTCTTTACCTTGTGCTTGAACTGCTCTCCAGCTTGTTTAGGTTGTGGCAGTAGCTAAGCAAAGTCTATTAAAAAACAAACGTTCTTTATACAAAATTGTTTGTTGAACCCTTTCTGACTATTTAGTTTCAAGTTTAAAACAAGCTTGAATTATAATTGTTAAATGGACTTTTATTAATTCAGGACCCGAAAGATATATGAATTATCAATCCGGGACCCGAAAGATGAAATGTATCAGTATAAGACCTGATTGATGGAAAGCTATCAATCTAGGACCTAGCATTTCATAGGTTTTGATTTATTTCATTTTTTATTATTTCCATTGATAATTTTTGATAAAGTTTTCTTCACAAAAAGTTTATTAGTTCAACAAAACTAAACAATTTTAAAATTTTTAAAATGAAAAAATTATTAAAATTCATGACAACTTAGATCCTAGATTGATAATTTTCAATCATTCAGATCCTAAATTGACAGTTTTTCATTATTCGGGTCTTATACTGATACATTTCATCTTTCAGGTCTCGGATTGATAATCTACAAATGGCCCAATCAGATGGCCCAATCAGATGGCCCAATCAGACGGTGCAATGGTGAACCATTTCATAAAGTGAACCATTTGCCCTAAAAGGAATTGCCAAAATTAATACGGAGTATACATACACTATTATAAATGTTGTTGAAATGAAACCGTGCTCATTAAGTATAGACAGTTATTTCCCAACGTCTAAGATAAACAATTTTTCTTTGAAACTTTTTGGATAGCACAAATGACATTGTGGGAGATCAACACAGTAAGGCCATCTCCAACAGTTAACACCATTTTTTACACTAAAATGGTGTAAACATCACATCAAACAGTATTTTATCTCCAACAGTTTACACCATTTTCATCACCAAAAAGGAATATTCTCTTTTTGTTCTTTTTACTAACTTTTTACCATTCTTCTATTTAAGTATCTAACTATCATATATTTATACATTAGCCCCTCATTTAATATTTTGACATTTCACACATTATTTAACACATACAAACTAATATACAGCATTTTAACATGTATTTTCACGCATTTCACTAATTAAAAAACAATAATCAATATTTCACAAATAAAAGCTAAAACCACTGTTTTGCTTAAGTCGGTTAAGAGCGACAATGAGCAACTTATAGACATGTTGAAGAAATCGTCGTTAGATCGACAGGAACAATTGCAAATCCAGCGACAAAATATGGCATACAAAGAACAGAAAAGAGAAGATAAAATTATGTTCATGGATTTGAATTCTATTCACGATCCACAAACGCGAGCGTATATCATTGCAGAAAGATCGAGAATTTTACAAAAAAAAAATCTCAAAAAGGATCGGAGGATCATCAGCTGGATTTGGGAATCCGTTTGATGGTCTCGGAGGGTCTGGAAGCGGGTTGAATGACTACTAATTTCTAAATTAGTATGTACCATGTATGTTTTTAATTATGTTTTAATTTTAATTATAATGGTGTTATTAATTGTAATTTTAATTATGCTATTTCCTTAAGTACCATTTGTATTCTGTTATATGTTGTTTGGATTTGAAACTTTATTTATAATATTGTGTGATTTAAATTTTATTATATTTTTTTCTATCAAATTAATAATTTTCATTTGTTGTTCTATAAGGATGTTTTTACTTGGACTGTAATTTGTCTCGGGATCAGATCAGACCCGATTAGACCACACTTGGATAGTTATAAAAATACAAAGAAATCAGACCAGACCACATCATTTCAGATCAGATCAGATCAAATCAGACCAGACCAGACCAGACCAGAGCGGACAAACCAATTTCAGTCCAAGTAAAACATCCTAATTTGTTGTTTTAAAAATGGGTCAAAACTATAATAATTAAAACTTGAAGGTCACATTTAAAAGGAAAAGAAATTAAAAAAGTTGGATGGTGTTAGATATGGCGTACGCCATATATGGCGTAAAGTCATCCCCCTCCCCCATTTTGGTATAATGGTGTAAAGTTTTGATGTCATTGTTGGAGCATTTTTTTTGCCAAATACACCATTTTGGTGTTGAAGATGGTCTTGTTGGAGATGGCCTAACATACCAATTATACATAGTGTGTATGTCTAAATACGGTGCCTTTTAGTTAAAATGGTAAATTATCATTATTGATTTCTTTTGAAAAGTGATACATTACTAACGACTCATATTCCTGCTTCCTTAAAAATATACTTTCATCTCCACTTTTATAATATACTACACCCGGATATGAAATGAAATACACACTAAAATACAAAATAAATATTTTTTTGTTGAAGAGGTAGTTGAAACTTCTTTAGTAATGTACAAGAATAGTTAATTAACAATAATAATACATATATACGTACAACAAACAAACAATACACTTGGTAATAAATGAGAAGTTCAAATTAAGTATTTTAGATGTACATTTCCATTTCATGCCTGAATACAATCCTCTTCAGAGAGTAGAAGTGAACGGCACGTTGGTGGAGGGCAACCATGAGCCACCGGCGATGAAGTTGCCGACGGTGAACTGTGAAGCCTCATTTACCGAAGTGATCACGTGATAGCCAGCCCATTGGACTCTATTGGCCGTGGACATCCCCGGCCCAGTGTTTTCATACTCCCCATAGTACAGAGTGCTTAGAGCGAAATTCCCGGCCCACGGCAACCAGCCCGCCCGGATCAACCAAGCCATCCAGGACCGTCTTCATGAAGACGGTCCGGGAGAATTGCTTCCACGGCCGGCCAAGGTAGGTCTTCACGGATCCCAGAGACCCTTGAAGATCAGAAGCCGCCGTGACTCTGCTGTTGTGGATGGATATTCCGGTGTTCTGGTTCGGGTCGGTTCGACCCTGAGCGGTGATGGTGTTAATCCCGTTAGGCGGGTTACGGACGAAGATGTTGCAATTCTGGATAACGACGGCGGCGTTGCCGAAGATGAAGTCTACTGTCCCGTAAATATCACATTCTCGGTAGAACTGTCTGTCGGAGTAAACGTAGAGAGTGTCCTGGTACCCTTCGAAGCTGCACTGGTAGAACACAGAGAGATCGGAGCCGGACCTGAGGGCAACCGCCTGGTGGTTTGACGCTCCGGCGGTGTTTCTGAATGTTATTCCTTGACCAATAAATCCATCTCCTGGTAACAGCTAAAACAAATAGGGAGTGATAAATTGCAAAGAGCAACAAGTGAATTATGTACAATTATATTTGTAAGAACAACATTCATAATTTAATCTCTACTAGAAAAAAGTTACGGGATTGTCACGGATCTGACATGGATTGATTGATGATTGTGTGCCAAATAGCTCATACCAAAATGTTTTTTTGTCACAGATTTGACATATCTCTGCCAAATCCTTTATGAATTTTGGTGAATTCTTGTAAAAAACTTATGTTATTCCCGTATTTGTTTGCAATGCTTATATTCATACTCCCTATGTATTAGTTTATCATTTTAAAAAAGAGAGATTTACCTAAATAGGACTAAAAGAAGGTAGAATTGCAAAAAATAGGACATATTGTTTTAAATTTCCTAAATAGGACTAATTATTTGTATTAGGACAAAAATAGCCTTCTTAGTTCTTGCTGCAACGATTCGCTGGGTGCTATGAAGGTCGCTTGCGAGTTGCGACGCAACGGGACGAACAGCTCCCCCAAGTAACTTTCTTCTTCGTCGATCTTTTTGCTCTGCTCATCTCTTAATTTCTTCTCAAGCTTCTTTGTTTTCTTCTTCTACAAGTCTTCTATTTTTTTCTTTTGGATTTCCAAGTTTTTATAATCCTGAGTAATTTATTTTTAAAAGATTCATATTATTGTTCTAATCACTTCAATCTGAAAAATGACATAGTTGATCTTTAATTGAACACTGATTTTGTA